>JAJTUV010000802.1:515000-832500 GCA_021653895.1 Mastomys natalensis
ACTTTAATAAAAGTAACTGTAGGCTGAAAAATCCCTATTATAGAACAAATAGTATCTTTATCTCTTTCCTTTATTTCTTTTACTTTAAGAAAAACTTTTAGTACATTTTTCTTATTTTGTTGGGGAAAGTGGACAAATGTCAAGACACACACGTGACTATCATAGGGGAGCATGAAGGGGTCGGTTCAATCCTTCCTCCATGTCCTTCCAGAACCACACTCAGGGCGCCTGCTGCCTTCTTGACAGCACAGCTTGTCCCCACCTCACCATGTATCTTTCCTGTCTAACGTTGAAAAAGATTTGAAAGATTCATTTCTTCTTAATGTAGCTACTGCAGCACATCTGTCCACTCTTAATTAAATGCAGGTGAAGGGAACAGTTTTCCTAGTGCTAAATAAAAACAGGGTCTACATTTGTCATGTGTTAGTATATCTTCTAGACTCTGGGAGAGAAGACTTCTAGAACCTACAGACAAGGCACTATCTATATGTAAGGTGGATTTGAACAGACCTAGCCAATAAATAAAATATATTATTAATTTAAATATCTTCCACCTTCCTGTTCTTCCCACTATCCAGAATAATCATTAAAATAACTAAGTGCTCAAGGGTTATTAAAGAAATATTTTTAATAGCTATAATTAATATATAGTAATGTAGTTTTTCCAAAGTTCTCAAAATATGTGAATGTCACTCACTGACAGTTAACAAGGTTGTATAAGGATCAAAACAGTATGTATTGGGAAATATCTTTATTTAAAGAAGAAATGTTAGGAGTAGAGAGGATGATCAACAGTTAAGGGCTCTTGCTTTTTTGTGGAAGACAGGAATTCGCTTCTCAGCACCCAGATCAGGAGGCTTTCAACCACCCGCAACTCCAGATCTGACATCCTCTTCTGTCCTGTACAGACAGATGTCTATACGCATGTGCGCATGTGCACACACACACACACACACACACACACACACACACACACATAAATAAAAATATAAAAATGAATTTTAAAAAATAAAAGAATAAGTATCCATTAAAAGTAGATAAGAAATGAAGCAATAGTAAAAATGACACTTTCCTATAAAAGCATGGTTTGTACAGAAATGAGATAAATCTCACTATCTGGATCATCTATGGATAAATTTAAACATGGCATGTTTACAGACGTTACAGGAATTGTTTAGTGAGAAACATTTAAAAGAATTCACTTTATGCCTGGAAGTTTTTGAAACATAGTTTTCATTTCAAACATTTAATTTCTATGATATGATGAAAAACAGGTTCTTTTAAAAATATGTTTTCTTTGTATAAATGCCCATTTCACCTAGCAGTAGGCTCCAAGCTCTGTGTGGCTTTTGTTTTGTGCCTTAGCACTTTCTCTGACTGTGAGCAGGTGACTAGAGAGCAGGAAGATTCTTTGATTCCAGGAGGACCCCTAAGGGGACTTTCATTTGTTTATGACTGGAGCTTTTCTATTTACATCCCTTTGAAGAATGAATCAGCATTTGGAGAACCTTGTGGGTCCCCTGTTGTGTATGGACCACCATGCAGGATGCCTAAAGGCTCAGATTTCTTTTGCTTTTTCCTTTTTGTGTATGTAAGGAGGGCCAGGTTGTACATATGGGGGCTCCTGCTTGTGTGTGTGTATGTGCAGTGTAGGTGGAGGTCAGGACGCACACTGGGTTTTGTCCTTAGTAGTTTCCATTATTTGGACACAGAGTCTCACACTGAACCTAGAACTTATCAGTTTGGTAGACTTGGTGGCCAACAGGTCCCTGGGATCTGCTTGTCTCAAACTTACTAGTTTCACAATGTCTGGATTGTAACTGGATTCTAGTTATCAGTACACAGGTCCTCACATTTTCAACTTTTACTGACTGAACCATCTCCCCAGCCCCGTGACTCAGACTTGTTCTCTCTGCAAGATCAAAGCCATCCCAGTCTGCATAGTGAGTTCTAGAGCAGACAATATTATGTAGAGTGACTATCTCAAAAGACAAAAGGGGATCTAGAATATATAGATATAATTATAAAGGGGGCTGATATATAGATACAGTGAGAAAAGATTCACTCCTTTAGGACAGTATCTGGCCTAGGATACCTGCCTAAAATGATCAGCATCTGCTCACTCTGCTCAGGAAGTATGAAAACCACCAGATGTAGATAAAGTCAAATTCTACCTTGTGAAATCTCCAAGCCAATTGCAAGAGACACAAATTTAGTTATAATAACTGATTATTACATCAGTGTTCTCATTATGCAACAGTAGATAAACAAGGCCAGGAAATGTTATTAGTGGTAAAGCTTAAACATGTTTTTTTTTTTTTTTTTTTTTTAAAAAAATATTTAAAACAAGAAAAGCTTCCTTTAGTGGGAAAATGCTAGAAAAGTGGTACAGAGAGGACAGTGGTGAGGGTTGAGGAATTGCAGAAATGATGGTAGTGAGGTTGGGATGGAAGTTAAATAATTACTACTTGTCGAATTAAATAATGCTCAGTAGCTTTTATTTTGTTCAATAATGAATTATTGACACATCTACCTTTTGAATGACTTGAACAGCATGAAATAATTCTGTTTCTAATGGGAAATTTAAATGGATATGGAAATTTAGTTCTTTATTCTCTATATGTACATATACAGGAAGAAAAAATATGTTCGGTGGGAAAATTTTGGCTTTACAAGGCATTATATGGATACCATTAGTAGAATGCTTACACGCAGTATTAGGAAATCATGTAACGATAGAGAACACATTTAGACTGAAAGAAAACCATCTTCCAGAACCCTTCCAGAAAAGTCCCTTAATTTACAGAATGGCTTCAGGAGTAGAATTATGCCTCCTATGATAGTAAAAACCTCAGTCTATGTTTAAGAAAGATCATAGAGGTAACTAGAACACACATTGAGCTACAGAACATGGTGGTTCCGAATATTAAATGTGTCACTCACCTTTAATGTATGCATAAAATGTACAGATACTCATTTCATAATATTTGCTTTTAGTTCTGAGGATGTAATATAAACAAAAATAACAAATATATTTCCCATAGTATTTTTTTTAACAGATTGAAACTTGGAATCAGAGCAGGTACACAATTTTCTGACTTTCTGTTGCCCAAGAAGAAAATCTCTAGCCATTTCTTACACAAAGTCAGAGTGTCTTAACTCTTTGACTTGGAACTTCTAGTCCAATATCCAAGACTTGTGTCACCATCATGTGTTGAGAACAAGATGACATAAAAGCAGTCATTGAAAAGACATGAGGCTCTGGAACACTCAGGGTGAACAGAATACGCTGTAAGCAAGATGTTGCATTCTTCTGCAAAATTATTGTAGAAAATAGTATAATGTATTTTAAAATGAAGGTGACAGTTTGATTAAATTAATAGAACTATTTGGAGGTTGTGAGTATACCTTATAGATGAAGAACATTTACTCTTTTGTATTTTTAGGAATTCCATATATACATATGTAATATTTGAACCAAATCCATCTATAGCCTCCTTTTTAAATCCAGCACCATACCTACCACATCTTATTCTTCCCAACTTCATGTACTCTTTAATTAAATCTCCCGAGTACACTTAGCACTGAAAGTATGTGCACAGGTATAGCACCGTCTTTGGGAACATGTCAGTAGCTCCTCAGGTAGGTGTAGAATTTCATGAGCCCACAACAATCCTGGCTGGGATTTTGACTGATTTAATCTTGTTTGGTTTTATGTTTATAGTCAGTTATACGTGAGTTCATGGGAGAAACAGCTTTGTCATATTTGGAAATCACTATTTCTTAGCAGTTATCTACTATCTCTGGCTCATAGACTCTTCTCACATCTCCTGCGAAAATCCCCAATCTTTAAGGGGAGGAGACTGTTGTAGAGGAGATTGATTCCTGAAACCAAGAAGCAGTTTAGGATAAAGTGTTCCATCAATGGTCCACAATGAATCACTCCGTCTAATTCTTGTTCATCAAAGTAATGCCTTTTCATCTGGTTTTATAGAACATCCCAGCCAGAGGGGTAGACAAACCAGGCAACCAGCAAAGGCATGTGTGATCATATGTCTAGGTTTGCCAGCTTCTGCTATATGAAGAACAAATTACACCAACTTTACTGAGAAAAAAAGACCGCATGAGGAAGGATAACTCAATAATGTCACCTGAGCCCACAAAACCAAGCTTTTATGGAAACTGCCATTTGAAGACAGTGGCATAAATTTTCTTGATGATATTGTAGAAGAAACTTTCTTCCAACCACTTCAAATGAAAGAATAAAACTGTTGTGTTGAATTTTTAAGGTTTCTAATTTTTCAGGAAGCCATACAGCAGTATGTACTCAAGATAAAAAAATTTTCAGTTTTAAAAAATTTATTGTCTATCATTTGTATGTACATGTTCATGAGGGTGTGTGCACATGTGTGCATAGGTGCATTTAAACACTTGTCCCCATGCATGTAAAAGCCAGAGATCATATCCTAGTGTCTTCCTCATTTCCATTCCTGCTTATTTACTGAGAAGTCTTGAGGTTATCAAATTGAGCTGTCTGTCCTATAAGCTCCAGGGAGGACCTGTTTTCTCACTAGTCTGTTCTTGGGTAGCAGATTCATGGTGTCAGGCAATTTGTAAATAGAAACATAGGAAGGTAAATAAAACATAAGAAGAAAACCACAACTCTTTCCATGAGCGTAAGGAAGCAAGATAACCTGTGTTCACTCTTGTTTTCAGTGAATTTTGTGGTGAATATTAAGGTTGTTTCAGTATACATTTTTCCATGTGAGAATGAGATGCTGTATGGAAATCACTGTGAAGGAAATTAAATATTTAGATTCTACATATTTGTAAAGAAGAACAATTATAATCACTGTGGAGATAACAGCAGTGCTGAGACACACAGATCGGATTCACTCTTCCTGGAAATGCATTGAGTAATTTGATGGCTAATGGATATTAGATAATGTTTTACTTAAACTTTAGCTGAGTCGATAGTTTGATAAGTTATTTATTTTTCTGTTTCAAACATAGTGAGAAATAACTTTGTTACATTTATTTGAAAATGATGGAGCTCAAGTAACTATGCCATTTACATTTCCACATATTTGTTTGTCTGTTATTTGTGTGTAGACATGTGCACACCACTGCCCATATGTTTATGTCAGGGTCCACTTGCTTGCATCATTTTCCTCTTTCCATTCTGTTGTCCTTGGGAACCAAATTTAGGCCATCAACAAGGCATAAAGTCCCTTTACCTCCTGAGAATTCTTACCAGCCCCGTATTTCTGTATTTCAAATTATGATAAGAAAACTTTTCCTTCTACAATTACTAGAAATTTATATCACTTACACAAAAATTTTAAACCCTAACAGTGAGATATGTAAGTGCTTTATTTCAGTGCCTAGGCACTTGATCCCTGAATAAATCATAAATTTTGTCTTACAAAACTATTTGAAGTGCTTGTGGTGTATTACTAGTAATCCTTTCAAATAATTCTTTTGAAATCTGTTGCTTTATGCCTACAAGATTCAGTGCTCTCCTGCTGTGCTGCTTATAACATAGCTAATCTTTGCTACTTGAATAATATCAGTAGGCATTTTTATCCTTAAGGAGTACATAGAAAAATCTTAGGGGAAGTCTCCTCTGTGCATAGATGTAAGTGAAGTTTTGCTTGTGCCCAGCTTGTAATCCAGTGAGCAATTATCTCCCCTTGTATCCTTCACACAGTAAAAAGAAATGGCAGCATTCTTTATTCTCCTCCTTCCTCACTCCCCCCTGTTTGTTCTGGTTTTGAGTATTCTAAATCTCTGCTTTTTTGTCTCCTCAATACCAGCATGCAAATAAATTATGTCAAGATTTTAGCACACATATATTTCATAGTTCACATAATATGAACATTATTGGGTGTCAAGAAGTCTGAGGGCTGATGTCTCCTTTTTGTTGTTTAGTAGCTCAGGAGTGAACAATGTAGGAGGCTGAACAAGTAGACAGGTTTAAAACCAGATGGTATATAGATGTGGAGCCTTTGAAGACACAGGGAAGGGACATGCCATGAGGCTTTTTCTAATTCCACATACTCTTTCTTCACAACGTTCACAGCTCTTGTCGTATATTTCTTATTGTAGGTGTCATTTTGACAATAAACATTGCCATAGATGTCCATCGGGGACTCTAAATCAGTGTTTAAAAACATAGTCATCAATAACCTCTCTTGTAAGTGTTCATCAATTACCTTGATAAGTAAGCCAGCAGCCTTGATGTCCCATGAAATCAGCATATACAACAGTGAAACAATGGATGCATAGATTCAGAATAAGTCAGGCATTGTAAAGACTGAATAACTAAAAGTTTGCTTTCCTGGCTTTGAGAGTTCTCCATATCTCTTCTTTGGAATATTTTTCATAGTGAGCACTCTGAGAAAGAGAAATCTGCTTCACTATAGCAAGGACAATGATAGCTGCAGTTAGACTTTTAGAGGATTTTTCTTTCTTCTTTCTTTCTTTCTTTCTTTTCTTTTTTCTTTCTTTCTTTCTTTCTTCTTTCTTTCCTTCCTTCCTTCCTTCCTTCCTTCTTCCTTCCTTCCTTCCTTCCTTTCTTTGTTTCTTTTTTCTTTCTTTCTTTCTTGCAGCATTTGCCAGCAACATTGGGACAATTCTTACTATATCTGGAGGAGGTAGAAGAAATATTATCCTGACTTTACAGAGAAGAGAACAGAATCTGAAGAAGTTAGAAATTTGGAAGAAGAAATCTATTCCTGAGAATTATCATTGTACAAATATATGAATCGAAATATAAATTATGTATAATAATTTATAGTGACATTTATTATTATGCCTATGTGGTTACATTATTATAATCAAAACAAAGTTATGTGAATATTCTACATATTTTTTAAAATTAGATGCAAGACTTTTTTATGTCATACAATAAAATCTATCTTTAAAGCCTAAAATGCTGTTTACTGTCATGAACAAATCAAAATTTTAAAGAAAAATGTTATTGTAGTTTGCTTATATATTATATACAAATATATATTTTATACAAATAATGTTTTTAATATTTTTATCTGAAATAATATTATGTTATTTAGGAAATATTGAACTGCAGTGATATTCATTTTCAAAGACTTTGATTTCAATATGTATATATTACAAATAAGTGTTTAATTTATCCACAAGTAGTGGAATGTTCTGGAACACATGGTATTTTGAAGGGAAATAAATACTGGATAAATTTTTAAAAATATATTCCCTTAGTTACAGTTATTTCCTAGTTATTTCTTTAGTTGCATACTGTGAATTGGCTCTTCCTTTATTTCAGTTTTATGATGTTTGCCAGACTACAAAATATTATTGTGACTAGAATAGTTCTCATGGTACTCCCATCTCATAGATCATAATGGCTCTTTGTGGTGAAATGTGACTGGAATCCTGACTTGGTGTAGAATGGCCTCAGGCAGACACCCTCAGGCATGTATCTGATGCTGTTTCCTATGGTATACAGGTGTATCATCCCCCTCAGGTTGAGGTCCAAGGTTGAATCGAACATGAAACCAAGTTGAGCACCAGTTTTTGTCCTTCTCTCCTTCCTGACAGGAAAAAATTTGAGGCCAACTGCTTCATGCTCCTGTCACCAGGCTTTCCCTAACTATACCCAGTCTTTAACCCACGGGCCAAAATACACCTTCCACTCCCTAACTTGCTTTTATCGATATTTTGTCGCAGCACTGTGAAAATTAGTGAGCACACTCTTTCTTGTTTTTCTAGTAAATTATTTATGGATCATCTCCACAGCTAGATTTAAAGACACTTTTCTGACCCAGAAAATATAAGGTTGTCTCCCCTTCTATTCCCATGTCTCCTTATACCAAAGAGAGTATTAGGCTAGAGAAAGACTTAATTTTTAATGGAAAAAAGAAGCTTTAATCTGAGAACTGATTTTTTTAAGCTTATAAAGTTGGAGGATAAGATTTTAATATAGAAAGGAAATAATAAATGCCTTTAAAAATAGTCTCCTTACTTGTAGATGGTCACAGCATGCGTGATTAATTTTCAGTGCGTGCATGCATCCGTGCATTAAAGGCTAAGAAGCACTGACATGCAGCTGATCTTGATCGCCAGGTGTGATCAAAAGAGAATGGATAGATACACACTCCTGTTAAAAACGACTTACTGCCCAGAACAGAGGCATTTTAATTTTTTTTAACAGATGGCAATTAGACCAGAAGAGAATCAGTTCTGAGTGTGTAACACACCTCCTGAGTCACTAAAAGCCTTTTAAATGTATGTGGTGACTGGAAAATGTTCTTAGCAGTTATATTATCCAGTTCAGTCCAGTTGAGAGCTTTTTTTGGGGGGAGGGCGTTAATCACATGTTAGGTAGCAGTTGAGATGGCTCAGTAGGTAAGTGCACTTGCTGTGCAAGTGTGAGTACATGAGTTTGTACTGCAGCATTCAGGTATAAAAACTAGGGATAGCTACATAGGACTGTGTTGAGGGATGTAGGGAGTGGAGCCAGGAGGATTACTGGGCTTGCTGGCACCCTACCTAGATCAAGGTTTGGCTGGACTGTCACAAAGACAAAAAGGAAGAGGACAATTGAACACACACAAGCGCATACACACACCACACACACACACACACACACACACACACTCACACAGTCCTCCACATAGACAAAGAGACAGAGAAACCAAAAGTCAACTTAGATATTGCTCTACTGCACTATATCTTCACAATGAAATAAGACGATGCAAACAAAAACAAAACAGTAAAAATTCATTATAATAAAGTTGTAAAGATGTTTTGATTAAGTCAGGTTTTTCTGTCATCTACTTCAAGGCATGTGGCTTAAATACACTTCGGGGGTTGAGAATGCGTAATTATCCCCATCTAAATTTTAAACATTGATTTTTATTGTATTCTGGTTTGAATGTCCCAAAGCATATATTCACTGTACTTATATTTACAAAAGGCTAATCCGTTCCAATAAAGAATTAAAATTGTTGTTAAAATTAATAATGGAATGTTTTCTTAGAATGATTTATTTAAACTTTTTGAAAAGAAGACAACCTTGTAATAACTCAGAAACAAATTGGTCTGCTTTGAAAAATAAATGTCCCCTATAGCCTCATGTATTTGAATATCTGGATCTCATTTGGTAGCTCTGTTTTGGAAGCCTATGGAACATGTATGACAGTGGTTCTCAACCTTTCTAATGCTGCAACCCTTTAATATATCCTCATGCTGTACTGAGTCTCAATCATAAAACACTTTCATTGACACTTTATAACTGTAATTTTGCTATTCTTATGAATATCATAATGTAAATTAATATCTGATATTCAGGATATCTGATATGCAACACCCAAGGCTGTTGTGACTCACAAGTTGAGAACCTCGGCCTTATGAGATGGAATCTTCCTGAAGGAACTGAACACCTAGAGGTGGAATGTGAGGTTTGACAGCCTAGCTTCTTTTCCAGTCTTCTTTCTGCTTCCTGAGTGTAGATGCCATGTGATCAACTGCCTTACGCCTTCATCTCCATCTTTTCTCTGCTATGAACCAGTGTGTTCCCTCTAACTGTCAGTCTAAAAGAACTCTTCCCCTTTTAAGCTGATTTGTGCCAGGTATTAGGTCACAGCAATGAGAAGACTATAGAATACACATACACAAGCCTCTCCATTCATCTCTCCATATTCACATCACATAAATAGTTTTTGATACTTCACACTATTAGATGACTGGAACAAAGAACATTTCATTTCAATTTCACTGAGAGACGGAGACACCAGTGTATTCAAATATGAATATCCAAAGCAAAGTTGGGAGAAACAACAGGTAACAGAATATAGCATTTGACTCACCAAGGAATGAAAGATACAGAAATGAAGAAAGTTGGCCTGTGTTCAGCAAAGAAGTGAATGTTATGAGCCAAAGCACAAATGATAATCTGTGTCAGAAACCACTTAAAAACATCAATCAGAGGATTGCCAGGAAAATCTTGAGTTTGGAAGAACTCTTTTTTTTTTATTGGAAATTTTATTTACATTTCAGATGTTTTACCCTTACACCCTTTTCCCCCCTCCCTCCCAGGAACTCCCTATCCCTTCCCCCCTCCTCTTGCCTCTATGATGGTGTACCCCCACCCACCCTCCCCCATACCTCACCTCCCCACCCTCGAATACCACCCCCACGATGTCCAGCCTCCATGGGACCAAGGATCTCTTCTCCCACTTATAAATAGCTCCCTTGCATATATAGCTGGAGCCATGGGTCCCTCCCTAAGCGCTCCCAGGCTGGTAGTTTAGACCCCGGGGGCTCTGGTTGGTTGGTATTGTTGCTTTCCTCATGGTGTCGCGAATCCTTTCAACTCCTTCAGCCTTCACTCTATCTTCTCCAGTGGGAACCCCATGATCAGTTTGATGGTTAGCTGTGAGCATCTGCCTCTGAATATGTCACACTCTTGCAGACTTCTAAGGAGACAGTTATATCAGGCTCCTGTCAGCATGTACTTCCTGTCATCCACATCAACGTCTACCTTTGGTGACTGTACATGGGATGGACACCCAGGTGGAATGGTCTACAAACGGCCCCTCCTTCAGTTTCTGTCCTGTACTTTGTCTCCATATTTGCTCCCTTGAGTATTTTGTTACTTCTTCTAAGAAGGACTGAACCCCCCACCCTGGTCATCATTCTTCATGAGCTTTATGTAGTCTTTGAGTTAAATCTTGGGTATTTCAAGCTTCTGGGCTAAAATCCAATAATCAGTGAGTGAATACCATGTATGTTCTTTTGTGATTGGGTTACTTCACTCAGGATGATATTTTCTAGTTCCATCCGTTTAAATAAGAATTTCTCGAATTCATTGTTTTTAATAGCTGAGTAATATTCCATTGTGTAAATGTACCACATTTTTTGTATCCATTCCTCTGTTGAAGGGCATTTGGGTTCTTTCCAGTTTCTGGCTATTATAAATAAAGCTGCTATGAACATAGTGGAGCATATGTCCTTGTTATGTGTTAGAGCATCTTCTGGGTATATGCCCAGGAGTGGTATTGCTGGGTCCTCAGGTAGTAATATGTCCAATTTTCTGAGGAACCGCCAGACTGTTTTCCATAGTGTTTGCACCATCTTTCAATTCCACCAACAATGGAGGAGTGTTCCTCTTTCTCCACATCCTCGCCAGCATCTGCTATCACCTGAGTTTTTGATCTTAGCCATTCTGACTTGTGTGAGGAGGAATCTCAGGGTTGTTTTGATTTGCATTTCCCTGATGACTAAGGATGAACAACTCATATCTATCACCTCCATACCATTAAGACCTTCTAGATGATTCTTAAGGAATACAGAGAGATGAAAAAAAAAGTATGATTTTCCCAGGTTCTTTGAGGTGATATTTAAAGAAGATAGGAGGAACAGTGGAATCACCTTGCAGTTTGTCTTCTCTGTATTTTCAATGAGAAGGGGGGTATTGCAGTTAGCAAACAGGGACATATAATAAAAGGAAGAGCAAAGGCTATTTTGAATCTGATGGGAAAAAAACAGACAGAAGAAACAAATATTAAGAGGGTGGTGTCAGAAATGAATACATAATGAGAAGAAAACTACAAAGAATTAAAATATTCAGAAGACATAATGTAAGAATCACTATAAAGAATCTATGCCATGGAGACAGGAAGAAGAACTTGAGCCTCAGAGAAAACTAGTAAATAGCATTGCTACATTGCTGCATTGCTGCATTCCTTCATTTCTCCAGAGCTTCAGCTCCAAGTTTCTGCCATGCTGGAGTCCTTCCTTAGCTTCCCTGGATAACAGGCTGTGACCTGTAAGCTGAAGTATACATTTTCCTTCCCAAGTTACTTTTGATCATGGTGTTTAACACAGAGAAAAATTAATTAAAACAAGAAGTAAGAAAGCAACAAAAAAAGATATATCCTTTCAAGTGCATTCTTGCTCAGAAGAAGAGCATCTTTCTCTACTAAAGAACCTTTGTCTACCTTAAGATGATTCACCGATGAGTCTCTGATGAGGATAATAGAAATCATCTTTTTCCTGTTTATGTGTTTGTGTGTGTTCCTGTGTACACACAGGATGCATGTATAACATACATCTTTGATTTAGTATTTTGAAAGGATTTACTTTGAACTATAGTTATCTGTCCAGTTAATATATTTCTGAACTTCTATCTTCCTTCTTTTCTCTATCTCAGTAGTATGTTCTTAAGTCCTTTTATTGCTCAGACCCAAGTCTTGACTTTATTGTAAATTCTTCCTTTATCTATTCCCAACGTCTTCAGAGATTCTTAATCTACTTATCCTTAATTTTCCTAATACAAGCATCTTCCACCTTAGGCCTGAAATATTCCATTTGCCTCCCAATCAGCCATTCTGCTGGTGTCTTCTTCAACTGTGCAGTCTTTTTCCATACCAAAGCCACAGTGAAATATGTTAGCAGAAGTCAGATAGAAACTGTATCTTCTCTTTCAAAATGCTTTATGGCTTCTCATCTTAATGTATGCAACCAACTTTCACGCAGATCTCCAGGCTCCTCCAGCTCTGTTGTGAGTTCTCAGCCTTGCTTGCAGTCTGAGTGCTTGAATGTGCACATGGGCTTCACACATCTTGATCATCTACAGAACAATAAGCTTAAAATTGCCTTTCTATGAAGCAATTCCCTTAGTTTTCAACCTGAATAAATTCTTCATTTACACCAGGTCCTTCCCAATTTTCATCATATCAGAGAGATTATTGCAAAAATCATAAAACAGGACCCCGATATTGCTCTATTCCCCTGTGAATTAACTATAGAGTATTTATAGTATTTACCATCTGACTATATGTCTTGCTTTTATTGTAATGTTGCCTTCCACTTAATTATAATTTTATGAAAGCACACACTTAGTTTTTGTCACATTTCATATGCTAGAACAGAAATTGGTAGAAAGTAGCAGGATAATATATTTGTTGAATGAATAAATAAATGATGAAATAACTGAGAAAAAGGCTTGACTATAAAGACCATTTGCTATTATTTTAATTCATTTTCCTAAGTAGTGTATAGCTTAAGAAAGTCAATCACCAAAGTATGTTACATAGTCACATATCTGAAAGCTGGTCCTAATATCGCCTTTAAATATCTCTAAATTTTTCAACATGTTTATTTGTAGTAATTATGTTTGGAAATGAGACATTTGGTATTACTCATTTGTTTTATCATTGGTCTTGCTTGGTCGAGTTTTTAGATATACAGTTTTTAATGTATATAGTTCCTTTCTTGCTAGTTTGTAATAGTGGTAGGAACCTAGAAGAGAGGTCTAACTAATTTGTCCATGTAAGAGTGAGCCATACATGTGAGAGTAAGGTATGCCTTACTCTCAATATTGTTGATCTACTATTCAAGAAACAGTATTAAAAAGAAGAAGAAAAAGGAAGAAAGCTATTCTGAGATGACACAGTTGCTGGACTATTTTGTTTCACATTGAAAGGAAACAGAAAAGAACAGTTTTAAATGTCACTTACAAGGAAAGAGCAGTATTGCATAGAAAAAAACCATAGGCTCTAATCCATTCAATATTTAAAAATCATATTTTCTAAACAAAACTGTTGTCATCAAGATTGATTATATAAAATGGGCTCTCTCAAGAAAGCACTGGATTTATATTTATGGAGACATTTATTGCACAGTAAATGCCAAGTAAAGTTTATAAAAAGTGTCTTTATTGAAGTCTACCCACAGTGAAAGGCATTTTCTATTAGTAGTATAATTAGATCATAATTATGTAAGTAATAAATGCATAATTAGGTTTTTATTCTTATAATATTAATATTGTATACAAAATTGGCCATGGGGCTGTAAATAATATTGACAAATTAAATCAGCATTTCCCAATGTAGTGAATATGAATTTCACTTAAAAAGAGATATCTGTAAAACTGAAATGTTAAAATTTCTACCTGTAGTACCCAAACCTTATCCCTTGCTTTTCTGCTAATAGATTATAATTTCTCATACTTGAGATGTGGACAACACTGCTCTAAAAGTATGCAAAATTTATCACTAGAGTTACACTGGTTCCTACTATTTACACTTCAGTTCATTTATAATGTGAATACAGATAAAAGATTTTTCTTTTTTGTCTCTCAAATTTAACTATTACATTAACAGAACCAGAAGCCCCTGATAACTTGCTTATAGAAAAATAGAGAGATTCTAATATCATTAGGAATCTAATGAACTTTATAGTTTGTACTCGTAATCTCAGGGTCCTGGAAGCTGAGTCAGGAAGACTGAGTATTAAAGGCTAGCCTGGGCAATGTAGAAAGTTAGATGTCATCCTGAGTTATAATGGTGAGCTTGTGTCTACCTGCCCAATTTAATTTTCAGGATATGGATCATGAGCTGGTAAAACAGAGAACACAGTTGAGAGTGCATTAGTCATTCACTGCTCTTGGATATACTTGCCTCGTGGCCAGTTCCCTCTGCCTCTGTGATTTCCCAACCAGTGCCAGAATAAACTGCTTTTCCCTTAATTTGCTTTAATCAGACTTCTGATTACAGCACTATTAAAGTGGCTAAGCCACAAAATTTCTCGTGTGTGTGTGTGTGTGTGTGTGTGTGCGCGTATGTGTGTGTGTGTGTGTGTATCAGTTTGATTCCTGAGACTTGGATGGTGGAGGAGAGCATCAACTCCCTCAAGTTGTCTCGTGATCGCCACACTTCCATGTAGCAAGCAGGAAACCTCCCCAACATACACAGATAATGAGTAAATATACAAATTCTTTAAATTAGACTATAAAGTTTTCAAATCATGTGAAAAAAAAACAAGTCCATTTTTTGGGTGGATTTGAAGAGACACAGCACTTTAAATTTTATTCAGATCACAGTGAACCTTGTCTACATTTGTCATGTGTTAAAAAAAAAAAAATCAAATAAAGTTCACAGAGAAGGGTCAATCTACACGAAGTAGAGTCTCTAGAAAGTATTATTAGCAGCCAAACCACTGTACAGAGAGGAATTAGAGAACAGGGCTTAACCAGAGTATTGCTGGCAGGAATGCAAAATGCTCCATTCCCTTAGTTTTGTTTCCTGCTGCTGTGATAAAATATCCTGACAAAAGCAAGTTTTAAGAGAAAGAGTTTTTTGTTGCTCACAGATCCAGATTACTGCCCATCACTGAGGGAAGTTACTGAGGTAGGAGATGGAGAGAACTGGTCATCTTTTATCCACAGTCAAGAGCAGATGTCAATGCATTAATATATCGCGCCATGCTAGCCTCACGCTTCTCCCTTGTATATGGTTTAGGATCCTATGGTAATAGTGCCACACTCTGTGAATGACGTCCTTTATCAATTAAGTTCACGACGATTCCCTTCAGATACGGCTCTGGTCCAGTCTGCTCTAGACAATCTCTCACCAGTACTTCTCCCCTTTGATTCTCGATTGTGTCAAGTTGACAGGCAAAATTAATATATCACAAGAATACCAGGGAAAGTTAAAAATTTCCTTTTAAAGAAAAATAAGTTCAGACATGTACACACACACACACACACACACACACACACACACACACACACACAAACACCTGTTAACAGGCTAGGGTGTGACATTATGATTTTGCAGGTATGGAAGGCATTTTGAGTGAACTGAAACTCTGGAATAAGAAATCTATGGGCAGACAAATATCTGTTTCTTGACCTGAGCTGTAACTACGAGAATACTTCCTTTAAAATATTTCCTGAAGTTCTGTGTGTATTCTCTATGCCTTTTAGAAACTGAAGGTTTAAGAGTAGATTTTTCAAATTAAAATTTCCAAATCTTACAAATGATTTTAAGCCTATATTTTTCATCTTTAGCATATACAGATGGTCTTCAATGTATGGTCATAGCAATACATATTCGGCAAACCATATTTCAATATCTTCTTTGGTTAATGATGTATTCTTGAGATGCCTAATAACAGCAAAAAAGTCATAGCTGCCAGTCATCCAGGTGAACAGAAAAGTGATAGCTTGCATTGTCCTGTCTAAGTTTTGAGGCTCAGTAGCCAAGTGTATGTACATCAGCAACCACCTGTAACCACAGAGCCTTCTCACCAGTTTGTGCTACTTTCCATTCTAGCTTCTAGTTCTTTGCATGATGCATCACAGTAAATATTTTCTCCTCCTCCACAGTTTAACTTTACCTCCTTAACAAAGTCCTCCTCCAGGATAAAGTCAAATTTGGTAATTAATCCTAACAATGTTTATGACACAACTTTTTATATATGTGTATGTTTTCTGTGTCAGAAACTATCGTTCTTTCAATGATTTTATTGAGATTCTTCAGTTTATTTTTGTTGTTGTTGTTCGTTTTATATAATTTTTGCATTTTGTTCTCCTTTCTTAGTTTCCTCCTTATGCTATCATTTTGTATATTTTAAAAATGTGGCTTATGGGATTGGATAGCATTGTTCAATAATCAGGTTGTTATACTATGTAATTTTATTTTTATTTACTCTGTCAGGTTTGATAGTCAAATTATAATTGTAGGTTGTGTTTATTTTCTAGCTTCAGACAGTCTGCTTCTCTATTCCACATAGCCTTGAATCACTATCTTTCTACCTCTGTTTCCCAAGTGCTGAGATCAGGGACACACATAGCCATGTCTGGCATTCTTAGGTTTTAAACTTGCTTCTTGAAATGGCCGTTCTGATTAAGATTTAACAATTGGAGGCTTTTCTTTTTATATGCATTATGCATTTAGTACTATCCATTTTCTTTTTACTAGTGCTTTCTCTGTATGTCATTAAATATCCATAAATGAGAATTTTGATATATGTCATGATTTTCTTTCAGACTTATATTTGACTCATGAGTTTTTAAAGAATGTGTCATGTAATTTTCAATAATGGAGAGATTTTTTTGTTATTGATGCAGTAATCTAATTACTTTAGTTTTTAGTGATGATTATATTGTTTTCCTTTTGTAACAGTAATTTTGACAAAAAGTGAAACGAATGAGAAACGGTTTACTTTGACGCTCAGTTCCAGGTCAGAGTTCATCGTAAAGAAGAGTAATTTTAGTTGCAGGAAATGGACCCTACCTGGTTCTATCATGTACGTGAATACTGTAGAGCAGACTGATGAATTCATGCTAGTGTTTAGTTTAAACGTTCAATTTAATATAGTGCAGGCTTCCAGCTACTGAGTGGTCCTACCCACAGTGACGTCGGATCATCCTACATCGAGAAATGATTTCAAGACAGTCTCCCAGAATTCTACCTTTCAGGTCAAGTTGACATCTCTAACCATCATGACACTAAAGAAATGCCCTTTCATTATTCTTGGGTGCAAACTAAGGTTTCATGTCTCCATGAAGTCTCAACTGACACCATGGTAAGGTTTGTGAATAATCCAGAGGGGTTAGGAAAAGCCTGGACCTCAGGGAATTCTCCATAACCATCCAAGAAAAAAAGGGTGTGTGTGAAGTGGGGTGGAGAGGTACTTGAGCATGCCAGGAGGAAGGACACAGTCTCTGGATGACACACCTTTTCAAGTCTGGATGACAGTGGAGAGAGTTTGTTTCTTTTTTTCAGCAGTGCTTGCATACAAAATAATTTCTTCTGTAAGTATTGTTTCTTTTTGCTTGTTTGATTTTTCTTTCTAGATTGTCCCTAGGCTAGAGAGATCATACATTTTGTTTTTCTGCACAGATTGACATTTCTGGGCTGTTGACTCATTTATGTTCAAACCAGAAACATGAGGCAAAAATACATAAACAACAGAGAAAATAGCAGGGGACTTTCCACCATCTCATTTCTCAAATGTCGCAGTCTTCAGTTATCCTACCTTCTTTTATTTCTGACTTTAAAAGCCATTCAAATTTATCTTATGTATGGTAACCATGAATTTAGATCTCTTTGGTGGGAAGAACAGGGCAAGCTAGATTCATTGTGTTTTATCGGAAGTTACAAAGGCTCAGGTTTAGTTTTTGAGAGAAGGAAGGGGGAGGAGGAGAAAAAGAAATAAAGAAAAAATACTAAAAGGGTATAGATGCTAAAATTATTAAATTTCCTAGTGCCAATAAATTAAATACTGACTGATTTTTGGAGAGGTTCCTCCATGTTTTCTTTTCATATGGAAATCATCCAACTGGATACTAATTAGACTAAAGTTTAAATCGAAATCAGATCTTAATATCTTATAAAACATTTTCAGCAAAAATACAGGAATTTTTTTTAGTATCATCATTGATTTAATCGTATATGATAGATGTTTAGTTAATCATATTCTTGAGCCATTAAGAAGTATAAAAGGTTCCAATTTGCATATTTGCTTTAAGTTAGGCACTAGCTAATTTTGACATGACTCTAACAACCTGCTAAACTGGTGCTTTTGAATAGTATGTCTTTGTTTGTCTTAAATCAGTAAGTCATTATGTTCTGTGTATTCACTGCTGAGGAGATTTTTCTGTTATAATTTTAGTCATCTAATTCTGGTTTTCTAACAGAGTATTATGGGAAAGCTGATTTGTAAATTCCTGCATACTGTTTAGAATTTGTCTGGACTCTACATTTTGATCTTGAAATGAGTAAATATGAAAGTCTTTTCTTAAATATCTCCCTCCCTCCTCCACCATTTCTGATGTGAGTGCATGTGCCACACACTTCTGTATGTATGTGGGTGCTCACCTGCAGAGGCCAAAGAACAACATAGGTGCCTTCTTCTATCACTCTCTGCTTTATTACATTTAGACAGTGTCTCTCATTTAACTGTAAGATAACCTGGCTGTGAGCCAGCAATAGTGCCAGCAATCCCCCTGTCTCCACATCACAAAGGCTGAGTTATAAGTGAGTATGGCCACATCTTAATTTTATGTAGGTTGCGGGCTTTGAACTCAGCCTCTCATTAGAGTATGAAGCATTCTTACCCACAGAAACATCTCCCTGAGATTTCTATTCATTGTTGTTTTAAATACACATTGCTATTTTCATTAGACAAAATTGATTTAAAAAAGATTAGTTGATAACCAATATCCAGTTTTTCTATTGAGAGCATTTTCTGTTTCTTCAAATCACATCTGTGCTTTCTCCTTCCTGATTTCCTTTCTTTTTCCTCTACTTCCTCCTCCTCCTCCTCCTCCTCCTCCTCCTCCTCCTCCTCCTCCTCCTCCTCCTCCTCTACCTCTCTCTCCTCCTTCTCTTCCCTCTCTGTTCTCTGTGCCTCTGTGTGTCCTCTTGCTCTGTCTTTCTCTTTGTTTCCTCTCCTTCTCCATCTTTCTGTTTCTCTGTTTATCTGTCTCTTTCTGTGTCTCTATTTCTGTTTCTCTGTTTGACTCCCAGACCTTTCCTTTATCCTTTCTGTCCAGGCTGTATAATCCATCACTCTTAGGAATGTGCCATGCATTGAATGGGATTCTTGTAGAATTTGTCTTTCTTTAGACTTATGTTCATATTGTATCTTGAATATTCAATCCTCTCCTTCATATTTTCTTCGATTTGAAAATATTTTCTGCATTTTAATTTACATTTCTCTTAAGATGTAATTTATTATATTCATTTGCTTTCACATATTATTATAAGATAATTTTTGTTACATTTTCAATTCCTGGTCTTAAGGTTATTCTAGTGTTTTTCAATTGTCTTTCTTCCTCCCTCCCTCCCTCCCTCCCTCCCTCCCTCCTTCCCTCCCTCCCTCTCTTCCATCCTTCTTTCCTTCCTTCCTTCCTTCCTTCCTTCCTTCCTTCCTTCCTTCCTTCCTTCCTTCCTTCCTTTATTCCCAAAAGAGTTGGAAAAAGCCTGAGGACCAGAATATCTGGTACTGTAATTGTATCTAGATTTCATAGTGCTGATTGGCTTGCTCATGTGGATAGGGGTTGTTCTATAAAGTTCCTCTCCTGGAGAAATCATATGCATACATATACACATACACATGCACATACACATACATATATACATACACACATACATATGCATGCACACATATACTGAATTTATATAATTTTGATACTCTGAAACACTTTCTGAAAAAAAATATTTTGAAGAAATTTCCCAGAGTAATATCTTACGTTTCTTAAGAAAGATAGTACCTGATACAGCTGTAAAAAAAAAAAAAAAACACAACAAAACTGAGTTATAGCTTTCTGCCTGGGTGCTTCTTCCAAAAAAATGGTACATTGTGCTCTCTGATAAGCCCCTAACTGCAGAGTCACACAAGCATTTATCACTACAAATATTTTGACTGCAGTTGCCAGTTAAACCAATTCAACCAATAATGACATTTAATTATTATCAGGGGTTTTGTAAAAACTCTACACTCTCAGAGTAAGACCTGATTAAGCTCTGAGGAGATGCCTGATGCTTTTTACACTTCAGGCTTCGACTGTCCCTAGAGGGTTTTCACATGCTCTACTCTCCAAAAATTAGTTTTGACTCTTCATTAATGAAGATGTGTTATTCCCACAGAGATGTGAATGTTACCATGTAGAAGCTAGAAAATACAAATTGATAGCTTATTTATACATGAGCAGAGCAATGGATCACCTGCCTAAAAATACTGTGGACTAACAAACAAATTTCATAGGAAAGCATTGCAGAGTTCTGGCACACAAAAGACTAAAGCACAAAAAGAAGAAAGAATTACGTGTTTATTATAACAAAGAAGATATGTTTATTTTATTTGGTGTGTGTGTGTTTGTGTATGTGTGTGTGCAAGTGCGTGCATGTGTTTAATGCTCACAAAAGTCAGAAGAAGACAACAGGTCTTCTAAATATGGAGTTACAGGAGGTTGTGAGCTACAACGAGTGTTATGGGTACTGAACTCTGGTCCTCTGTAAGAGTTCTTAACTACAGGGCCATGTCTCCAGCAGCTAATTTTCTTTTGAAGATTCTGTTTTATCCTTAGTGAAGGATGGTTTATTCTTTCCATTTATGTCAGCTTTGGAAATCTAAGTATGTCTTCTGTCAATCCATTCAGACATTGAAATTATCTTTCTAAGCTAGGATTGTGAGGGATAGTTCTAAATGTTTCTAGAAGTGATTAAGCTCAATTTAATTCTGTTTAAAATACAAGTTGTCAAGATACTTGACATTCTTGAGACTCTAAAATAAATGCATTTTATTGTTTCATATGGTCTAGAAATGAAATTGAAGTGGAGGGCAATTTCACCATCTCTATTTTACCTAACTCTCATCACAGCAGAAATAAGATATGCTTTTCCCTGATAGATAGTGCTATCCTGATTTGCATGAAGGAATAAATATATTCAACATATCCTCTGTATATAGAGGAAGAGGATATGGGCTTTGCATGTCTTGATTCCCTAACAATATTTTCCATTTAATTAAATACGTATTAAAACTATTCATCAATTTTGCACTTTACATAAAGACACAAATATCCAACAACATGGTCTCCTTTTATCTTGTTTTGAGTCCTCAGTTTATAAAGAATCCCATCATTGAGATCTCCTGAACTATACATATTATTTACCTGCAGCATCATTGTTTCACCTTTCTGATATGGTTTGAATATGGGATGTCAGCACGGGCTCATGTGTTCAACTCTTATACACCAAATCATGGCCCTTCATTTGGATATTCTAGAAAATTGATATATGGGGCTATGATGGAGGAAGTAGTTCACTGCTGAACAAAGATAAATTTTGGTAGCTACACCTTTCCTGTCTCTGTTTTTCAGCTGCCATGACATAAGCAGTGGACTATCTTTCCTCTCTTCTGCCCATCTGACATGGTGTTCTCTGTTGTTAAGATTCAACAACTACATAAACTATGGACCTGTAACTGAAAACTCTGAACCCATAAGCCAAAATAAATTTTTCTTCTTTTAATCTTTGATTTCCTACATATTTGTAGCAGTGATGCCATCCTGTTTAGCCCATCTTTAGTCCATAGGATTTCATATATTATCCAGCTCCTAAATATTGTGCTTTTCTTTCCATGGTTATGTCATTATTTTAATAAAATGTTTAAATACCCATAGAATACATTTAAAATATATTCTCTTGTCATTAGATTAACCATAGAAAACTTTGTTCATTAAGTTCATTGTTTTTGATATGTAGATCACACACAGATCTCCCTTTAAACATTCGTAAGGTCTTAAATATACAGAAGGGATATTTTAAGTGCGATTTAAGCACACAATTTGTATTTGCATATTTTTTCTTTTTTTCTCATATTTTCAGCTTAGAACATCTACAACTAGAGTTTATTTTTTCATACAAAATTGGATGCGTACAGATAACAATGCTCCCTCAATGTCAATCTCAGAATTTAAAGTGATTTCATAGTAACACATTTGGTAGGAAGTACATCTTCATGCTGCTCACTATCTGGAGGACTGTGAAGAGAACTATGAAGTAAGGAAGCCTGAAAGCAGCCAATCCTTCAGGTTCTCTGTTGCATTCTGAGAGCAAAGAGTGATCCTCCAACTACCTCTATTAGAATTAGGAGACTCTTCTCTACCATGAGGAATCCACTTCATTTAAAACCAGTTATGTTCTCTTTCAAATATTTGTTAATGGATATCTCCTTTTGCTTTATGGAAGACCTCACTGGGCTTTTGTGAAGATAAATGGTAGGAACTAATTCAATAATGTTAAAACAATTTTTGGTGATTCTTCAAAATGTAAAACAAATGAAGAGAGTGGTTCAATTGCTATAATATTCAAAATTCCTTGTCTGAACCTAAAAATTATTTTCCAGAAAACTCAGACGCGGCTTTGCAGCTAAGACTCACTTGACCTTAGGCATGTGGAGCTAACTAAAATCCTAAAATAGCACTTGCTTTTTGTTTTGCATTGGTTCACATGGGCTTATTTATTTATTTTTGTAAGTTGCCATTTGTGTTCTTAATGACTAAATTTTGAATTCACAAACAATAAAAAGTACTGTTCAGATTCAATGGAGTTATTATTTGGTATTATAAAATTTACATGCCAAATATCAGAGAGAGGAAAAATGTCAGGCTCCCTGCAATTTAATTTTCTCTAATAATCCCTACTAGCATTTGCCTGTTACTACTGAGAATGCTAGGCTGGTAGCCTATCCATTTCCTCACTCTTGTTTTAGAACCCTTCATCCTTTGCAAGGATAGACTTCAGGAAATTATTCTTCAGACATAATTAATCAAGCATCTCCATCTTGTGTGTGGCCCTTCACACCTGCTGCTTCAGCACTTCAGAGGCAGAAACAGGAGGAGGATTATACATTGAGGAGCAACCTGGTATTCGAGGCAAGATGCTATCTCAAAACACAGAACATATGAAGTCTAAGCAAAACAAGGTTGGTACCCAGGAAATGCATTTTCCTGTTGATTCAAGTAGATAATGAGATCTTTGGGGTTTGCTAGAATTCTGTAATATAGAATTCTAAACTTATTTCTTGCATTTTATTGCTCTGTAAGGTTGATTCTACTATCAAACTAACATAATTGAGTTCAGGGATAGTGTTACATCTGGACCATTATTCTCACCTGCAACAACAAATTTTCATACTGTAAATTACATGGGGACATTTGCAAATCTCTTAGTTTGTGATTAGAGTCAACAGACCCCTAAGTTCACATCCCATTTTCCAAGAAGGCAGAACAAGACTTTATATTTGCAATATAATAATGGACATAATTAATTTAAAATTAATCAAAGCTTTGTTGCTCAAAGATACATAAGGCAAATAATTCTGTATATGTGCTAAAGAACTCTATTAGACACATTTAAGAGTCAATGGATCGAACATCTTAGAATGTAGGATGCTCAGTTGTTTGTAAAATGACTAAATATTGGCCAGTCATGTTTTCTCTTTTACATTAACTGTAGGTAACAATGCATCAGAAGATATACAGTAAGATGAATTTAACAATTCCTTTAAAAATATTAAGGAAGCTAGCAGATAATGTGAACTATTTAGGTGCATCTGCTTCAGCGATGATTTACACCATTTTAAACATTGACGGGAGCCCTTTCCTTTTGACTGAATCCCCATGGTCTGCAGCCATAATACTCCTACTCTTGTTATAAAAGATACAGCAGCCGACTCCACCAGTGAATTGTCCATTTGTTAAAAATATAATAGAGGCTCATGACATGGCCCATGGGTAAAACACTTGTCCATAAGCCTGAATACTGAAATTCAATCCTTGCATCCCACAAAACAGAGAAAAGAATGAACTAAATCTACAGGCACATCATGTTGTATATGCACAATAATAATAAATAAGAAGAAATAAAAATATTATTTACAAGTTAAAAAACCACCTCTTATATTAATTCACTCATTTTTGCATATTCAAAGTATATATTAGAATATTCCCTTTCATATGTTAATTACTGTTTAATATAGTTTTAAAATTTTACCTTAGTCTTCATACAAGTGCATAATCCATTACAAAATACTTAGAACAACATTAGGGTCCAAATATGGAAGGTTATCTTCAAATTTATAAAAGAATAATATTGAGAAAGAAACATAATTCAGCATTACAAATTTATTGTCAGGTACTAATAGAGCCTTTCAGAACAATTTTTTGCTAGGTAATGTTTATTTGACATTATAATAAACCCTCTTTTAAAACAACAACAGCCTGTGGCGTTTTGCAATATCTTCTTGGATAAATAGTACTATTATTGGGGATGGGGAACTGGGGGTAGCCACCAGAAAGTCCCTGATATTAGGAAAGCAAGAGTACCCAAAGAGAATGAAAATAGCTGCAATGCCCAACAATGGGGAGGCAGAATCTGTAAAGATCATATCCAGAGGTTAGGCAAGGCCCACTGTTGAGGATGGGGCCATTCACTCATTTCCATATTTTTAACCCAGAATTGCTCCTGTCTAAAGGAAATACGGGGACAAAGTGCGGAGCAGAGACTGAAATAAAGGCCATCCAGAGACTGCCGCACCTGGGGAATCCATCCCATATAACACCTAATGTAGACACTACTTCGGATACCAATAAATATTTGCTAACATTAGGAGCCTGATACAGCTGTCTCCTGAGAGGCTCTGCCAAAGCCTGATAAATACAGATGCGAATGCTTGCAGCTAACCATGGACTGAGCACAGAGACCCAAATGGAGGACCTAGGGAAAGCACTGAAGGAGCTGAAAGGGTTTACAACTTCATAGGAAGAATAGCATCAACCAATCAGACCCCCAGAGGTCCCAGGAACTAAACCACCAATCAAAGAATACACATGGAGGGACACATGGTTCCAGTTGCATATGTAGACAAGTGGAGAAGTCAGGGAATGCCGGCATAGAGTTAGGGAACAAGAGTAAGACTTTTGCAATTTAGCTAAAAGTGCAATACAAACAGAGTAGGAAACGAGACACAAATCATGGTCTGAGTACTAAGCAAAGACGTTTGTTCTTGCAGTAAAAGCTAATTAGAGCAGGTTTTGGAAGATGGCAAGAGTTTGAGGTGTGGCATCGAGGGTAAGAGAACAGTGGCAGACGCACCAAAGATGAAAGGCTAAGCAAAAAAGAGCCCTGGCTAGACTGCTCCAGAGGGAAAGAGACAAGAACCAAAGGCAAAACAAGAAGGAAAACCTGAACGTGGAAGAAGAACTGGAGATCAGAAGAATCTAGAATCGAGTACAGAATTTGGTACATGATGCCTATGATCAGGTCTTGAGCTTTGCAAAGGACGAAGAAGGTACAGCACAAGGGGACATCTCGGATCCTGCTCCCGGGACTCAGGACTAGGAAGACTTGCCCTATCTGAGACTTTTATTTCAGCAGGCAAGAAACAGGTGGTCTGAGGTATCTCGATACCCAGCTTTCTGGCAATAGCTACATGTTTGGGGATACAGAAGAGATAATTATTGCTCATTTTTTTCCCTTTAAAAATGTCAAAGACTGTGGCTTTTTTTTTTTTTTTAAAGAGTCCATGCCATTTAAAGAATTGGAAAGTGATCTTTTGCTGTGAATACTCCTGGGAGTTCATCAAAGTTTTTAGAATGTGTTTTGGAGGCTAAAGGTCATTCTATTTAGTGTCCCCAAAGAAGAATATATGTATCTGGCACTGGGAGGTGGTGGGGGACATTTCAGGTAAAGGAGGATATGTTTCTTTGGACACTGGCTTTCCCCACCTGTAATGTTCTTGGTCTCTTGATAGTTATTTGTGTTTTTTCTTTTAAAAATCTTTATTCTCACTTTTTAGAATAGTTATATTTGGTATGTACGCATTTCTGTGTGGTTGCCTACAGAGGTCAGAAAAAGGTTTCTGATCTTCTGTAGCTGGAGTTACAGGTGATGTGAGCCTCTCAACATGGATGCAGAGAATTAAACTCTGGACTGCTGCAAAAACTGTGAGTATTCTTAACCAATAAGCCAGCCACATCTTCAGTCTCAAGCCATGTTTTTCTTTTTGTTTGTTTATTTTGTTTTGTTTTTGTTTTGTTTTGTAAATTAACTCTGACTCAGAATTAGGAAGAAAGTCAGGCTTTCTATGCCCTTGCTGGATTTTTTTTTCCTGCCCTTGCTGGATTTTTTCCTGTTCATGGTTCTTTGGCATTTGTTTGGGAGCAGATACTGTCCTATGGGAAGAAGAGGCTTTCATTTCAGTTTTCCTTATAGATATCACAGAATGACACTAGTCTAGGCACTAAAATTCAGGGTTAATTCTCTCACTGATATCTGACCATCCTTGTCATGGTTAACTTTTAACACCATCTTGTGTTCCTGAGGACAAAAGATGAGGACTCAGGCAGAGGCTCCAACTATATGTTAGTTTTCAACAGGACATCTCCAACAGGATATTTCAAGAAATATGTCATTCCCTCAAGGGAATTTATATATTTCTACAGGGTTTTGAAACTTCATAAATTGAAGTTCTTATTTTAAAATTTATGCCTTATACAACTTTCAAACCCACATTATAATCCACAGTAACATTTCCTAAGTGGAGAGACAGAAAGAGTTAAGTCTATACAGTTTTACTCAAAAAATATAATACAGGAACATTTCATCACAACTAGAATATTATCATATAAATGTGCAGATTACAGCCAAGCTCTATGAAGGATGATGAATTGGGACCAGTTTAATGATCCAATAATCTGGCAAAATTCCTGTTGCAGACATCCTTCATCTTAAAACCATGATGGATTCTTGCTGGAATAATGACTAATCGACATTAAGTTCTCTGTTTCAAGTAAAAAAGAAATCAGTTATAATTTATCCCCAATTAGCCAAACAGCTTTAAGCCATGGCTTAGGCAAAATATCACCCTGTAACTCAACAAACAAGTTTTTGCCTGCAGACTGACTCTGGGTTAAGCAATGTGTCTATTAGAAAAGTGCAGGGTAGGAGGTATAGTATTCCTTCATTTTCTTTACAACTTCCATGTGCTTTTGGGCTTTGAGATGCTCCTATATAAAGAAATGAAGATAGTAATCATTAACATATCTAAAATTTTAGGGAAGGTTCCTGTAGATATTTTAATGAACATTACAGATTTTATAATATTCTCGCTCTGGCCTCCCGGTCTGGAAAAATTCTTTGAAGAAGAGACTACCCTCGGCTTTTGAGAATCATGAAGTCATTTGAACATAAAGCACACAAAAGCTGGGAAGGTAATATTATTTTAATAGAGCTAAGTATATGCCATGGGAATAAAATAGTTCAGGCAAAGAACATCTGTGAAAGGTGGTGCATAAATTCACTCATCATTCTGCCGCTTTCAGCAGACAGTTTAAACATCACTTTCTATAGAAAGCTCAAAGCTGCTAACCTCAAGCCCATCTCCTTGGAAGGAGAGTTATTTGGAAAAAGTACATCCATATAACTCCAAAAGCTGCTATCCAAAATGCTTTCATGGTAATACATTATCTCAATAAATTGAAATATTATTTGTGTGTATGTGTTTCTCTCTCTCTCTCTCTCTCTCTCTCTCTCTCTCTCTCTCTGGTGTGTGTGTGTGTGTGTGTGTGTGTGTGTGTGTGTGTTTGTATTAGAAAAGGTAGGAAATTTGGTAGGAGTGAAAACTAGTTTATTGGAAATAATTTTCTTGAGTAGTGGTTTTGGCAATGAAGAATCAAAGTGTCCAGACATGCTTATGTTTATATAAGCAGGCACCTAAACACTACCATTATGTTACATTAGATATCTTTTCTTTTTTTTCTTTTTTTTTATTCGATAATTTATTTATTTACATTTCAGATGTCATCTCCCATCTCCATTTCCCCCACCCATTAATCCCCTATCCCATCCCTCCCCCTCCTTTTTTGCCTTTATACTGTTTAAATTACATGCAAGTATTAAGGTCAGTTCTAGGTTGAGGAAATAGCAATACAATAGATGCAAATAGTCCAGGAACTGTACTATTTAATTTGTAATAAATACAAATGTAATGTACATGTAATTTCATTAAATGTATCAGCATATACAGGTATAGATTGACACAAATTAAACTCATATCAGGTAATAAAAAATTGTGTGCCTATAATAATTATCTATTATTAAGTGTTCATTTTATTATGCATATTGCTTCTAGATAAGTTAAATTGGGAAATGGTGAGATAGTTCAGAGATTACAACTTACATTTTCATTAAGAGGATCCAGATTTTATTCACAGCACTTACATGTTAGATAAAAACTGTAAGTCTAGTTCCAGGGATCCATTTCCCTCTCTGGCCTCAACAGGCATGCCAGTGGTACACAGATATATGTATAGACAAAACGGCCACAAGGATAAAAAAAATAGATTGAGACAACAAAAGAAGATAGAGTGGTAATTATAGTTTTCACAAAATGATAATAGGGTCAGAGAGGCAAATCCAACCCAAATCTACTACACTGAAATGGATCTACTGAACTCTAGCAAAGTGTGAAGTGAATATTGGTGTTCTTTTATAAATATTTATTACAAAACATTTTTGAACTTTACAAACAGTTGAAAAAATTCAAATAGAAACAAAATAAAATGCCTCTCAATGAATTTCTGGAGGCTCATACTAAAGTAATTGAAAAATAACTCCAGTCATGTTTTTATTACATCTGTAAATTTCATCTTTGTTCATCTCTTTGCTATATTATTTATTCATTTATTGACTTATTATAAGTGTAGCTTTTATTTGCCTGATATAATTGTCATCTCAAAGGTGTACTACTGAATACTCAGCCCTTGTAGTTCTTTCTGAACTCTGGCTAACTGGTTCAGTTCTTCTGACTCAAACACCTCTCCAAGCTGACTGATTCCATCTGACTTCTTTGAGCTTCTCACTGAATTGCTCTTCTTGGCCTCAGACTAACTGGCAATTTGTCATAATTGTCTGACTTCTTATTCTCTGACTTCAAATGCCTCTGCTGATGTGCCCTGAACTGCAGGAACTCATGAATGAACTCAATTCCACTGCATTGCACTCCCTGCACTCACTCAACTCACTGAACTCCCAACTCCATGGCCCTGAAGTCAACTGACTGAACTGAAATCAACTGAACTCCACTCACACCACTGTCTTCCAATCAGATATCTTTTCATTTTCAGATGCCATCCCCCATCCCCATTCCTCCCACCCATTAATCTCCTATCTTATCCCATCTCTCCTCCTCCTTTTTTGCCTTTATATTGTCTAAATTACATGCAAATATTAAGGTCAGTTCTAGGTTGAGGAAATCAATACAATAGATGCAAATAGTCCAGGAACTGTATCTACACTGTTTAGAATTAAAGGTGTGTCTGTATTCCAGCCAAATGGATTAAAGGTATATCATTCCAGCCAGACTACATAGATCAAAAACTTCTTAGGATGTGACCCCTTGCCAAAGAAGCCATGTTGCTGGATTTAAATTCCTATACAACTTATATATGCATATGTGCCAGAGAACAATTTTTAAGAGTTTGTTCTTTCCAGCTACCTGTGGGTCATTAGATTCTATCTGAGGTCATCAGGCTTGGTTGCAAATACCTATGTCTACTGAGACATAGCACTGCACCTGTTCAGCTTTTAGCAGAAAATACAAATATATTTTACAAGTAAAACAAAGTTTCCAGTGTTTTTTGATACCACCTAATATGTAGCCCAAACTAAAATATCCCAGATAGCTTTGAGAATCTGTGTGTGTGTGTGTGTGTGTGTGTGTGTGTGTATGTGTGTGTTTGAATCTAAGTCCTCTCTTTACAATGTGTGTGGTTCTTTCCTGTCTCGTCACAGTAAAATCATTACCTCTCTTTGTTCTTCAGTACCATTAGCCAGATGAATTCTTGTCTAGAAAGTCATCCCATTTGGATCTATTTTCTTTCTCTTCCTGGCCTGAAGCAAGGCTCTTTTACTTTCTCACACTACATGAATAGACGTGAAATCTCTGATTCAGCATCATGCTCTGATTCAGCAATTCAAATAGACAACCTTATAGGTTTCTCCTGCTCTGTATATGGACACTGTGCCAGTCATGAATGCCAAGAATAAAGAATGTTTTTTACAAGACACTCAAATTTCTTCATTTGAGACAGATTGACTTTAAAAAAAATTGTTTCAGTCATATTAGTGTGTTCCTATGTGAATGATTGTATGCAAATGCAGCAAGGCCTCTTAATAAGATCTATTTTTGGTTAGCCCCAAATTTTTCTTTACTTAGACTTCTCTGAGAACTCCATTTCTGGAAAAAAATATTTAAGATTCCAAGTCAACAAAAGTGCAAGGCTGACAATGAGCAAATGCTTTATTTGCTTGGAGAGAAAATAGTTACCATATTTTTATAAAAGGTTGGTACTAACCAAAACGTTTTATCAGGCTACTCAACAGTACCATTGAACATAGTAGTCGGGCATCTGGATGCCACATAGCCATAGCAAGTGACCTCAATGATCAGGGTCATGGAGGCACCTGAAGCAGAATGCGTGGAGTAGATGCTGTTTAGCTGGAAAACATTGAAGCCTCAGCACAGGGCATCCAGAAGATCCCAAAACAAAGTAAGCTGTGTTCCTCTCAGGAACACTGTGACTCATTCACATGGGGAAAATGCTAGCAGATATGTGATTAAAATATTAAAAAAAATTTAAAAAGTAAAAAAGTCCAGAAGGAAGTCTGTGCCATTGTACAACCCAACACACACACTCATGTACAACACACATACATACATCATACATATATACATGTATGACATATACACATATATACACATGTACTAAACACATATATGTACACACATGTACACACACACACACACACACACACACACACACACACGTGCAACCCAAACACACACGAGGTTTTGTAATTCAGGAAAGACAAGGTGACTTTGAAGAATATGAAGCTTTTTCATCATAGTCATAAACAAATCAAATGAGTTTATTTCCCATGCATAAATGAATGAAAGGGAAGCAGAAAGCTAATGGTGAGAAATGAGAGTCTGTTGATTGCTATTTTTTTTTCCTAAGGGAGGACATCCGGTTCCTTTCTGAAAGCAAACTTTCAACAATCAAGATACCATTCTGCCACAGCTTAGAGATACGATGTAAATTGGTTCAGAAATGTGCTACATCTCAGCTGGGGAGGAAACTACAAGAAAAATTCCTTTGTTTTGATAAGCCAGCCTAATCTTGTCACACCTTTAGCCAAGGTTTTGCCGAGGAGTGCAGTGCTTTATTAAGAAGGCATCCACACACCATGAGGAAAGCAACAATACCAACCAACCAGAGCCCCAGGGTCTAAACCACCAGCCTGGGAGCGCTTAGGGAGGGACCCATGGCTCCAGCTATATATGCAAGGGAGCTATATATAAGTGGGAGAAGAGATCCTTGGTCCCATGAAGGCTGGACTTCGTGGGAGGGGGATATTCGAGGGTGGGGAGGTGAGGTACAGGGGAGGGTGGGTAGGGATACACCAACGTGGAGGCAGGAGGAGGGGGGAAGGGATAGTGAGTTCCTGGGAGGGAGGGGGGAAATGGGGTAAGGAGAGAACATCTGAAATGTAAATAAAATTTCCAATAAAAAAAAAAGAAGGCATCCACAATCACTTCAAGGAATAGATTCTAGGTTTTTGTTCTTTTGTTTTTTGGTTTTCTTATAGTAATCTTTTAATAGTCTCCTCAAATAATACTAGTAGAGGGATTTTAGCACAAAGTATTGATTGACTATGGCTGCTCTAACAAACATCAGAAAGAGAGCTGATTTAATATCAACACATGCTGGTTCATTCCTAGAAGGTAGAAGCACAAATGGAACTGGGGCATTAGCTGAGCTGGTTCCTTTTGAGATCTGAGAGGAAGAACCTCCTTTGCTCTTACAGTTTTCCATTGAGCGTAAGTCTTACTTGAGCTGCAGAAGCATGGACAGATCTCTGATATCATCTCTTTGTGTGTGCTGTGTTCACATCTTTCTGTAAGTTTAGCAGTCACTGATCTCCTCAATTTGTAAAAACAACAGTAATTCCACATTTTTATATGAAGTATTATGATTTTCTTGTTTGTAGTACATTAAAATCCCCAAAAGAAAGGAGAAATTAGCTACCACAATGAAATATATCTGCAGCAAGGATGATAAATTGGTTTGACTTCAAGTTGAAATCTATGGGAGCTAAGACATCAGAAACTTGTGGAAGGAGTTTGGGCAATTGAGAAGAATTATTAATGTAAAACTGTGTACATGGTAATCACTGTATTTCTGTCATGAAAATGTCATGACTATCTACATGGTAGTAAGCAGTAGACAAGGTTTACAATCTAAACATATATTTTCTTTAAAAGATTTTAAATTTATTTTTATTTTTAGTTATATATAATATAAAAAATATTCATATATGCTATGTTGTCTGTACTAAATTACATGTTCTATGTCCATGAAAACGCCCCTGGAAGCCAGAAGAGGGTGTCTGATCTCTTAGAACTTAGGATACAGGCAGTTGTACACCAAACTGTATAGGGTTGGAAAACTGAAGCTCTATCCTTTGAAAGAGCAGCAAGTACTCTTAACCACTGGGCAATCCCTTTAAATGTATCTTGAGTGCTGTCAAATACATTTCTCACCTCATTCTTCAGCTAGCTATGTGATCTTGACAAAACTTAGCTCTATTATTTCTACTTCAGTAACATGGGAAAGAGATCCTTTTTTGTAGACACTAGTAATAGATATGTAAACACACACCAATTGCTGAGAATTATGTTCATCCGAGTAAATACTCATTAAGTATCATAAATAACAATCAGTGTATCTATGTTTGTAGAACAGATATTTTGATAATCCAATCACGCATTCTCTAAATAACCAGTCCATCTAAATTTATTGTTCAACTCGACTTTTGTGTATTGACACCAAGAAAACAAACAATAGTCAGAGTTAGATCACCTTGATCAATGGTTATTTTGCTTTTTTATTTTACTTTTTAAAAATTCTTCCCTCATACAATACATCTTCCCTTCCCTCCTCTCTTCTCTGACCCTTCTGCACTACATCGTGTCTTCCCCAGATCCATTTCCCTTCAGAAAAAGGCAATTATCCAAGGAATAACAATGGAACATGACCTAAAAAATGCAAATAAACTTTGCACAAACCCTCATATTAAGGATGGATGAGGCAGCCCAGTAGGAGGAAAATGTACCCATATGCAGGCAAAAGAGTCAGACACACCCTCACCTCCAGTGTTAGGAGTCCAGAAAAATCCCAAGCTAAATACCCACAGCAGGTATGCAAAATGGCCTGATGCAGATCCATGCAGACTCCACGGTTGCCTCTTATGTCTCTGTGAGCCACTCTGAGCCCTACTTGGTTGACTCTTTGGGCCCTGTTCTCCTGGTGTCCTCAACCTCTTTGGCTCCTACAATCTTTTCCCTATTCTGAGGGGGTTGCCCTAGCTCTGCCTAATGGTTGGCTGTGGATTTCTTAATCTATTCCCATCAAATGCTGGGAGAAGCCTTTCTGATGAGGATTGTGGCCTATGAGTATAGCAAAATATCATTAAGAGTCATTTCATTGACCATTTTTTTTTTACAGTAATGCTTGCTTATACCTTAGAATCATCCTGTTTCCAGATCTTGGAAGTCCAGGGAAGTACTGGACATGGTCTCTTTCTTGTATTGGTAGAATTACATAGTAAAAAGTCCATATTATCAAAGGCAATCTACACAGATAACAATGCAATCCCATCAAAATTTCAAGATAATTGTTTACAGACCTTGAAAGGACAATACTTAATTTCACATGGAAAAATAAAAACCGAGTATACCTAAAACAATAATAAATTATCCAGAATAATAAAATATCTTCTGGAAGTATCACCATTGAATTAAAAGCACAGACATAATTCTGCACATCTATGGCCACCTGATTTTTGATATAAAAATATTGAACAATACACAATGCAAAAGAAAAGTATCTCCAACAAGTGGTGTTGGTCTAACTGGATACATATATGTAACACAAATAAATCCATATTTATTACCCTGCATAAAACCCAAGTCCAAGTTTATCAAAGACCTCAACATAGAACAGAATACACTAAATCTGCTATGGGACAATATGGGAAATAGCCTTGACTGTATTGGTAGAGGAGACAACTTCCCAAACAGATCAGAACACCAATAGTGCAGGCACCTAGACTGACAATTAATAAATGTGGCCTTATAAAGTTGAAAAGCTCCTGTAAGTCAATTGACACCATTGATAGGGTAAAACTGCAGCCTACAGATTGAGAAAAGAGTTTCACCAATGACATATACAATACAGGGCTAGAGCAATGGTTCTTAGCCATGGGTGCCCTTTTTTCTGTGGGATACCTGGTTATACCTGACGACAGTTTCAATTACAAAAATAAAAGTACTTCCATCATGCAAGAAAAATCCAAGAATCCTGCTAAAATCTGTGCACAGAAAAGCCCTCCTCGTCTACCTATAAATTATCTGATAGAAAAATTATTAGGGATATTTACTATATGAAATGTATAAATCACAGCTCTGAGAGTGGTAGAAAATATAAGCAGAAAAGGATGCCACATGCTAACAATGGATGTTCCAGTGCTCACCTCCAAAATAAACATTCCTCTCCCTTCCTCTAGGGCTTGGCCAACAAGACAGATAAGCTTGGAGAGATGCTAGAGTAAGATGCAGAGGAGGTTAAGAAAGTCTATCTTATGGGAATGACACAACCAATGTAATTATGACATCACTGTACTACAGGCTGTCAACAATGGGCCTGCTCAAGACTGGTGTGACAACAGTCAATCATAATTTAAGGAGAGTCTCTTGTCATTTTACTGATCTCTGCTGAGCTATGAGCTATTAATGGACTCTGAGAGAGGGGCAGACATCATCTTCAGTTTGACCTCATCATTGGATCAGAAAACTCATGAGACACAGACAGTCTTGGTTAAACTTAGTGGCTCATAAAGCTGAGCAAAAGGTTATATGTGCAGGAAAGACAAGTCTATTGGTAGGTAATAGGTAAGAGGCAATGCCATCAGCTGAGAGGCACTACATCCATACGAAGTTGGAGAACAAAGGAAAACAAAACAAAAACCAAAGCAAAGGTGAGTGGGAGAGAAGGCATAGCTCTCCTAAAGATGGAGTTAGCCCTGCTAGACGAATGAAGGCTTCTTGTCTGGAATGCAGAAGTTTGGCTTTCTAAAGAAAGCTTCTAGGATAAGCATAAATCCATCATCTTTACACAGCACTAAGCTGTGGAAACCAAAATAAATGAAATTCCCCAGTGGATCACTGGCCATGTGTGCAGAACTTCTCATAAAATTAATACATGTAACACAATAGCTTGAGATGACTTCCCAGACTTTTCCCCAGAGATGGATAATATAACACATTTTAAAAGGTCTCCAGATAGTTATAAAGCCAGTTTTTGTATAAAGATGTCATCTGCCTACATTAACTGTTTACATAAAGACTAAATTGATTAGGAAATTTAAAATCTGAGCACCTGGATAATGGATAATGTCTTTTTTTTTTTTTAATATTTGTTTTCCACTCTATCACCTTGTCAATTAAGAAACTAAGAACAGTGGGTGGCCTAGTGGAATTGGTTAGTACCTGTCTGGGTCCTTCCACCCTGCTACTGGTTTAAAGTAGGCATTTGATTTTTTATATTTTAAGCATTTTCATATCCATGGCTCCTTGGAAGATTTCCAAAATTATGTATAACTTTTAAGAAATATATTTCATGTTATCTGTTTTAGAGATATGGTCAATCATCTTTGACCACAAAGGGAGTTAGTGAATAATTTAAAGCATAGCAAAACCACACAAAGAACTGTAAAATAATAAGTGCTCACAGCCTCAAGAATTAAGTATTAGAAGTAATCAAAGATAGAGCACTCAGTTGTTAGAGTGCTTTCAGGATGAGCATGAAGCCCTGTGCTACGTCCTCAGCAGTGCATTTACTAGACGTGGTGGTACATATTTGATGAAAGAGGATAAGATATTTAAGACAACATTTAGCTACACATGATTTTGAAGCCAGCATGAGTTCTATGAGACTCTGAATCAAACACAAATGCATGGGACCCACCTTAAAAATTAGTTTTAGAGATAATTGTTTATGATCTCAGAGCTATGGAGAGAAACAGGTTAGATGACTGAGGATCGCTGTCCAGTTAGAAAGGACTCTGGCATGTTTTGGTGTAGAAAGAATATCTTTAGCCAGGAAATAGAAGGTGAGAAATCAAGAAGGAGAAATGATTCTGGGATAGATTGAGGCACAGGAAGGTCTGCCCAGGAACATGTGAGGAAACAGACACATGATACCTGAGTAGAGGTAACCCACCATGTGATATAATGTAGATTAAAATAATTGGGGTATCTTAAGTTCTGATCTACTCAAAGTAGAGTCTAGCTAAATAGGCAAGGAATTTGTAAATATATTCTGTGTCTTGAGTCTTATTTCTGGAAACATAAAACTGGGGGCAGAAACAGGCCTAACTTTTACTTTCCAAGTCTCACACACTGTATCAAAAACCAAAGGTGTTTGGCTTCTGAAGGAATATTACCCTGGATTGACATATGACATTTACTTTTATATATTTGCAGAAGCACATGTACAGAAAACCTGGTCATGACAGTCATGAATCTTATAAAGTAGTCATTTAATTTTCTATGGTCTTTTACTTAATTTGTTATGGGTTGGGAGGAAGATGCAGTGCCATCCCATATTTAGAAGTACTGCACAGTCAGATTCTGTATAACAGACTTGATTCTCTGGATTTTATAACCTTCCCTTGCAATGCCTTGGCTAGGAATATATATATATATATTTCCTTGTGAAAGGTTCTAATAATTTTCTATTTAAATATTTTCTTATAATACCAAGGATGCTGACATAGAGATTTGGAACGAATGTGAATAAAGTCTTCAGTGTAAAATTTAGCTTCATTGATTTGTTTGGGCTCATACAATAGAAAAGCTTTACATTTGAATTCACGAATGTAGTAGGCTGTAGATCACATTCAATAATTTTAAAAAGCAGCTACTAATCCTAGGACAGAGCTATAAACAACAAACAAAAAATAATTTCAAATAAGAGAAACAATACATTCATCTATGTAGCACAAAGAAGTGCAGAGAGATGCTGAGAATCAACCATAGTGACTAGAAATCACTGATTAAAATAAAAAATAAAAAATAAAATAATATCATAATAAAAACTAAAAATAAAGATAAAATAATTTTAATTAAAATAAAATAAGAAAAATGTAAATGTTCACTAAAGTCAAATGTAGACATGGCAGACAGTCTGGAAAACAGGATATTGTCTGCCTCTTTATAGGTGCATGACAACCCTGCTTCTGGCATTTTGTTGTTAATTGCTATTAATGTTTAAGTGCAAGTGAGATGCACATATTTTAAAGTGTAAAATTCATAAGTAAATCTTCTAATTTAGTAGCATCACCCAAAGGCAATGGTAGAAGGAAATAGAAAGTCAATAGAGGAATGAAGGTGCAGGGTAAGACTTAGTCAGCACCAGTATTTAAAAATCAATACATAGCATCAAGAGCTAACGATAACAAACTTGTGCAAATAAATAACGCCAAGACATTTGTCGGTATGAGATGTTCCATTTCAGAATAATGCTCTTAAAATTTGCTTTGTGTTTTCTGCAGATTTATTTGAGGCCCAGAATGATTGCTTACAGCTGGCAGCTTGCTGGTCTCCTAGTGATTCCTATAATTATCTCTATTGAGTTAGAGTATTGATCTGTAGCTGCTAGCCATTTCAAAATTCCCCCTTTATCCTGCAAGAGGTAATAGAATTAATGAGTATCGTTGCCAAACATCACAAGAACATTAAGCACACAATTAGGTCAGAATATGAAACTAGTGGAGGGAGGAGAAGAACCAACTAAATTCAAATTTCAGCTAAAATAAATTGAAACAAGATGTTTCCACTTAATTTGTTTGTTAAATACATGCACGGTATGAAAACATACCCAAGAAACTCAGATAAATTGACTAGAGAATCTTCAGACCACCTGCATTGGTATGAGTGATGGATGGTCAAACCAGAGGAATATGATTTAGAATGTATTTTATTAGTTAAAAATTAGTCTATGACAAATATTATAAGGAAAGATTCAGAATTCTGCCTCTGAGTTGGTGTGCCCACAGTGGAATATTGCTTTTATTGGTTTCCTTTTCTGTAACATGAAGAAAAGACAGTACTCATCCCAAGAAGTCATTTTCAGGCATCCATTATGAGCCTGTGGGAATAAACAGGTAAGATGGACAGGACAGACTGTCGGTTCCTGCTGAGAATAGGTATAAGGAAATGCACGTGACTTCAAATAACAAGTGAGTGAGTTGGGATTATGTTGAGCTACTGATGCTAAATTAATTTTACACAGCTGTCTACTTTTGCTTTGTACATGCCTGAAGTGGGCAATAAAATCTATATAACAGTCACATCAAGGAAGAAGGAGACAAATATCTCTCACCAAACTTATGAAGCAATCCCAATTAAACTCAGTGGCAAAAACAGGCTAAAATGACATTTGTTTAGGAGGAACCCTTCTTAGGAAGAGTTTGAGTGACAGAACGAAGAGAAGGAAAATACTTAAATTCACTATGCTAACAGAGTGAATTCACCTAGTAGATTAAAAAAAATGCCATTGGTCTTGGTTACTTCTAGAACTTGAGAAAGGTTACGCAGTTGCTGAAGACAATACTTACTTGAGTCATAGGACATGGAGAAATCAAACCAGTACTGATTTGGAAGTTATGTAATCACTACATAGCTTTCTTAGTGGTAGGAGGTTCTGTGAATCTAGTTAAAGAAACAGGTCATCAACAATATTGATGCTATATTACTACAATAATCATTACTACAGTAATGATATATTTATAAGATATACCCACTGGTGCTGCAGTTGCATTGATGCTATGAAAGTAACAATTTATTGATTGGATTTGAATCCCAGTCCACAAGATGGAAACCATGCTTGCTAGTGTTAACTAGACCCAAACCCAATGACTATCTATGTCACATACTGTAGGAAAAACACAATAATATCCATCTCTTAAATAGACATGGCAATAAATCACCTCCTGAGTCATCTTCCTACCTATTAATTGGTAAGTGCATCTCAAAACACTCATTAAATAACCTTTCTCCTTAAATAGTAAAGATGATTAATGCAGAGATCCACAACTGGTCAATGTGCAGAGAATAACTGATCATGGGATTCTCAGCTCTAAATTGGACATTTATATGACATGACATCTCTCAACACTCAGTGATAAGAGCAGAAGAGATAATGGACAGATTGTAAGAGAAAAAGGATGTAGATGTCTGCTTCTCTATTATCTCCACTGCTTATTGGACAAATAGCACAGTTTCACCCATGAACTAACAGTGGATTGGACTGCATGCAAAGGACTTCGAATAGAACAAGCCGAACAAACTCTGAGCAAGGATGGAGGAGAAGTTTGTGAACTCATACCACTATTGGAAGAATTATTTGTAAGTGATGGCTCCATGGGTGGGGGTGGAGGAATAATAGTTTACTTCAGGAATGAAACTCTGAAATATCTACCCATGTTCTAGTAAATGGCTCCATACCCATGATAGACAATACTAAATGGACTAGTTGGAGAGAGAGAGAGAGAGAGAGAGAGAGAGAGAGAGAGAGAGAGAGAGAGAGAGAGAGAATATGAGAATGTGAAGTTCAAAATGTGAGGAAAATTAGGCAGTCATAAAAGAGGATTTGAAGAGTTGTAGGGGAGGAGATTATGTGGATAAAAAACACATGGATATATGAATATTAAATTATATATTTAAAATTTTTAAAAAGTATACAAGTTTGAGGGAAAGGGTTTTTTTTTTTTTTTTTTTTTTTTTTTTTTTTTTTTTTTTTTTTGGTTTTTTTGAGACAGGGTTTCTCTGTGTAGCCCGGGCTGTCCTGGAACTCACTCTGTAGACCAGGCTGGCCTCGAACTCAGAAATCCGCCTGTCTCTGCCTCCCAAGTGCTGGGATTAAAGGCATGCGCCACCACCACCCGGCCAGAGGGAAAGTTAATGTTAAAAAATGTCAGAAGTTGGAGGGAGGCATTAGACAGTGTATTTGAAAGCACAGATTATATACATGCATGGAAAAAATAATAGATATTGTTGTGTTTCAAGTTGCTATTTAAGACAATTTCTATATCATACCTATTTAATTAATAACAGAATGGAAACACAGTGTAGGGCAAATGGAATAAATATATTCAAATAGCAAAAAATAGCTGCATTGAGAGAAAAAAGTATCTTTAATGGTCCATTTTTCATTGCTTTACAGCCTCCTCCACACATTTACAGACATTGTTATAACTTTTCATTTGTTGCATCCATTTATAACTACAGAAACTATCTGCGTACTTAAAGGAATCATGGGTTGTTGACAGAGAGGTTACTGCTGGATGAACACTGCTTTTAGAAGTAGAAACCATCAGAATACAATTTCTTTACTTTGAGTAATTGCTGTTTTTAAAAGTGAAACAGGCGTTGGTGAGTGGAAAAATTGTAAAATCAGTGACTGGAAAGAAAATTGTGTTTTGGCCTATTTATCATCTCAACAAATTTGTTTTTGACTTACTTATTTGCAACCATGATTTGCAAAAAGAAATTATTTGTAATCAGATCTCCTGCTTTCACAGAGTTAGGAATCAACAGTCGCACTGTCCTTGGTGCAGTGGCAAGGCTACGGAAAACCCAACCAAACTAAACAGACACTGGGATAGTTGCCTCCAACCCTTTCTAAGCAGAACATACAGATGGTATGCTGGCTCAGTCACTGTCTATCACATGGCTACTCCCTCTTCCTCTACTCTGTTTTCTTCATCTCCTCCACTCAGCTGAACACCTGAAGGAGCAAATTAAAATGGCCATGCATCTAAATTCTTGTTAGTCTTTGAAATCAATTCTATGATATTTGGAGAATGCACAAAACTCTTTTTTCTAATTAGGTGTTCCCTTTCTTCTAGGCATGCATGTATGTCCTCTATATGAATGCATCTTAAGAACAACCTGTAGTCTCTGAAAAGATAATGCAGGTTAAAGACAAGGACACCAGTCAAAGAATTTGACAACTTGCTGTTGTGTGTAGTAGACTACCTTTTGGAAACGAGAAGGCGTAGGATGGAACTCACTGACAGACTACTGGTTTAGCAAGAGCTACCAACATACAGTACGACAAATGATGATGATGATGGTGATGATGGTGATAACAGTAATAATAATAGAGAAACAGAGAACAAGACAGACAGAGATAAAGAGGGATGCAGAGAGAGAGAAGAAATTGAAGGAGGGCAGAAAATTAAAATTACATGTCAAATCTCAAGCATGCCTTCTAGATTCTACACACACCTCTAAGCTTCTCCATATTGAAAAGAAACCTGGTAAAAATGACATATTCCATAGCTCTCATCAAAACAAAGATAACAGCAAAAGTAAGATTGATCTCAATCCAAAAGCGAACAGGGCCACAAGAAGCAGTCTACAGCAGAGAACAGAACAAATAGCAAATCAAGGCTCAAAGTCAATGGAAAAAAAATAAAATGAAAATGACTAGGAAACAGGATTAAGTACAAGAAACAACTACAAAAAACTACTCATTGAAAGACATGAAGCAATGTTTAAGATATGACATTACTATATCACAAACCAAATATTCTCTAATTATTCAATGTTTGCAATCACAGTATATCAAGGAAAGCTCATTCATTCAAACCCTTCCTCCTTAGAAGACTGCAACATTGATCTAGTACTATTTGTCATACCTCCGTTAGGTAAAGAAAACCTCTGTGCAATTCTGAGACAGTGGCGACCTCCCAGAAGTCTCAAGCATGAATCAAGTATAGTTCATAGAGAACAGGGAAAAGTAAACTACAGAGCTGTTGCCAAATTTGTCTCAGCACCTGAAACCTTACAGGAAGTTTCGTTTATGCAGGCTTGTACATATGTCTCCCATACACTGTAATGCCAAAATGATTCTCAGAAATGCTACAGTAAATAATTCAGAAAAATGCCTATGTACTTCTGCCCCCTGTAAATAAAGTAAAAATTTCTTTTTAGAATATATCATATAAATATTAGCTTTATATGTTATATAATAGTTATATATTTGTTATATATTAGTTATTTATAATTATATATAAGTAATTGTGATACTACCATGAAACATATTTAGGAATTGCTGGGTGAGTAAAGTGATGTTGGATGATAATGAGGTCTGGAGTTCAAAACCACAAAACCCACAATAATTCTGACACAGCACTATGCACCTGTAATCCTCCATGTCTAGGGGATAATAGAGGACATGAGAATTCCTGAAGCTGGGGACCCAGCTCGCTCACAAGGGGTCCTATCTTAGACACTGACAGGCAATGACCAGCATCCTGGGTTGTCATACACACACACACACACACACACACACACACACACACACACACACACACTTAAACAAGAAAGTCACCTTTGGAGAGTAAGTGTTTGGATATGGCAGAAGTAGGAGGGGAGCTATTACTGTTGCAATACAGTACTAATATATAACATTTTCTAAAAATCACCCTAAAATTAAATACCCAAATGAGTTAGTTAATACATAGGCACATATATACGGAGATACGTGGGACCTATATTAATCAAGATGGGAAGCAGAGAGTTGAGATTTCATGATAGATTTCATGAAGAGTTGATTGAGATTCACAGTATCTCAGAGTCATTCCATGATCTATGAGAAAAGAACCTACAAAAATCTAAGATCCAGGCCACAGTGAATGAACTCCCTTCCTAACAGTTTTACAGCCTGCTATTCATTGCCTTCTGTAGGGCCTCTCTTCTTGTATGTGTTTTGGTCAATAGATTTTTTTTGATGGATGTGTCTCATCCATGTCACACTATGGAGACATTTCATACAAACAAAAATCTTCTTATCCTAACCCTTTTGAGTTTTCTAGTTTAAACACACCAACCACCACAACCACCAGAAACAAAAATACTGAAGTAAGCTTTGTAGCCAGTTGATATTTAACATTTATTAATCACAGATTAGAACTCAATAGTTAGTGGACCTCCTGGTGTTTAATTACTTGTCTTTGGTGATGTAGGAAGAGCTGTCTGGACAACCTCAGTCAACTTCTGGTTCTGGCCTTGGTATGCATGTTCACACTCATACCCACACACATTATTCTACTTGTGAATACATGCATGTACAAAAGCCACACAACAATAAAAACTCAATTGTTTTTCTCTAATTAGTGGAAATCAACTAATTTGGATAAATTAGTGCAAGAGTGTAAAAACTATTAATGATAATGAGATAGGTTTTACCCATGTAGGCCAAGTGTGGGAAGGATTCAGTTTTCCTCAGGAGATGAAGAGGAGAGGCAGGCTCAGGACTTCTCAGTTCCCACTGAAACCAAAAAGATGTCTCTGCCTTATCTATCATTTATTGGTAGTTTTTTTTTTTTTATTGTCTGCCTCTTTCATCCATGCAGTATTTTTTGACATGTTTACATGTTTTATTTGTTCTTTAATCTCTTGGACAGAAACAAAGTCCCTTTTGATCTTTTTCATCATGACCAGAACATATATTATTATAGCATGATATTTTATACAGTTAGAGGACATAATATGCTTTTGTGACTTTGTTTTTTATATTAGTAGAGTAACCCAAAACTTATTTATTTGGAGAACTAGTTTAAATAGATTCCTTATGTTGAGTCAATATATTTAACATTAAATAATAAATGTCATTGAGTATTAAGTTAGTAAGTCCCAGGCTTTATCACTTAACTTTATTGTTTAATACCTATAAACACATTTATGGATAAAATATCCTGATCGCCGAGGATTGGAGTAGGCTTTTATCTAAGCAGCTTTTGTAAATCTCTTTATTCCTTAAGCCAGTTGTCATTTTGGAAAATACACTGTATTTTTCTCCTTCTCTCACTACATTTTGTCAATCTCCTCTTATAATCTGCTGAACTTGCCAATGGCTTATAGTATCCGAAGCTAAATATATTCATTTTTCTTGTGGTAATTTAGCATATTTGAAACAAAGGAACTAGGCTGTCATCCTTAAAGAATGTACTGCAAAATAAATAGTGTTTGCCTCAAACTAAAAAACAAAACAAAAACAAAAAACAAAAAAACCCACAAATCCTGACAAATGTCTTTGAGTTTGGAAGAGCAGGAGCTTTTCCAGGAGTAACCTATTATCTTGTCTTGGTGTATACTCTTTCAGTAGCATCTTCTAAATATTCCTAAGATGTTCTGGACTCTCTCCCTTTTCCTTTCTCCACTTTTTTCTTCTATCTTCCTTTCATGTCATCATCCTCCTTCTTCACACCCGTGCCATTTCCCCTTCTTATTCCATTCCTTTGGTTCTACTATGTAGCGTCAGTACCTACATGTTAAAATGAAACAAGAGGAAACTGAGCAATATGGCTAATGTTTGGCACAGAATCAACACAACCTCTGCCTGTGAGATGACTAAGTCCTTGATTACCTGTTGACCATAACTGAGAACTGCATCACTGGTAAGAGACTTAACCATTGTGCTTCCTTTGCAAAGTAGCCTGGGATCTCTAAAACCTGAGCAAGCTCTTCTTTGATGGGCACTCTCTTTATCAAATGATTGACCCACCACTGTGGGTCTATAATGGCAATTATAGAGTGAAATGAATTTCTACTCCATGGTCTTTTCAATTGATTATATATTTTTCTTGACAACATCACACATGTATATAGGGCATTCTGTTTATTTTCACTCCACTCCCTCTCATGCCTGTCATACTGTTGTGCCAGGAACTGTTGGGGAATCCCAAAAGGACCACCAAGGAACTGAATCTGATATAATTGGATTAGAGTTTCTTTATTTAGGCTTGAGCTAGGGCTCCCTACCAATCCCAACACATCAGGAAGGTGGAGCTCTGAGCCTACTTTTAGGCAAGAATTTATAGAGGCAAGAAGAGGATATCTAACCTGATACACATCTGATTGGGGGGCCATTATGGCATTTAATATAATTGGCTGGTGCTGGGATCCAAACCACAAACTTAACTTCTGCTTTCCTCCTGACTGATGGTTGCTAGGAAGTGAATTGTCAGGGTGGGCTTGTAACGTGGGGGTGCAAATTTTTTGGGGGGAATAACCTGAAAACTGGTGCTAGACCCAGGTTTTGTGGGAGGGTAACCTGGAAACTGGCTTGTTAGTTAACTGGAATTCCACCTTAGGTCAAGTTCTCACATATGGAGTCTAAACCCAGAAAATTTGGTCTCTGCATACTTCTTCCTCCTCTCCTAAGTCCCTCTCCCATATTGATAGCTTTTTATTTTGTCTTGAATCCAGTTGATTATATCCAGGGCAGTCTGTTTAAACGTAAGTGTAGAGCTGTTCACTAGAGCCTGGTAAGCTCACCCTTAAGTACAGAGCTCAAGACAGTGACTATCCCTTCCTTAGCATCTATCAGTAATCAATATTTTCATAGCTTAAAATAGAATCCCAGGAACACCTCAGTGATGCACTCTGTAATTGACTCTTGACAAGCTAAGCATTATTGAGCCCAGAGTGGGCAACCTTAGCTACTGTGAGGTCATGATTGAGTTAGCTGTGTTCTCATAGAAAATGACATTACTCAGGCCTTCTCATTACCTTCCAGCTCCTACATCTTCTCACAAACCATAATCTTCCAGTTTCTTCAAGATCCTCAGGCTTCATTTATCCACCTCATTACCAAGGAGGAGTTTGTCTTTCAAAACAGCATGGGCAAAACAAAGTTATTTGCTGCTATGTATTTATTTTGTTTCTGGAATCCTGGCAGGGGAGTGGTCAACCACACTCACTGTCAAAAAGCCCCGGTCTTCATGTTCAATATGACCCTCCCTCTATGAGTTTGGAGTGAGTCCATCATGTCTCTGTGAATAGACATATGGATGCTGGGATGAAGTACTGTCAATTTGTCACCAACAGCCTTTTGTTTGGTTGTGTAATCTTGAGCCAACTCCACAACTATTTTACCCAAGTATTCTCTGGGGAATTATATAATGATTTTGTATTATAAAGATGCTTTTCAAATAAATAATTAAACATGGAGGATTCAAAAATTTACTGGTAAAAACTGCATTAGTGTCATTTTGAAAAAATTTAGTTACTTGTGTTTTGGAGTTTTTAAGACTATCAAAAGAGACTGTGAAAGGTAGCATCGTCCCCAATTAAGTTAAGGCTAGAAGCCCTGAAGAACCTGAAGGGACTGTAGGAACTTTGCCTGCTCCTGGCCACCAGGCCCCTGTTACTAGTCACAGCCTCCCATAGATTTGTGGCTATCAGTCACTTAAGGGCAATGCTCAAAGCCCTTCCATGTGTAGAGGATGTGACTTGTGACCATGTAGGCTCAAGACTGATCTCCATTTTAATGAGATCCCTAAAGGCTTGGAGGGGTTAGCCAACAAGCTTTCCTTCCCAGACACTCCTCTCTGCAAAAGGTTTTTGATCTCAGGCTCACCCTGAGAAGTAAGGTATGGTTTTACACATCCACTTTCCACCATGACAATAAATGCCTTAAAACCCTAGACTGTCTCTTTCCATTGGGATCCGCTGTAGGTTGACATGGAGAAGACTTTTGTCTATAGAGTCACAATCTAGTCTCCCATAGAAGGGCTCTCTGCACTCCCAACCAAGCCAACTACTAAGCCTGCAGCCTCCATCAAGCCAAGGACTCTCTAGAAAGACCGGCTGGAGCTCCAACCCCCAAACCCCCAGCCTCCAACCAGCTTGGCTGTCCTTCACCTTAGACTGAGCTTTCCCACCCCAAGAGCAGTGTCCTGGGGCTTCTCTATGGCCCACCACCTGCTTGTGAAAGCCTGACCCCACAACCCTACAATGAAATTTATAATTTATTGTTTTTATTTTTAAAGATTCATTTTTTTTTCATCTGTCTACCTGTTTATTTGTTTATGTTTGTGAATTTTTAAGCCAATGTGTGAAAGTGCCTGTGGAGGCTCAAAGAGGGCATCATATACCAGGTATTTTGAGTTATAGTCTATTTTCGTCTTCCTAATATAGGTTCTGTGAATTGCACTCAAGTCCTCTGAAAACACAGCACGTGTTTTAAGCAATTATCTATCTATCCAGGCCCATTCATAATTTGAAATATGTTTTCAATCATTTAACAGTCATTCTCTTATATAAGTGAAGTGGAAATGTAAAGGTTCTTTGGAAACTTGGTTGGATGGTGTTTTGCTGGGGAAAACACATGAAGGAACATTTCTTTAAAGTGGATACAGGTGTGAAAGGTTGAACATTTTGCTGAAGCAGACACAGGAGAGAGGATGTTCTGCTAAAGCAAGCACGTGAAAGGACACATCATGAAAGATTCTTTACTAACAACACACATATATTGGTCTGCCTTGCATTGCATAGTGAAGCAGCATTTGTCAAGAGTTCATAGAGAAATACATAACAAAAAACTGGTAGTGTGCTGCAGTTTATTGTCAATTCCAAGTGCTTGGGCTAATTAAATGCATATGCTGAAACAAGACCCTTGCTGAAGCGAGGCACATAGAGGACATGTGATGTTTGGAGGGTATAAATAAGACTCGACGGAATGATGGAGACAGCTCTTGGCTTGCTTGTACAGCTAACTGTGCAATGCTTATGGGTCTCTTGTCTTCACTGATCTTTGCTTCCCTGAGTGAGGCACAGCTGAGAACATCTCCTGTCATTTCTGTCATCGCTGTTGCTAACTCAACTCTACCAAACTGAACTGTTGTTGTATCCCTGAGGTGTTTGCGAATGGATCACTGACCTGCTGCTGCTTGATAACATGTGATCTGAACTGCTGATTTCCAGACAACACAGATACGAATTGGATTGCAACCCCATAGGAAGAACAACAATATCAACCAAACAGATCCCCCCAGACCTCCTAGTGATTAAACCACCAACCAAAGAACACAGAGAGAGAGATCCATGTCTCCAGCCTTGTTGGGCATCAATGGGAGGAGAGGCCCTTGGTCTTGTGAAGGCTCAATGCCCCAATGTAGGGGGATGCTAGGGCACTGAGGTGGGAGTGAGTGGGTGGGTGGATGGGGGAACACCCTCATAGAAGCAGGGCGAGGGAGGATGGAATAGGGGACTTCTGGGGGGGAACTGGGAACTGGGATAACATTTGAAATGTAAATAAAGAAAATATCCAATAAAAACAAACAAATAACCAACAATGCAATACAAAACAAAAAAACTCAGTGTTTCTCCAAAGAACCTTTTTAAACAGGGCCACTTCACACATATCTTTTTTTTCCCCAATACCTCTAGTGTGTGGTGATTTTTCAAGAAAGGTTAAAGCATTTAAAAACCATCATTAAAAATAAGATTTTAAAAAAAATTATATATATATAAAATGTGTTCAAGATACAAAATGAGCCATTTGTGTGCCTCATTGGGCATAATGCTTACATAGTGTGCACAAAGCCCCCAGTGCCATCTCTGGAACCACATAAATTGCATGTGGTGTTACATGTATTATAAGTACTTTGGAGACAGAGGGAAGAAGATTAGACATTCAAAAGATACATATATACAATTTAGAGGCTAGCCTATGCTACAGGTGACCAGGTCATTAAAAAAATAGGTGGGATCTATGTTTTTCCTTGTAGATGTCTTTTGAGTAATCAGTAAAAATTTAGTGTAATGGCTGGCACACGATGTTTGACTAGGATTTGATCAGTTATTATATAAGTGTACTCTGTGTATATCCACACCTCATTTTAAATTTAAGTGCAAAATAAAATCAGTAATGTCACTGATACATTGGTGGTAATTAAGAGCTGTCTAATTAGACTTAAGGCCCTCTCAACAGGTGAGGACTTATGCCTGATACTGGACAGCTACAACCCTCAGGGTTATAGAGGCCATAGGTCTTTGAGAAGGACACACTACTGTCACTTTACTAAAGCAGCATAATCCCAACATCACATTCTAAATATGTATCTTTATATCCACAGAGAATTAGAGATTTAAATCTTGACCAACGTGTAGCTCCTTTTTGAACAGATTGAATCCATTTCAGAAAGCCAACACTGATAAAAGTGAGGGAAACAACTGACTGTGAGGTGCCCAACTCCACTGAATACACATATAGCACAAACCCATATGCCTAAAGATCAGGGAACATAGCAGAAGAGGGGACAGAAAGATTCTAAGAGCCAGAGAACCAATAATCTGCTTCTAGTTGATGATTTCTAGATATAACAAGGAAGATACACTCATAAAACCTCAGCAACATGGCTGCCAAATAGAACTTGAGATATCAAAACACCAATGGACCTGGCAATTTGGACAGTGTAAATTTACTTAGGGCCCCAACCCTGGATTAAGAGCTACAGACAATTGACAACCTAAAAGAGAGGGCAAATTTGACTTCCCCAAGGATGAGAGCGCTAAATGGTTATCCATCACCAAATAGTGAGCCTTGAACTCATATACATACAAAGAACACTAAATGGACTTAGGAGGTTTTTTATGCACACACATACACCCCACACCCCACATGTATAAATCATATACATCGTATATACTCTTATATATCAATATAACCTTTTTAATGTATACTTTTATATATATACTTTTACTAATACACACAATTGTATAGGTACAGATATCTAGTAAAATAACAGCAAATTATAAACATTAAAAACAAACAATGCTTCATTGAAATATTATAATATCCAGGCCATTTGGAATATCACATGTTGATTTGACTCTTAATTTTCTCACATTCTTGATTTATGACACTGTAAAAGCTATTGAAATGATTCCTAAGCATGAGTTTCTCTAAATTTATTCAGTCGGCTGGCCTACTTATTTTGCAGTGTCATGGAGAGAAACAAATTAGATAATGGAACATTCCTTAGATTATCAATAGTGGGACCAATTTTAATTATCATAATTATATTTGGACAGTCTTAAAGGTAAGTTTGTGGTTCTAATGCCAGGGATTCAGATCTTAAGCTTTAAGGCTGCCTTCAACAGTATTTAATTCACTGTACTCAGTGGGATCAGGGGTGGGGGAAGTCTTCAGAAATCAAATGCTGGAATAACCTGCTGATATAAAGAAATCCCAAACATTAATCACTTCTCCACTCAATTTGGGGTGGAAACTTAATTAAAATCAGCCTTGTTCTGGGCTGGTATAGTACATTCAGGTAGGGGCTTATTGCAAACACTCAAATTTCTCCAAGGAGAGAGTAAGTATGGTGGTGACTGACAAGATTAAGATTGTTTTGTTTACAGCCAACCATTGGACTGAGCAGGGGGACCCCAATGGAGGAGTTAGAGAAAGGTCTGAGGAGCTGAAGGGGTTTGCAACCCCATAGGAAGAACAATATCAACCAACCAGAACCCCCTAGAGCTCCCAGGGACGAAGCAACCAAAGAGTACACATGGAGAGACCCATGACTCCAGCCACATGTGTAGCAGAGGATGGCATTGTCTAGCATCAATGGGAGGAGAGGCTCTTGGTCCTGTGAATGCTTGATTTGATTTCCCAGTAGTGGAGAATGCCAGGGCGTTGAGGTGGGAGTTGGTGGGTGCGTGGGTGGGGGAGCACCCACTCAGAAACAAGGGGATATGGGAAGTTCCGGATGGGAAACAGGGAAAGCAGATAACATTTGAAATGTAAATACATAAAATAGCCAATAAAAAAGACTAGTTTGTGTGCCACTTCTTCCTCTTCTTCTCTTCTTCTTCTTCTTCTTCTTCTTCTTCTTCTTCTTCTTCTTCTTCTTCTTCTTCTTCTTCTTCTTCTTCTTCTTTTGGTTCAGAATAAAATTCGATGCTTTTCCTATACTTGGTATTTATGTAATGACTTTCCAAAGTACTTTTCTATTTTGTGTAGAGTGTGACTGAGAACAAGACTACTTCTCTGAGTCTATGATTTCTTACTGTGGATAATCATAAGTTAACTACAAATTAATTAAAAATTATTCTCCATTTACAGATACACAGAGACAAGCACAAACTGCCTCTACCCCGCTGTCTTTTCACTGACATATAAATATTGCCTGATGAATAAATCGTACTCAAGTTGACTTTCTGAGTCATCTAGACAGGGTTTAGTAGTTGATACCTTTGAATGAGCTGATTAAATGAAGTATTTGATAAACTTTTCTTGAGAACATGGAAAACACAATTAATTTTGAAAAGCAGACTACAGTGGTAGTGGCTGTTGTTTCCTGACACGCTCATGACAGAATGTAGAGCGTACAGAGAGGTAAGAGGCATGGCCAGCACACCAGCTTCATTTTCCAAAACTGATATGGACTGAACCATGGCAAAGACTCCTTTTTTTTCTTTCTCTGAAGATCTTTCTGCATCTGTGCATCATGTGACACATCTCACTGATAACCCCTTCTTTCACTAGACAGTAATTCTCCTGCTTAATAAGATGGAAATCTTAGTATTTACAGAGTCTTAGAGTTTCTGAGCTGGATTAATCAACGAACACACAGCAGAGAGAGAAGCTGAATGGCATTCATTACCCTATATAAATGATAAAATTCAGGATCTGAGGAGAGCATCACATGCAATTACTGCAATTTAGAGTTAATAATTATTTAATCAGTATTTAAATGGATGAACAGTCTATCTAGTAATTAATACAGGTGTTCCCACTCCACAAAGACTTATCTGGAAATATGACCTTCTACCTCTGTCTATTCCACATGAAGAGTGATACTGTAGGTGCCTTAAATCCTGAGAATTGAGGCAAACTTAAAAGATAACTTGGTATTCTTCCTCATGACTAATGTAATAACACACACATACATACAAACACACACACACACGTGTGTGTGTGTGTCTGTGTGTATTAAGTTGTTGTATACTTTTTTCAGTAAAGTGTGGCTGAGCCAGGTGGCTTGGAGGTCTCCAAAGCTTAATCACTCTTTAGTGTTCTGTGATGCTGGCACAGGTCCCAGAAATCTTCAGCATGATGCAGGCAAGGGGAAATAGAGGCTCAGGTTTTGCCAGTGAAAATAACAAGGATTAGGCCGTCTTCCTGCAGTTTTCTTGTTGGTCAAGTACCCTCTGTCCTTTTATGAAAGAAAAAGTTCCTCTTCATCATTGTGCTATGATTTTACTTTATATAATTTATTTAAAGATTCATTATAGTTTTAATTCTCTCTCTATCTCTGACTGACTCTCTCTGTTTCTGTCTCTCTCTGTCTCTGTCTTTCTTTCTCTCCTCTCTCACTGTGTGTGTGTGTGTGTATGTGTGTGTGTGTGTGTGTGTGTGTGTGTGTGTTCATTGTTGTGGATGTGATGCATGTCAGAGGTATGAGATCTTTCTAGAGAGCTGAACTGACATGGGTATCAGGAGCTGAACTTGAGTCCTCTGCATGAAGAGTACCTGATATTAACCAGGAAGCCATCTTTCCAGTCTTTGTCTCTTACACTTCTCACCCTACCTATGTGGAAAACAAATATGTTGTGGAATGTATTTAAAAGTTCATCTCAAAACTCTTTCAGTTTTTTCTGAAGAAGCAGGGAGAATTTTCTCTCTGAAGCAGGGAATATTCTGCCTCTGATGCTATCTCTTAGTATCCGCCACTGATAATGTTGTATAAACTTCAGAAGGTGATAACATTCAACTGATAGTTTGTGACTGTTTGATGACAAACCACTTAGAGTTGACCTTCATTGGGCACCTTGACAACTACCTCATTCATTTCAGTATCTACATGGAAGATAAAACATGAAGGGCTACAGTGGAAGCTAAGGAGTGGAGTCTCAACAATTTAATGTAAAATAGATTTTAAGGTTGTCGTTTCCTTACTATCTGATGGAAGACATGGATACAAAAGTTTTGAGCTGCATCTTCTGCAAACCAAATCCCAGAATCTTTCTCAGCCACATTCTTCAGATCAGAGAATTGGTATGTATATTAGCAGGGTAGCTTTCCATCAGGTGGGATACAGTGTCATTTAACCACCAGTTCATGAAATGGATGGCATCTGTGGTTTGCCAGATATGCTTTCTTCATGTCTTTCGTTATGTTAAACCTATTGAAACACTCTACATTTTAGGATATATAATTTCCTTAGACATTAGAATGTTCTATTTACACTGAGATACTGGATATGACACTTTATTTTTTTCTTTTCTGATTTTCAGAATTATCTGACCCTGTGGAATATATAACACAATAGTTCATTCTGGAGCTTATACAGTTTTGCAAAAGCTGGTCCCCAGTTACTATATCATGTGGAAGTTTTATAAGTTTTATATAGTATCTACCACACTATTGTGCAGCTTATTCAAAAGATGCTTGAAAATCACCATGATAAATACTATTAATGATTTGTTAAAAATCTACTATGTTCTGATCACGATGAGAATTCTCAAGTATTCTGTCATAAGATCACACAAAAATTCTTTCAAATATAACTACCATCCACTAAACAAGAAAATCACCCTACATACTGTTAATGAATGGCAGAACTGAAATTTCACCATAATGTCAGCCATGTTAATTTCACTACCTTTGTATTAATGCTGTTTCCTATTGACAACTATTGCATTGTGACTGTGGATGTTTATTATGAAAAAATATATTTGAAACACAATGGAAAATTGAATCATGTCCTTCTTTTTGTTGTCTTCCTGTTATTGGGTCTTATCTTCAACATCTCAACTTACCCAGAGAGGAGGATAAATACATATTTAATCAAAGTGTGGATAAATACTGCCATATGCTACTAAATCACATTTTGTAACAACATTGTCTGACAGAATAGTGTTCTGGGTTATATAAAATGAAATTTCATGTAATGCTGGGAAAGGCCTGGGGGTGTGAGTCAGAAAAAAAATACTCGATATCAAGAAGGGGATGAAACAGAGTAATAAAATATATGACTAAAGCTCAATGAATTCCAGTTCTGAGCCAGTAGCTCCTGCCAGTCAGTCAGAACAATGGCTTCTCTTCCCACTAATGTAAAGAAACATTTATATCGCTGACCAAACAATAAACTTCCATTTGCATATGGGGGAAAGGGGAAAGGACATCAATCCATATATTTCATATCAAATGAGATTGGTTGCATTTGAAAATTACTGTAGCAGTAGAGATTAAAGTTAGTGTTTCACTGGCATTTTTTGAAATATTTATTTGTATGTATATGTATGTATTTGTATGTGCATATATCTGCATCTATGTATTGTGTGAATAATTATAGAATAAACTTACAATGATGCAGATATTAATTTGTAGCTTCTCTGAGCAGAGTGCAAATGAAACATGGTAGTACTTTCTCTCATCTTTCACACACAGATACACACACAGGATAGATACACACACAGTACACGCACAAACATACTCACATGACAGACACATTCACAAGACAGACACATTCAGAGGACAGAAAGATTCACATGTATAAATATATATATATATATATGCACATTCATAGGACACATAATACAATATAGACAAACACACACACATGCACACACACACATGCATGCACTCATTACATATAAATCTGTGTTGGTGAGAGACATAGCAAGATACTACTTAAATGCTCATATGTTGACTTTCATTGACTTATCTGACCACTGTCCTACAAATTACCATTCTCTGACCTTCAGTACATTACTAAAATTTGTGAACAGCTCAGTTCCTCTATCTATAAATCTGGAGCACTACTAATGTTGGACATATGGTCTGTTGTGTTAAATGTATACAAAATGGAAAAACTCAGCAATGCATATGTATGTGAGTAGAAACTCAGAAAAGCACCATATTAGTAGCTGCCTCTATATATGGCTGTAGAATCATGTTCTGAAATTTAAACATTAAATTTATTCCTTTTAAAGGTCACAGCTACTCCAAAGCAAATAGTTATGGAAGCACAAAAGTTAAGCATCAGTGGGTGGAGCTTGAGGGGTTGAAAAGTTATGGTTAAATTTACTGTGATTAAATGTCAGCATAAAGAAATAAAAAAGGTCCTTGTTTTTATAGGTGAATACAAGGCAGACAATTTCACGTATATACAGAAATAAAATTAATTTGTAAGGTAGGATACAATGGCATAACTAGAGATAGTGACATCAGAAAAGGGAGTTAAAGACAGTAAGACATTATTTCTAGATTTTAAAAATGTTTCCTGCAAATATGTCTATACACCATGTTGGTGCCTCATGACTGCAGAGACAAACCAGAAGAGGCTTTCAGATCCTAGAGATAGTGACATCAGAAAAGAGAATTAAAGATAATAAGACATTATTTCTAGATTTTAAAAATATTTCCTGCAAATATATCTATACACCATGTTGGTGCCTCATGACTGCAGAGACAAACCAGAAAAGATTTTAGATCCTCTGGAACTGTCTGTGCAGTTGAGAGGCTCTATGTAGGTTCTGGAAAACTGAACTCAGATCCTCTGGAAGAGCAATACATGCTCTTAAGTACTGAGACATTTCTCTGCCATCCCCTTTTTTCATTGCTAATTTAATTATTATTAGTTCTTACTTATTCACTTTACATCCCATTCGCTGCACCCCTCTGTCACCCCTCCCACAGTCATTTCACCATCTTACTCTGCTTCTCCTCTGAGCAAGTGCCTCCCCAAGTATTCCCCCACCCTGGCACATGAAATCTCTGTGAGGCTAGGCACATCCTCTCCCACTGAGGCCCCACAAGGCAGCCCTGCTATAAGAACATATCCCACAGACAGGCACCAGCTTTTGAGATAGCCCCTGCTCCAGTTGTTCAAGACCCACATGAAGACCAAGCAGAACATCTGCAACATATGTGTGGGGAGGCCGAGGTTCAGCCCATGTATGCTCTTTGTTGGTAGTTCGGTCTTTGAGAGCCCCAAGGGTCTAGGTTAGTTGACTCTGTTGATCTTTCTGTGGCGTTCCTACTCCCTTAGAAGCTATAATCCTTCCCCCTGTTCTTTCATAGGTGTTCCCAAACTCTATGCACTGTTTGACTGGGGGAGTCGGCATCTCTCTGAGCGAGCTGCTCATCTCCACAGTCCTTTGAAAAGTGTGTGTGTGTGTGTGTGTGTGTGTGTGTGTACCTGTATGTGTGTACTTGTGTGTGTATTTGTTTCTGTGTGTATGATTGTGCATATGAGTATAAGTCCTCTCAGTAGCCAGAAGAAGTTGGTTCTTGAACCCCAAGTTGTCGTGAACCACAGAACTTGAATTTTCCACATTCAAACTAGGTTACACTATTTTTCTATTTTTAAACAATTAAACTATGGGAGCTGTTACAGAAGGCACCAAGTGCTATCTTTTTCTTTTTCAAATTTGATTTGCATGTTTCTAATTGATAATGACATTAAGCATCTTGTCATATGTGACACTGAGTGTACAGAAGTCTTTATTGGATAGATGTCTATTCACATCATGTGTTCACTTTTCAAGCACAACGCTTGTGAACCTGACTTCATTCTAGAAGTGAGTTTATAGAGTGAATGCAGTACCATAAAATTTCCAATGCCATTCTTACTTTTAATTATTTCTTTTATTTCTTGAGATTATAGTATATTTACATAAATTTCCTCTTCCATTTCCTCCCTGCAAACCATCCTTCAAATTAATAACCTCATTTACATAATATAAATGAATATATACATATATACATAATGGATTATAGACACACACACATGTGTATATCAAATGTGAAATAATATAACATTAAATGGCATTAGAAACTCCAAACACCCAAAGGAATCCTAAGCAGAATGAGGGAATGTTGGTCTCAAACTATACTACAGAGCCATAGTAGCAAGATTGTGTGGTATTGTCTCAAAAAATAGAAATGAAGACAATAGAGGATCCAGAGATCAATTTACACATCTCCAGCCATTTGATTTTCAACAAAGTTGTCAAAATATTCATTCAAAATGGAGAGTGTCTTCTTAAAATTATTCTGCACCTTAACGTACAACCTGGACTTCAATTGCTGGGGCAAAAACAGTAAAATTCCTTCAAGACCATGAATAAGAAAATACTTTCTGAATTATTATTATATCATTACCATTGTTATGATATTTAAAGTGTTCTTTGTGGGTTTTAGATATTAGATACTTATCAGAAACGCATTGCATAAGTTCTTATATTTGTATGCTTTAGTTTTGTAGTAAGTGTAATAACAGTTTGGACTTTTAAAAATTGCTATGTGGTGTGTTCCTTTTATTTCAGGTCCTGATTCTATGTTTACAGCAAAAGGCATTTATACATTAGTCAGTCATTGCATTCAATCAGCTGAAATTATTATTATTTTTTTTATATTTTTATTTTCAGCAAATCAAAAAAATTTAAAAAGCATTCAAACAGAATAAAATGAAAAGAAACAAACAAGCAAAATACCAAGTGTCAGATATACTTATACAAGAATTCTATAGAGCCTTCAAACAAGCAATACTTTTTGAGTTATGTTTAAAAAAATTCAGAACCACAATAAGCTCCTTCACAAAGCAAATAATATTGAAATAGTGAAATCAAGTATAAACCCAACAAAAATATATAAGTTATAGTCCAGTATCCCTCATGAATATACATACAAAAATTCTCAATGAAGTAGTTGCAAACTGAATACAAGAGATATAAAAAAATAATATTCCAGGAACAACTGAACAACTGTTTTTTTTTTTTAGAAGATCATACTCCATATACAGGCTGCATGTTTTGGGATAGCCCCCACTCCAGATGTTTGAGACCTACATGAAAACCAAGCTGCACATTTACAACATATGTGCAGGGAGGCCTAGTAAAGCAAAGGATACGGTCAACAGGACAAAGCGGGAACCAACAGACTGGGAAAAGATCTTCACCAACCTTACATCTGATAGAGGGCTAATATCCAAGGTATACAAAGAACTGAAGAAACTAGATTCCAGACCATCAAATAACCCTATTAAAAAATGGGGTAGAGAGTTGAACAAAGAACTCTCAACTGAGGAAACTCGAATGATTGAGAAACATCTAAAGAAGTGCTCAGCATCCCTAGTCATCAGGGAAATGCAAATGAAAACAACACTGAGATTCCACCTCACACCAGTCAGATTGGCTAAGATCCAAAACACAGGTGACAGCAGATGTTGGCGAGGATGTGGAGAAAGAGGAACACTCCTCCATTGTTGGTGGGATTGCAAGCTGGTACAACCACTATGGAAAGCAGTCTGGCGATACCTCAGAAAATTGAACATGGTGTTACCTGAGGACCCAGCTATACCCCTCCTGGGTCTATACCCAGAAGATATTTCAACATGCAACAGGGCCACATGCTCCACTATGTTTATAGCGGCCTTATTCATAATAGCCAGAAGCTGGAAAGAACCCAGATGTCCTTCAACAGAAGAATGAAATTATTTTAATTTAGGGATTCTGCCACTCTATAGAGGGAGGTTTCTTTTCGTTTATTTACACATTTTAAAATTTCTAACATTTATTTAATGTGTATGTTTCAGAGCTTGTGAGCTTGTGAGTGTCTTTGTGTGTGTGTGTGCATGTGTGTGAAGTGTGTAAAGGTGCTTGCAGTACATGCACAATCATGCCATATTGTACATACGGAAGGTAGAAGACATTTTATGGGAGTGGAGTCTCTCACTTTACCTTGTGTATTCTAGGAATTGAACTCCTGTCATCAGACCTAGGAGCAAGCAATTTTATCCACTGAGCAATCCCACTGGTATTTATTTATGTCTTAATTACTGTGGGCAACACATGTGTTTCACCAATGAAGAGATTTTTTTTGTCTCTGCTCCTTTGAATTTCTTCATGACTATCTTTTTTGTTTGTTTGTTTTTGTTTTTTGCTAGCCCTATAATTGAAGTTGTGGCTTCAACTTCAAATTGTTCTCTGTTGGCAAAAACAGTGACAGCTAGGATTTGTATAGTGACCTCTCACTATGTGACCTCAGGGATTCATCTATGTGATGCAATTTTCTATGTGCACATTCTTCAGTTTATTAATGTTAGTGTCTATATAGATTTTGTCTGCTTTGAATGTGGATAATTTTGTTTTCTGTCTAGTAAAGTGAGAGGATTTTAGTTTCATTTTTGCCTCTCATCTATGTGGCTATGTAGTCAACATGCTTCAATAATTCATTTTCTTAGAGAGGCTTTGGTAATTTCATCACAAATCATAACCTTAGCAGACCTTTGTGGACATGCTTATCAGGCTAAGGAGGTTTCTTCCTACTCTTGAGTGTTTAGAAATAATCACAATCACACAGATATTGAATGTTGTTAAATAATTTTCCTGAGTCTGTTTTGATGATCATGTGGTTTTGTATTTTATGTTGTAAACATGGTATGTTAAAATGTTTAATTTTTATATGCTTAGCAAATCTTAATTTATGCAATAAATCCTAGTTGGTCATGCTCTGTGATCAATTTTATACACTTCTAAATTTGGTGTACTAGAATAATTTTTTATGAACTTTGTATTTCTATTCACAGGGGATATTGTTTTATGGCTCTTATTTTACATATGTGATGTCTTAATCTGCTTTGTGCATGTGGATGACAGAATAAGACAGATATTAATTCCTCCTCTGTGAGAGTTGTAGAAAAGCTTAAGAATAGGTCAGAATAGTTTACACAATGCATGTTGTTGCAACCCCTTAGGGGTTACATATCAGATACACTGTACCAGATATTTACATTATAACACATAACCAGCAAAATTGCAGTTATAAAATAACAATGAAATAATTTTATGTTTGGAGGAGTCACCATATAGTGAGGAGGTATATTAAAGGGTCACAGCATTAGGCAGGTTGAAGAACTATTGATTTAAATTTTCAGCAGAGGCAGAAGAGATGACTTGGAGGTTAGGAGCACTTGCTACTCTTCTAGAGGTCACAAGTATAGTAAACATTTCAGGTAGCTCACAATGACCCAAAACTTTAGCTTTGGGGACCCAAAACTCTCTTCTGGAGGCTGCAAGCATCTGACCATCACACACACATGCACACACACACACACACACACACACACACAGAGTAAATTTTTAAGATATTAGCAAAATTACCCAATGAAATCATTTTGTCTTATAATTGGAAAGCCTTCTAATTACTAACTCACTACCTTATTAGGTCTGTTCACTTATCTATTATTTCATAAGGTACTTTGAGTAGATTATATCTTTGGAGAATTTTGACTACTTTATCCAATCTAACTAGTATTGGTACTCAGATATTCAGGGTGTTGTTTTTTAAGTTTTTTTTCCTCTGTTTTATTGATTTACGTTATTTTAATAAATTATGCATTTATTTTGAATTGTGTGTATGTGTGTCTCTACTTGTAGTTATGTGCATATGAGTCCAGTGCTCACAGATGCCAGAGGGTTGAGTCTGATGCCCTGAAGCTGAAGTTACGAATGGTTGGAAATTCCCGGTATCGGTTCTGAGAACTGAACTCAAATCCTCTGCAAAGGCTGTATATTATGTGAACGAATGGCTAAGAAAGTCTTCATTGTCTTGTTCTGTTTCACTCATTTAAAAGTTTTGTCTCCTTAAGTTGATTCATCTTGTTAAATATTTGTAAGATCTGATACTTTTGAAGGATTAATTAATTTCTGGTATTTTGTAATACTAAATGTGCTTTCTGTTTACTGATTGCGTTTCAGTGTCTCCCACCTTCATTTCTTTCCAGATGCTTTTTTTGGCCTCCTCCTGCCCGCCCTCCATTTTGATGCTGAAGATGTTACTGATTTGTCTTCTTTATTCTTTTTTAAAGTGGGTCTTTCTAGCTAATGCATTTCCCACAAACCTATACTTTTGAAGTAATTCATAATTTTTTATGTTTCCCTTTAAACTTCATGTCAAAGCATTTTCTAGATTTCTGTTTTTTCTCTGATTACTTTGTGAATTACTATTTTTGTCTGCTTTTTTGCTCATTCTTTCTCTCTCTCTCTCTCTCTCTCTCTCTCTCTCTCTCTCTCTCTGTAAAATTTCCAAATCTCAACATGTTAATATTTTTTCCATTTCTTTGTGTTCAGAAAGCATGCTTTGTGTAGCTTTCTTATTTTTTAATGATTTGTTTGTTTGTATATTTTATAGTTATCTGTTTTTCTGCATGTCTTTGTGTGTTCCACTTGTATGCTTTTCCTAGGAGAAGAGAAGAGGACATCAGATTCCATTGTTCTGGGGTTATAGATGGTTGCAGATTTCCATGAAGGTGCTGGGAACGAAGCCCTAGTCCTCTCCAAGAGCAGTGAGTGCTCTTAACAACTTAGCTTCAATTCAAATATTTTAACCTCATAGGAACCTGTTTTACAGTTGAACACAAGGCATGTTATAGGGAATGAGGTATAATATGCTATGGTTGGGTGTGGGCATTTTTTGGATGCTGGAAGGCATGTTTTCTTCTAGATCTTCTATGTATATGTTCTGTGCATTGGTGTAACTCAGCTCTCAAAGTGTCTGACTACAGTTGTTAAATTAACTCTTCTAACATCAATACTGAGTTTTTGCTTCAGAAATTTTGAAACATTGTGGTAAGGCGTCTGCTTATTTATCATTATTATTTTAGAATTTGGTTCCTTTTTGTTTCTGCATTATGTAGCCTTTTCTTGTTTAATGAGATAAATAATAACCTGTAATATTAAAAATTGTCATGGGAATACTAGGTGTATATTTATAAATTAGGTAATGATTAAACATGTTTTCAAATGCCAGTCTATCTTCTGTGCATGTTGGATTTGACTGACTGACTTTTAGACAATTCATTTGAGATTCTGACTTAGCTTCCCCTTTATAGTTCAGAGCATCATAGTCAAGACAGTAGAGAGAGTCTTCTTATGTCTTGGCTGAGTATGCTTATGGCCCCACACAGAAACCTGGATGGCTAGGTTCCAAGGTGCATATCAAAAGTGATTCAAAGACATTAAAACATCACTTTTCAGGATTTTCTTTTGAATTTTGTGATTGATCTGTTTTTTACCCAACTCTTGGCTTGTTTGTTGTATATGTAGCCACCGGAAATTGCAAAGTTTAAAACACTTGCTTGTACATGTTTTGGAGAAACAGCCCTCCTTTGAAAAGCTTTTAGGTCTGATAAACTGCAGCAAGGTTTTATCAAAACAAGCCTTTGGAATGGACCTCCAAGATGCCACCTGACAAGTAGATGAAGGCAGTTCTTTAGAAATGAGACATTGAAAGACCTAGTATCTCTCATATCTTCTAGTTCATGGAATGCAGAATTCTTTTCAAGCCAATGAGGAGACTGAGGTCAGAAAACAGGATGAACACAAAGTAAAAAAATATGTTACAAAACTCAAGAGTCTTTTCCAGATTCAGTTTGTTATATGGAAACATTCCTTAGATTGTTTCTAGCCTTTGGCTAATCTTTTGGCTCACATGAAGTTGTTTTGTATGTTCCTTTATAAGGTAGAATTTATGGAATGATAAATTATTAGAGTCTCTTTCTTTCCATTTAATACTGATATCAGTATACATTGATTTTTAAAAAGTGTATTCATTCTTTGATGACATGATACCTACGTCTGCACTTTGATGACATGATACCTATGTGTGCACTCCAGTCGCATTTCTGACTATTGTTCATTCTTATTTATAACTCCTCTCCCACACTCACCAAAAAATATGCAATATTTAAAAATAAGATGCATGGCTAAACATAGTAAAAGGTACATTTTTGTCTAATATCGCAAATTAAACTAAATAATACTCTTGCTTAACATTAAAAATCTGACTAATTTTATTCAACTATATTTTGTTCTTATTCTCTAAGGAATGGGATTATATCAGTTAATAATATCAGTTGAATATGTTTTTAGCATGAAATTCTGTTTTTCTTCATAATCTTGGAATATTATATTTTAATAATCTAAAAATAATTTAGATTTATTTTCTATTAGTTTAAAATTTTATTTTTCTCTTTAACCCAAGAGATTTCACATCCTTTAGGAATAGTATAGAGATGTAAATTAGAAAGGATAAAAACATTTCATAAAATGCTTTGATGGTTTTATTTTTAAAAAAAAAAACAATGAATTTTCAAAAAGTACTTATGTATGATTTATACATACACACACACACACACACACACACACTCACACACACACACAAACACATATATAAAATTTCCCACCTAAAATTATATTGATATATTTAGATTTTGTTACCACTTTGTAAATACTTAAAATGCTAATTAATTAGTTCATCTATAATTAAAATATATAATTTAGTATTTCAGTAAAAGTTGATTGTAAGAATTATGTAGAAACTCCAGTAGTATTTAAATATTTATTCAATTACAATGCAAGAACACTAAAAAATTTTTAGTGTAATGGAGGTTTGCAAACCAGAACATGCCTGTAAACTCTCTCCCAGATTTTGTAGGTGTAACCTAAGCAATCAGTCATGTGCATTGCTAGTCACAGTAGAATAAGAAAAAGGGCCTTTCTTCCTAGTGCAGAATGCATACAAAAACAAAAGATCTGTCTTCTGAAGTCCTGTGTCATAGCTGTATACATGTAGAAGTAAACCAAAAATTAATAGCTTCCTTGTTCCTAATATCAACAGAGGAATCTGTCTGTGCTCCAGAATTAAAGAATAATGTGCAGCTTCTGTTGTTGATAAGGTTGTAAGACAGAATTTATAAGATTCTCTAAGAACACCAATATTTGATCTTTTCTTGTACTGTTGTCACTGGAACTTAGGCAGCTGGGCAGTAATTGACAATACTGATCAGGAGAAGGCAGTCTACTTAGCTGGTGGAGCTTTGGTAACTTTACTCATATTAGCAAACAACACAGTTAGTTTTTTTACTTCTCAAACCCCTCAAAAGTCCTCAATGATTTTGCATGGGGCGGAGGATGCATTATTCACAATGTATTTATATATAACTTGTAATAAAATCTCTAGAAAATTCAGGTATAGAAATGTATTGATTCTTTTAACTTTTACATTCTACCTTGTCGATTTTAAAAGAAGTGACTAAGAACTAATGGCTTTTGTAAATGGCATAATAGTGGGAAAATTCATCAGCAAATTACAGTGGTGACTACATTTTAAATTATAGATGAATTTATTCTAAGTGGATATTCTTTAAGTTCCTACATAGCCAAACCATGTTTCTGTGCAATAAAGTACTTTCAGTAAGTTTATCATTCTTATAGAGGCCCCAAAGTCTAAATATACACATTTTTTTAAAAATAATTCAGTGATTTAGAACATATGTTTAATTAAAATTTCAATGTATCATCTTAGTTTTACAAACTGTCTTACCACCTGTTTTGTTAAATCACAACTACATTTGCCCTCAAGATAGCAGGGCACATGACACAAGAATAGATGAGAAATACAATGTTATAAGTTACTTTATATCATAATAAATGAATATGAAGTTTAGATCATTAAATGTGGGAACGATGAGGCAGTGCTGTGTGTCGGACAACTTGCTTCTCAAGTGTGAAGACCTGAGTTCCATCATAAACATCGATATTTACAAACCATGCTATGAAAGCCTGGGCCTGTAAGTCCAGCAAGAGGTACTAGAGAAAGATAGACCCTTGGTGAACTGAAACTTTGCCTAAATTATTTGAAGTAGAAAGTGATAAATCAGGAAAACTGATGTCCCTCCCTGGCTTACACATGAGCATTTGCTCGTGTACACAGATGCACACCACACACACACACACACACACACACACACACACACCACGTACATACACACATATGTATTTAAAATCAACTGATGATATGGAATACAATAAGTCATATATAATAAAATTTTTTGTTTGTTTGTTTTTGAGACAGGGTTTCTCTGTATAGCCCTGGCTGTCCTGGAACTCACTCTGCAGACCAGGCTGGCCTCGAACTCAGAAATCTGCCTGCCTCTGCCTCCCAAGTGCTGGGATTAAAGGCATGCGCCACCACTGCCCGGCTTTTTTTTTTTTTTTTTCTGGGGATTGACAAGCACGGGCTTGGATTTGAACTCGGGAGAGAAGGCTGCCTCGGACTCCAGAGCGCAGCAACTGCTGCTCCATAAGCACACCATATCGAATCGTGTTTTCCCAAGTGTGATGCCCAAGTCAGCAGCAACACTGCCAACACTTGATTCTTAGATTTTCATATGTCATTGTACATCTCACACCAAAAGGATTAGGACTTGTATTTGAACAAGAGGCAACCACTATAGAAATCCTGCTGAGTATGCCAAGAGTGTTTATCTTCTATCTTAACCTTTAATAATTTACTTATTCAATTTTCATACAAAGTCATAGTACTGTACTATATATAATCTATTATTTAATAAGTTGTAAATACTATTTTATAGTTTTATGATTAGATGACATTTTCTCTTTGTACCAACCAACATTTTGGCCGATCAGGGCAAAAATAAGAAACATATCAATGCCTCCTCACTTATTCCATATTTTGGGGCTTATTGTATTTTATATAGATATCTTACAAATTTATCTATTTCCCATATTCTGAGTGCAGGCTTATCTTTGGAATGCGTGGCCCCAGCTGGGACTGCTATTTTTAGAGCTTACGGAGACTCTGGGAGAAGGTTCTGTGAGTAGGAACTAGGGCTTTAGCATGCCATTCTGAGGTTACTACTGGTTGTCAGCAACCCCTTTTCCGTACATTTGCTATGATCTGAAGCGCTCCTGTCACCATGACTGTCTGCCTCAGAATAGACCTTAGGATGATGAAACAGGTCACAGTTACGTGAAGCCTCTGAAGCTACTGAGATTCAGTCCTTCCTCTTTCATACAGCTAATGTCCAGCATTCTGCCACTGTCATGCAAAAAGTAGCTAACATACTATACTAGTCACACATGCTGTAGGAAGTCTTATTCTACTTTACTATTGTCATTCTTGTTTGTGTATTTCTGTGTTTATGCCACCACATGCATGTGGATGTTCTCAGAGGCTAACGGGGATCATCAGACATCAGTTACCTTGGTGCTGATGACATGGGCAGTTGTCAGGCTTAAGATATGAATGTTGGAAACAGAACCAGGTTCTTTGGAAGAGCAACAGCTCATCTTAACTGTTGATCCATCTCCCTTATCCCAAACTCTAATTTAGTGGTTAAGTTTAATAATTGCCACTTCCATTACTATTATTAATTTCATTCCACAATCTAACATATCTTATGACATTAATCAAACAATGTTTCAATGTCATGAACCACAGATCATGACATTGCTTATGCTATCCTTAAGTTTGTCCTGTTATATGTTCAGATAAGCTTTTGACACCAAAATATCATTTTAAAACTATTTTAAAATGCATTGTGAAATGAATATCAGGGATTAATATACTTTATAGTACATCATATATTAGAGACTCTCATTTTATATTGCAAAGATAAAACCATTTTATAGCTTTAGGTATTGTATACTTTCCTGCTAGGTTATATGTATGTGTACCTCTATTATAGAAATTAAATGCCATGGCCAAGTGTCTGACTTCCAGAAATTTTTTTTCCTAAAACTTTCTTGTATACAAGAGATATGTGTACTATTGCCTAATTATAGATGAGGGCATTTTCTTTAACATATATGATTCTACAATTAATATTTATAATGAATACATTCATAATTAGCTATATATTACTGTTGTTATCAATATCTTACCATTAGCCACATGTTTTTCTTATGCAATCTATTTACAAATTGAAACATTGTAAGGTATATTTTAACTGACTCTTATTCCGTCTTCAATCATTTACCTTTTGGGTGTATTTCTGGCTCACCTCAATTTTTACTTTTGTCCTCATAGGTGACTAGCTCTTTTGACAGCAGCATGGGTGTGTGACTTCAAAGTTCCTCAACCTAAACTCTTGCATCTTCTGATCAGCATCTTCATCCCTGCATGTGAAGTGTATATCTTTCTGTACAATCCACTTAAATCGTTCCTGCATTGACAGCACATCTGCATATATCCCGACCCCTTGTGTTTATTTGCAACCTTGTGCTAATCCTTCTTTGTTCCATGTTTACACAGTATGAAATATGTCCTATGCAGAGTTACGCATCTATGGACACCATGCTGTTGCATTTGATGAGAGTGTGTTATAAGTGATCAGCTAGATGTAGAAATAACCTTATTGATACAGCCCAGAGAAAGAGAAAGCTATTCTAGATATCTGCTTTAAACATCACCATGACAGCAGATCATTGGTGCAGATATGGATATAGGAACAAACAGAGGGGAAAACAATGCCAAGGATAGATTTACCAATGGCAGGACCCATTGCCAGCTGGCCCTCCAACTGTGATCCAGAATTTCAGTTAATCATATTACTGGCATTAAGCAATGGCTTAAAGAAAAACCAGATACAGTGCCATGTTTTTTTCTTGCTTTATTCACCCCCACCCTGAATTTAATGAGAGTTTTTCTTTTCTCTATTTTAGTGTGTGTTCAGTGAGCACGTGTGAAGTCTGGACAAGTTATGAATTTAAACTGGAAAATCTGAGACATGGAAACCAGACAAATATAAAGAATTATTTTATTTTATTATATTATCCTCATTAAAACTCTGTGTGTGTGTGTGTGTGTGTGTGTGTGTGTGTGTGTGTGTGTTATAGAGTGAAAGAAAGAAACAGAGAGAATTCTCTTAATTCAATAAATCTAAAGGCAAAGAAAACTAACTTGTAGTATAGGCAGGACCCACTTCCAACATATATGATTAAATTATGCCAAATTGTCTATTTAAGCTAATTATTATTTATTTTCATATTAATTTATTTACACATGACTGTTTTTCTTGCATGCGTAATTGCACACACATACACATGTATGTATATGTACCCAATGTATGCTTAGTGTCTGTGGAGATTACAGTTGAGCATCAGATCCTAGACCTGGAATTACAAACAGTTATGAGAAGGGATAAAGTTTTGAGACCAGGTTCTCTATAACAACAAATGCTCTTAAACACTGAGCCATCTCGCCAGCACTGGTTATTATGTTTTCAACCTGTGAAATTCAAGTTTCATAACAAGTCAGAGAGATTTTTTTTGTCAGTTTATTCTTCTGGGAAAGGAAGTCAGAAAGTAAATTGTATGAAATTGCTTTGGAAAAAAAATAGAGAGGTTTCATTTGCATTTTTGTGGAACAAAAATTTGTGGCAGGCTTAGGAGCAATTAAGAGCTATAGCAAGGGTAAAAATGACATCCTTACCTTAGACTGTTCATCAGGGTATCATATTCATACCTTTTATGGTATTTGTGACCAATGTGTAGCCAAGAGTGATCATTAGAATCAACATTGAAAGAAAATTTTCACTTTTGTTTCAAATAATGTATCCTGAGTCACTAAGAGGTTTTCTTTTTAGGATCATTCTGCTCTAGACTGTTTTTCTGATAATGTTCTATTTATTTCAGTACCCTGCAATGCTTCTGGTGCTTACATAAAGCCAAAAACAGGATATTTTTTATTCTCCCAGAAATTTTCTTGTGAGAGAAAGATGCTGCAGTGAAGGCAAGAATTAACTAGAATAATATCTGCCATAAAGCGAGAGTCATTGAGTGACAGCACTTTGCAGAACTTCCACTATCCTTAGAAAACAGAAAGGTTCTCTCAGTGTTCACTTTTAACTCAGAAACTTAACTACTCTAACTTGTAGGGACACATACTATGCATAGCTATAAAGTGTTCGCACATTTGAAATATTTTAAAGTTATTTTGTGAAATGAATCCCTTGTGGAATACAATTTCATTCCAAAGTTAAAAAAATAGGGTACATTTCAGCTTCTGTCATTCTAGAAATGTAAGATGCATAGCTGGAGAGTAAATTAGTCATGTCTCCACCTACACACACACACACACACACACACACACACACACACACACACACACCCATTCCTGTATTAATGGCCATGCTAATGAGAAAGTCATATTGCACCCTTTGCTCTTTGCTTATTCATAACAAATGAGTGTGGCACTCTGCTTGTGTTTCTTTGGGGAATAGGGCTGCTTCTTCTTTTTACATTGAGATGAAGCATCGGTAATATCTTTGCATGTGTGTATAGGCAACCCTAAAATGTTGCATTAGTGAAAATGATAGGATAACAGTCATGCAAATGAACACAGTGCATACGTTTCCCACATTCTTCAGTCTTAAGCAGTGTGATATTTTGAGACCGTCTTAGGTGTTCAATTTACCCATGAATAATGACTTACTTTATAAGTAGACTTTAAGGAAAGAGGACTATGATATTTTATTTCTAGATCTATAAGAGAATTTTAAGTATGAAAATTTGCAGGAATTTATCCATTTATTAAAAATCCTATATTTCCAAGACTAAGAAGATAGTACTGTTGTTAAAGTACAAGGCATGAAAATATGAAGACCTGAGTTCAGATCCTTAGCACACAGTAACATAGATGTGGCTCACACATCTATAATCCTAGCTCTCGAAGACACAAATAGGAAGATCTCTGGATCTCAGTATCAGACAGTGAAGAGCAACAGCTCATTTCAGTAGGAGACCTTACCTTAAAACATAGGCTGATGGTTAAATAGAAGAACACCTGACGTTAACTTCTGACTCTACAATCACATGACATGTGTGTATACTTACATATATGTGGACGTATACACTGCAATCATACTTAAAAAACACAAAGAAATCGATTTCCTCTCCTTTCTAATTACTGAGACAATCATGAAGTTACACATAGATACACAGACACAGACACAGATACAGGTACACACACACACACGGGGGGGGGGGGGAGAGAGAGAGAGAGATTGTTGAATTGGAATTTCAACTCTTATACTCCAATCTCCTCTTCAGTGGACTGTTGAATTCTGTGAGCTGTATGAAAAATCATAACTAATCCTTCTAGGTATTTACCTTAGTATACACTTTTAGTTCCTTAAAATATGGAAGGCACACAAAATTAGAAATGAACAGACTGACTTGTAGAATAAAATACCATTCAATGTTGGCTCATGAACATGCCAACAAGATTTGTTTTCACATATAAATTGCCTTAACTTTGTCAAAGATTTCAATGTTCTCTGTATTTGGTTGTATTGGCATAATCACTTAGAGGACGTGAGGTGGGGACACATGGCCTGGGGGTAAAATGCTTGCTTGTTGCTGTTCTAGAGTAATGGTGAATCTCACAGCATCCAAAGAGGCCCAATAAGGATTCATTAGATATATTTTCTAGTTATTCCAGGATTTAATACTAGCTATGACTCTCTGAAAATTTCTGTCAGTAATTTATCTCCTGAAGATATTTACAAGTTACCCTCTTCTCTGAATCTGACCGTGAACCACTTTAGAAACCCATGTTATGTGAATATCATGGGTGTTTGCAACTCTATTTCTACATTATGGCTCAGTTAGCTTGAAACTTACTGAGATGTTTCATATGCTCTCATTTGAGAAGGGCTTCTATTATCCTAAGTAGGCCTCCTGAGAAATCATAGGGACAGCAAGCAAATACCACTAAAACCCAGAATAAGTTCCATGTATTAAATATGAAACAATGCTTTATTTCTTGGTCTGATTCTACAAGTGTAGAACAGACATAGGAGTAGTCTCTGAAAGAAGCCTGTTGACCAAGACTGGAGCTTACATGTTGATTAATGAGCAAGTTCCATGGAACACATCCATAGCACTTAGTACTTGTCAAATAATTAATCTTCATAGATGCATGTAACAAAGCATCCACTGCATCTTTAAGTGAAGAGAGACAGGCAATAGGAAGGAAAATAATGTGCCCTCTCTTGTTCTCACCAAGAGGCTATTTAAACTTGGCTTTCCAGTATTGCAGGCAGGGAGCTCCAAGCTTCTCTTCTTTCTAAAGCACTTGGCTCCTCTTTCCTTTCTGCAAGCTGGATACCCTTTTGTGATTTGATGCTTTGAGGCAATAATTAACATAGCTACTACCTTACTATGAAGCCCCCCCTCATAAGCCATCTGTCATCTGCTACACAATATTCTGATTGAGATGCTCACTAAATTGATTCTAATAGTTAGATTCTCTTATTACCACTCTTTTCTGTCTCATTTCAAAAACAAAGCATGTCAAGGGAAAGGGGGTTCTTTCTTTTGAAAGTATTGAGAATACAGACACACATATACAGACACACATATACAGACAGACACACACACACGCACACTCACACACACACACACACACACACACACACCCCTGCATTCAGATTTCATCTTCTGTGGTCTTGTCAACTACAGAGGGACTAGGACTGCAGGGAAAAAAAAAACTACAGTGATGTAACCTAAGGAGATCTTGTTCCTCATTGATTACAAACCATACACTTCGACTAATCAATATTTTATTAACTTAGAAAGTCTTGTGCATGGATGAGCTGTCCTGATTTATGGCAGAACAGCTGTCATTATGCTAGGGAGATGCTTATCCTTTGGGACTTTGACAGAAATCTTATTATCTGGAACACATAAGGTTCAGTGGGAAATATTGTACAGCAAACGAAATACTAGCAAACATGGTCAGGCATGGACTCAAGTTTCCTTCTCTTTTAAATTCCATCCTGCTCTATCCAAGAGATGCTACAGCCACATACTACAGCCAATTTCCTTCTTATAAAACACAAAACATTCAATTCTCTAGTCTGTGAGAGCTGGAGAATTCTACATTTAGCTCTGGCAGGTTTTGAGGTCAGGTTTTCTTCCGCATAAAGACTCTCTTTCTGATGTGTCCTCACACAGTTTAAAAAGGGCAAAAGCTGCCCCTTGGCAATACTTCTTGAAATAATAAACTCAGGTTTAAAGAGTCAGACCTTATGACCTAATCACCTTACAGAATCTCTCTTCCTAATGCCATAGCACTTGGGGTAGGATTTCAAATGTTGAGTGCTGGTGAATAGAAACCTTCAGCTATGTTGAAGCTCACAGTGTTTCCTGGCACCTCCATTTATGTGTATTCACCTCTCTCTCTCTCTCTCTCTCTCTCTCTCTCTCTCTCTCTCTCTCTTGTTCCCCCCTTCTCACACACACACAAACACACACACAGAGTGGGCCTATAGAGGAAGAAGATTAAAATTAAAACTTAAAATAAAAATAAAGACATGGAAATAAGAAAATCAGCTTTCTCTATCTGTATTGGATTTGCACTTTATTAATATAAATATTTCAGCTTAGAATGAATTTAAAGCTTAAGGATGGAATCTTTTTAAGAGAGTTTAAAATGTTTTTCCTAATTCCTTGAGAAATTCATACAGTGTTCTTTGATCACATTCACCAGCAACTCCTTCCATTTCTTCTCACAAAATAAAGCCAGCAACAATGTAGCATGCAGTGGGGAGAGAGTTCATGAACACTTGGACACTGAGTTTCTGGGAAATTAGTCTCCTTTGTGGTGTATCTCCTGGTAGGTTAAACCACAGGTCCCTAAGCCCCGCATATCTGAACCACACAAACTAGAATTCATGGGTTATTAAGCAATTATTTAAATGATGGAATCTTAAATGCCACAAGTTTGCATGAATGTTAGTAGATTAGGGCCTTGAGGCTAGATAAAGTTCAATGTCTATTTTGATACCTAGATTTTGATTAAATGACAGCCTGGCCTCTTGATTTATACCCTGTCCAAATACAGCTTCATCAGCAATTTTTGAGTTGAACAATTAGAACAAAGACTATATGACTTGCAATTCTCAAACACATACGACCTGCTTCATACCAGAGAGGGTGTTCAGATTCTTTGGTGGGTTCTTTCAGCTACTTAGTACCACTTAGCCAAGGTTGACAGAAGAGCATACAACTGTAATCCTAGCACCTAGGAGGCAGAATAAGAAAACCAAGTTACAAATCCAAGAAAGCCTGACCTGCATGCTGGAACCAAAAGACAATGAAGCAGCCAGATATGGGTCATGCCTGTAATCATAATATTCTTGTGGTGAAAGGATCTGAAGCTCAGTGTTTTTCTGCCCAGGTCAACCCAGGCTATGTGATGTCCTGTCCTAAATAAACAGAGTCATTCAAATATTAGCTACTGAATGATAGTATAATGACTATTTTATTTATATTATTTAATTTTTTTCTGATTTTACATTCCAAGAATATTGTAAGGGTCATGTATAACAAAGGAAACATATAGTCTTAATTTTAATATGCATTTATAATATTGGTATATATTTAAACCACTCTGAAGTTTTCATTTCTTGAGGATGAGGTTACAACTCAGAGACAGAAAGTATACATAAAGCCTCTGGTTTATTTTCCAGAACTTCACAAAGGAAAACAAACAAAAATGGGTTGGACTTATTTGCTGTCATTTTCAAGAGAAATTCTCAAAGGAGTTCTTAAAAATGTGAACTCTCTATTCTTTAATTCACATTCTTTAAAGACTCATTCACATTCACACAATGTTCTTCTTTTTTTTTTTTTTCTTCAATGAATTTTGCCGTTAGCAGTTGTACACACAAATACAATGTGCATGCCAACTCTCACATCTCAATTTGCTACTGCACCTGTCAGTCCGTGTAGCCCCCTAGTGTTTATGATAGGTAGTAGGGGCTCTTAGTGATCATAAGTTTGAAGCTGCTTGGTAGAGCCTGGTGGGTTTGCCAGTGGGTAGAAAAAACAACTAGAGAACAGTTCCTTTCTTTTCCTTTCTTATCTTATCTTATTTTCCTTTGTCTTTCTTTCTTTCTTTCTTTCTTTCTTTCTTTCTTTCTTTCTTTCTTTCTTTCTTTCTTTCTTTCTCTCTTTCTTTCTTCCTTCCTTCCTTCCTTTCTTCCTTCCTTTCTTTTTTTTGTTTTTTGTTTTTTGTTTTTTTTTTTTGCAGTTGTTGTCCTCCTAGGTATCCTCCCACCCTGACACTTCAAGTCTCTGTGAGGCTAGGTGCATCCTCTCCTACTGAAGCCAGACCAGGCAGCCCAGCTAGAAGAGCATATCCCATGGCACAGAAAACAGCTTTTGGAATAGACCCTGCTCTAGTTGTTCAGGACCCATATGAAGAACAAGCTGCCCATTGGCTACATAAGTGCAGGGAGGCCTAGGTCCAGCCCGTGTATGTTCTTTCATTTGTGGTTCAGTGTCTGAGAGTCCCAAGGCTCCAGATTATTTGCCTCTGTTGGTCTTCCTGTGGAGTTCCTATCTCATCAGTGCCTGCAATCCTTCCTCCTATTCTTCCATAGGAGTCCTCAAGCTGAATCCATTGTTTGGCTATGGATGTCTGCTTCTGTTTCAGTCAGCTCCTGGGTGAAATCTTTCAGAGGACACCCATGCTAGACTCCTGTCTGCAAGAATGTTAGAGTATTGATAATAGTGTCAGGGACTGGTGCTTGACCATTGGATGGGTCTCAAGTTGGGATGGGTATCGGTTGGCCATTCCCTCAGTCTGTGCTCTATTTCAAGTCTCTGTTTCATCCCCTGGCCCTGCATTTCTGGTTGATAGGATAAATTTTGGGTTGGAAGTTTTGTGGGTGGATTGATGACCTTGTCACTCCACTGAGGTTCCTGCCTGGTTACAGGAGATAGCCTCTTCAGGTTCCATATCCCCAGTGCTTTGAGTCACAGCTAAGATCACTCCCATTGTCTCTTGGGTGCTTCCCTTATCCCAGGTATCTGTATCTTCCTGAAATCACCCCTGCCCCTACCTCCTTAGCCCTGTCAGTTGCAGATTTCTATTCATTCTCATGGCCATCTGGCCATGTCCTTCCCCATACGTGATCCTGAATCTCCCATTCTCCTCTCCATCCCTTCCCGCATACAATTCCCTCCCTCCATCTGCCTTTTACAATGATTTTATTTCCTTCTATGTGAAATTCAAACATCATCTCTTGTAACTTCTTTATTGTTTAGCTTCTTCGGCTCTGTGGAGTGTAGCATGGGAATCCTACGTTTTATGGCTAATATCTACTTAAATAGCAACCTAACAATCCTACAGGGCTTTTCTTACTTTTGCTGTATTATTTGTATGCTGACAGCTGAATTTTATTTGAAAATTGACAGGGCAGATTAACTTATAGCCAATGTTCCCCACAATGGGTAATTAACTTTTCATGTTAATATGCAGAGTTCCATATTATGAAAGAGTGGTCCCAGGGTCTGAGGGTGACATAAGATGAAGGTGTTTGCTGTGCAACCTTGAGAAACTCACACACACACATATACACACACACACGCACACCCACACCCACACCACACACACACACACACACACAAGAGAGAGAGAGAGAGAGAGAGAGAGAGAGAGAGAGAGCACTTAATGGTGTGGCCATGATCTCCAGCAGAAAGCTAACTGCCAATACACCATTTATTCAATTTAAGCTAATATTACATACATGAAATACAATTTTCTGCCTGACACAATTCCTTTAATTTTTACTAAGAAAAATGCATTCAAATTAAGAGAGCTTTGCAATTGTCTTCTATGTTCAACGTGACCAACCAACTCTTTTAGTATGTTTTCCCCATTTTGTGCATCATCTAATGATTTTCAGCCTATTTAAATGTGAGCTCGAATTAGAAAATGATTATCCAATGTAAAATATACAGTGCTCGAATATTTCACAATCTTCTCAGCTCCTAAATCTTCTAAAGAATTCCCATTTACTTGGATACTCCAGTGCTCAGAAAATCTACATGGGTGGCAAAAAAACATAATGAACAAAATATATTATTATTATAATTCCATAGAAGCTGATTTTTGAGACATGGAGAAATTACATGAGTTAATGTTAGAAACACATCATGGAAGATTTTTATCTTGACTAGGTAAATCATTATCCCACTGAAGTTGAACTGAGAAAAGCATTAATGACAACGGATATTTTTCATAGAACATATTAATGTACCCAGCATTGTCATAGGCACCTCCCCTTGCTGGTTCATCCCATTATCCCAACCACCCATTGCAGTAGACACTGCTATCCACAAAGCTTGTAGAAAGGAAGAACACGTGTATGCTGTAAGTGAAGCAAGGATGGGTCTCCCAACAAAGTATCATCAGAAAACAGTCACACTGCCAGAAAACAAGGAAGAAGTCCCAGAGATAACCACAAGTAGCTGTAGTCAATTTTTATTACAGGTCCCTAGAACACAGCAGGTAACAAGGTGATTCTTTAAATCACAAATATTCCCGGGGAGATACCTGGATGTTTAAAGTGTTGTCCTTATGCACAACAAAGAAAAAAACCCACCCAGAAGCACTACTGAAGCCCTGCAGTACTGGAGCCACTGGGAAACAAAACAGCACATTGCTGTTATTGGTAGTCAACTTTTGGTTATAATTTCCAAAACAACAAAAGAATAGCAGACAAATGGACAAACAGGATATTGTCAAACTAAGTATCCATATTGGAAACAGAACACTCAACAGAGAGGAGCAACTGCCTACAGATTGGAAAGTAATATCTACAATTCACACAGGGATATATATATATATATAATATATATATATATATACTCAGTAGCTAATAACTCAGTAGCAAGGGATCAAATAACACAACAAAGAGAAAGAGAGGAAAAAGAAAAAGGTAATAGTGGAAGACTGCTGATGAATTTATGAGAAAATGCTAAAGATTCCTAATCATCATGAAAATACAAACTAAAATGAGAGTATCATTTAATTCTTGCTGTAATGTTTATTATCAGAGACAAAAGACAATCAAGTTTTATTGAGCACATGGAGAAAAGAGACATTTTGTACACAGTTGGTGGGCATGCAAATTAGCATAATGTCTATAGAAAGCTGTGTGGTGTGTTCTCAAAATAATTCAAAACGAGAACTACCATGTTATCTAGTAATCCTACTACTTACTATATATCCAGAGGAAAGGAAATTACTCTGCTCTGCTAAAGAGAGCCTGCACTCGATTGCCTATTATGGCACTTCAATAATAGACAGAAACAGTAGAAGTGTCTATGGACTCATGAATAGTCAAATAAAGTAGGGTTCAGAAACGTGGTGGAATAATACTCAGCCATAAAAAATCCTAAATTCTGACATTTGCGGTAGCATGAGTAAAAGTTGGGGACCATTCTATTCTTCTATGAAGCAATACACACTCTCAATCATATATTCACATATCATCAAATGTCAGAGATTTCTGTAAGGTGAGTATAGGGGCATAAGTGGTAAGGAGAAACCGGTAGTAGTACTAAGACATAGTTGATTAGACCCAAGATTTTAGAGTGGCGTCTTCCACAGCAGCCAGGACAGATGATGAAAATACACTACATGTTTTAAAAAGCTAGAATAAAAACTCATGACTGTTTTACCATATGGAGATGATTGTTTGAGGAGATACATATATAATCGGATTTCAGGATCCCAGTGTGTACATGTGAAGAAATGTTTCATAATACACTATAAGCATCTATAATCTTTATGTTTCTGTTGAAACAGATTTAAGTTGAAAGAAAATAAGAGATTTACATGATCTGAAGTATAATAAAATTGGATAATCTGATTTTATTCTTTGTTTAGAAACATTTACAAGATTAAAACTATACATTTTTAAAAAAAATAGTTTAATTTTTATCTTTGTATACGTGTCTGTGTCTGAGTGTGGGTTTGTGCATAAGTGCAGGTATGCACACAGGTTACAAGGGGACACTGAATCCCTTAGAGCTGGAGTTAGAGGTTGTTCTGAACTGCCATGTGGGCACTGAAAACTAAACTTGGGTCCTCTGCAAGAGCAGCTTCTCTTCTGAGCCACCTTTATTCCCTACGCATCCTTTAAACTCAGGTAAAACAATCTTTAAAAAAGGATCAACATTTCATTATACAGTAAATGTTGGTAAACTGAAAACTATAACTGAAAAATATAACAAAATATATTCTAAAATATTAAGATATATTTTTTAAATTACTTATAAAGGAGACTCAATGAAAATTTGGAACATATATATTAAATATAATATTATGCATTCTCAATGCATATAATAAAATTGATGTTACACAAATGTGATTTTTGCTAAAATTTGAAGCTCTGGTATTTTTCTCAAAGTATGAAAATAATTATTCACACATTTGAGTAATAAAAGAAACAGTATGACATTAAAATATTAATAGAGATAAGATATAATTATTAATATAAATCTAACACACAATAGAAGAGTTTAATAAAAAAAGACACCATTCCCACACCCATGTCACAGCTCCGGGTCATTCAATGCCATCTTCTGGCCTCCTCAGACACTGCAGTCATTTGTACATACCCAGATACTGACATACCCAGAAATAAAGAAAATTAAAATAAGTCATTTATACAAAACAGTAGAAACAAAAATTTCACTTTGCTCTAAAACTTGATATTAGATCAAGAACTCCATAATAAAATTCACATGGAAGAAATAGACAGAAACATGTGAGTCTAATTTAAAGAGAAGTTTTGGAGACCTTGCTTTCTTATAGCCTTTTGACAATGTGACAATTGCAACGTGGTTTTGGTAGAAAATGGTAAAGGTAATTTGAAGAAGAAATTGAGAATTTGGAATATCAGTCTGGAGAGATAAAATTTTGAACATGGCAAGGTAGGCATTTACGAATGACAGCTACATATATGCTTTTTCTGTTGTAGAGGAGAAAGTTAGGTACAAGTTGCTGAGAAATAAATTTCCATTATTGTTTGTTTATCTATTTGTTTATTATTTGTATAAAATATAATTTATTTGTTATTTAGTTGTGTGTGGTGTACATTATTTAATTAATTTATTTAATTAATTTATTTATTATTTGTGTGTAGTATGTGTGCGTGTGTGTGTGTGTGTGTGTGTGTGTGTGTGTGTGTGTGTGTTTGTCTGTATCTATGTGGGTGAACTCACCCTTACCTGCACATCTGGAAGTCAGAGACTGATATTGAATATTTCCTTTATTTTTCTTTGCCTAACTCTTTGAGACAGTATCTTTTATAAAACCTGGAATCCTCTGTTTCAGGTGAGCTTACTGACCAGAAAAATACAGAATACATCTGCATCCACCTACCTAGCACTGAGATTATAGTATGCAAAACTTTGATTCATTTTTTTGTGGGAGTGCTGTGACTAGAATTCAGCTCCTCGTAAATACATAGCAACTACTGTATCCACTGAGACATCACTCAACCCCAAGGCAAATATTAATAATTATAGTTCCCTGGCCTAAATTTAAAAACTCAAAATTCAAAATGGCAATAAATATAAGAATATTCATGAGCTGTTTTTATTAAGGAAGCCATCATTGAAGTGTAATTAATACAAACCACAAATAAAAAGTTAGATAAAAACTGATCATGCTTCAACCATAAATAGACATTGCTGCTAAACTGAGAATTAATAAAAAAGTAAAAGACCAGTGTCTAAGATACTTAGTAGAGAGCATATTTCCATAAAAATTAGTTACCCAATATGAAAAGGCCATTTATGAATCATTAAATACAATCAGATTAGAGAGAGATAACCAAAGGCTATGAAGTGCTAATTCATAAAAAGAAAACCATGAGAATGGAAGAAGATAAAACATCAAAATCCATTTATAACCTAAATCCAGGCCATCATAAGACACCAGTTAGTAACTACTAGTCTTAAAATAATGAATGTTAGATGAGGTGGAAGGATACTAAATGTGGAAAGATCTGATAAGCAGGAAAGCTCCTAACATGGTAGAGAAGCTATTGTGCCAGGTGTCACAAAAATGGTCACAACAGTATTGGTTCCCAGGGCAAAAAATTCCATTTCGTTGTTAGCTAAAATACATAACTCCAGCCCATCTACAGTAGAATGGAAAAATAAAGTATATGTTACCATAGTCTACTGCTGTGTCACACTGAAAAAAAAAAAGAATTAAACATAATCCTATCAAAACAGAAACTGGTAAGATATGACTCAGTAGCTAAAGACGTGTATTTCAAAGAGTGACAACTTGAGTTTCATTTCTGGGGTCACATGAAGGAAGGAGAGAACTGACTATTCTCTGATCTCCATATGTGCTCTGTGGCATGCATGAGAACAAACATGTGAGTACACACAGACACACACAGACACACACACACACACACACACACACACACACACACATCTACACAAATAGACATAAATATATTCAAAATAAATGAATTTCACCCTAATACTTAGGTTAATGTGTATACTCTATTATACAAGTGTATCATCAATTCCTCATAGATATTATATGATTAAATATGTATCTGAATCTAAAGCAGCATATAGGAATCAAAATAAGGCTTCTAAAATTAAGTAAACTTGTATCATCCACTATCATGTGAGTGGTTTTTATGGGTATATTTTTCAAACTTCAGATATATAAAACAATACCATGTTTTTCAGTAAACATGAATTACTGAAGTGAGTTATCCTTTTCTACAAATTATCTTTCTAAACTGATGGTTGATTTTTTTCCTACTTGGTATCCTTTAGTACTTTGGCAAATACACTATGAATTTTCCATATTCTGTATCATTTATACATTAACCTTTCTGTCAGCCCCGATCTACTATTTTGACATGCTAGTGTTAATAATGTCTGTGAAGGATTTAGGAATATCATTACTTTTTCATGAATTTACACCAGCTTATGTCTGATAGATTCATTTTTTCCCACAAGACACTTTATCCAATAATATCTCCACATATTTCTCTAAAATCTAGACTCTCTGTTGGATTTTCATTAAATCCCAAAGACAGGTATCACAAAATAATCTATCTATCTATCTATCTATCTCTATCTATCTGTCGTCTGTCTGTCTGTCTGTCTGTCTGTCTGTCTGTCTGTCTATCTGTCTATCTATCCATCTATCTAACTCATGACAATGACAGTCTTTGAACATTCTTGTTGTAAAAGCATAGCTTGGACTTGAATAATATCTTAGACTCTCATTCAGAGGCCACAAGGAAACCACTATGTAATCGAAACCATAGGACAATCATTAGAAAATTTATCCTGACTTTGGCTACTTTAGCAATTACCCACAAAAAGAAATGTTGATAGACTCAGAATAAACTTTAGATTCCTGTATATATCTTGATAAGAAATATTTCATAATGTGACAATTTTCTCATGTCTGTACAGGTGATCACTATAGTTGACCCATTAAAACTTTATTAGTAAAAGTCTAAATCTTGTCTTAATGGGACTTTTTGTGTCATTTCCAAGTTGTATTGCTACATTCTAATGATCAGAGACCATTCTGTTCCACTGTGTTATTGTCAAGAGCTGAATTCCTTTGAACATTCTGTATGTATCCTTCCAGCCACAGATCACATCTTATCTCTGCATGAGCCCATGTAAGTGGTTTACCAATTCTTTGAAATGAGAGTTGTAGCCTTAGTACTGGTTTCTATACTCTGGGGTGTATATTTTCATGCATCTGAATACCACCCAGATCTGGACTTCTGCTTGGAAGCTCATGTTCCTCTGCACCTTTAATCTCCTCTAATCAGTTTCCCCATCAGAGCATACTGCTCACCCAGGCCCATTTTACTGCTCATGGATCTTATCAAGCCCATGTCTTCTCATTAATTTTATCATCCTTAATGATAATTTCCCTGCAGCTGAATCACCTTAGTTTCCTTCTGCATACCATCCTCTCTTTATACACCTCCAACACCGAGTATGAACATTCTTTAAAACCTTGAAGCTGCTCCCTTGATTACACCTGACAGAGGAGCCTGTTCCCAGATGAGGTTTACTGCAGCACACATTTAAGTTCTGTGTTAATTTTGCTACATTTGAATAATGAGTGGAATACAATACCACCATTGGGGAAGGTGGTGCATGTTGCTATACCTTAGCCAAAAATATTCTGTCCAAAATTTCCAGCTCAAGAAAAAGACGGAAGGAAGTGTTATCAGGAGTAAGAAAGTGTGGTTCTTGGGCTGTTCAGAAAACTAGACCCAAGGAAATGGTTTTCTTAGAACCACAGGCAGGTTTATGCGTTGCATCTTAGGTATTGTGTGTTTTGGGGCTAATATCCGCTTATCAGTGAATGCATACCATGTGTGTTCTTTTGTGATTGGGTCATCTCACTCAGGATGATATTTTCTAGCTCCATCCATTTGTCTAAGAATTTCATGAGCTCATTATTTTTAATAGCTGAGTAGTACTCCATTGTGTAAATGTACCACATTTTCTGTATCCATTCTTCTGTTGAAGGACATCTGGGTTCTTTCCAGCTTCTGGCTATTATAAATAAGGCTGCTATAAACATAGTGGAGCATGTGACCCTGTTGCATGTTGAAATATCTTCTGGGTATATACCCAGGAGGGGTATAGCTGAGTCCTCAGGTAACACTATGTTCAATTTTCTGAGGTATCGCCAGACTGCTTTCCATAGTGGTTGTACCAGCTTGCAATCCCACCAACAATGGAGGAGTGTTCCTCTTTCTCCACATCCTCGCCAACATCTGCTGTCTCCTGTGTTTTGGATCTTAGCCAATCTGACTGGTGTGAGGTGGAATCTCAGTGTTGTTTTCAAAGGAGGAAGACCAAAGTGAGGGTGCTTTTGTCCTTTTTAGAACGAGTATCAAAAGATTCAACCAGAGATCCCAGGGTCTAAACCTCCAGCCTGAGAACAGACAGGGGCAAGCTGTCCTCTGAGAGTCTCTAACCAGCAGCTGACTCAGACAGATACAGACACCCAGAGCCAAACAGTGGATGGAGCTTGAGGACTCTTATAGAAGAATAGGGGGAAGGATTGTGGCCCTAATGAGATAGGAACTGCACAGGAAGATCAACAGAGTAAATCAACCTGAACCCTTGGAGCTCTCAGAGACTGAATCACCAACCGTGGAGCATACCTAGTCTACACAGATCTACCTCCATGGGCTGGACCTAGGCCTCCCTGCACATATGTTGTAAATGTGCAGCTTGGTTTTCATGCAGGTCTCAAACATCTGGAGTGGGGGCTATCCCAAAACATGCAGCCTGTATATGGAGTATGGTCTTCTAGCTGGGTGCCTCATCTGGCCTCAATGGGAGAGGAAGCACCTAGCCTCTCAGAGACTTAAAGTGGCAGGGTGGGGGGATACAGGAGGAGGGGGTACTCAGAAAACAAGAGATGGGGAAGGATTGTGGGAGGGGGTGACTGGACGGGTTATAAAGTGAATAAGCAAAAAAATATAAAATTAAAAAAAAAAGATAAAAAAGAAAAAAGAAACCCTGTGGCCACACCCTTCTTGAGAAGGGAAGGGTCCTGTGGTTTTTTTTTTTTTTGGAACCCTGTGGCCTCACCCTTCTGGGAAGGGATCTGGTCAGGGGGTAATTTTCCATTGACATGGATTTTACAAGTTCCAGTCCTGACTTCCTTTGGTGATGAACAGCAATATGGAAGTATAAGCTGAATAAATCCTTTCTTCCTCAAAAAAACAAAACAAAACAAAACAAAACAAAACAAAACAAAACAAAAAAAAAAAAGAACCACGGGCAGGATACATTGCAATGATCTATAACCTAAGACTGGAATGGAAATAGGTAAGGCAAATACTTCTGAAGGTGGCACTTGACACAGAAGCTGACAAATCCTTCTGTGTATATGTTCTGGGTTGTTGATCCTGTATCAGAAAGGTATAACAGAGACTGTGTCATATGCAAAACTTATGGTGTTTCCTATGTAAGCCCCTAATTAAAAAAATGTAGTTGGATGAAAGGTAGGCCCTACCTATGTTGAATATAAATGTGATACCATGAACACTGAACTCATTACTCCTGACATCAATTCAAAATATTAAACCAAGCATAAGAGTTGACAGTGATGGTCAGCTCCTTTGGGTTTTCAGGAGGACTGGAGTAACTTGAGGGTGTATTAGCACTCTGAGGAATGCTTGTAAGAATCTGACAAGGGCGTTCAGAGCAGTTGGAGAAGGAGAATTACATTGAAACCAAAACAACACAAACCCAAAACTTTCAGCACTGTGGCCCCCAGAGACGTGAAGGTAAGAAAAAGGATTGCACAGGCAATGGAGGATTTAAATTGGCAAAGTGATTCTAAACTTCCTCCTATCTCTTGTCATGAAAGATTTAAACAACATAGTACAATCTCCTAGAGTATTCTCCAGGGTTGAAAAAAAATAGCTATTTCTCTCCAAGAGTAATAAAATACTTGTTCACTGGGCATGTGAATTGATTTAGCTGTTGAGCAAGGGGGACCAATCATTAAACTCTATATACCAATATCCCCTTAGAAATACATTTAGTGCGAAATCCAGAATGTCATGGTGACTTTAATGGGCATTCTGAATATGATTCAATAGAGCACATGCACACTCAGAGACACATCTACCTACAGATTAAACAATGTATTAGGGAATAAGGAAAAGGCAATCTCTAAGACAGGGAAAACATTTCTGATGGAACTATTATGTTTTAAAAATAAATAGGTGGGGCAGCAATGGTGCCTCAGCAGTTAAGGAAGATTGCTGTGCAATGATAAGGATGAGAGTTCAGATCTCAGCACCCACATGACAAGCTGAGCATCCTCACATGGTTGCAACTCCAACAAGATCAGATGCTCACTTCTGCTCTTCGTGTATTCCCATAGGCATGTGCATAAACACACAGGCACGTACACACACACACAACAAACATATATATATATATATATAATAATAGATAGATAATAGATAATAGAGAAGACAGACGAGAGAAGAGAAGTAGATAGATAGATGAAGAAGAGAGAGAGAAAAATTTTAATAAACTTTTTGAATGTTTAATACATACAGATAGTATATTCTGAGCATATTCTCTACCTTCTAACATCTTGCTGATCCAGTCTACATCTCCACACCAATCTCAACTTTGTGTCCTTTTGATTCATTTATTTTTCAAAAGATTCACCGAGTCTAATTGGGTATAGGGAGCTCAATTAGATACACTCAACCAGCCAGGGCCATGCTCTTAAAGAAATCTGATACCCCCTTCCTCAGAAACAGCAACTGTTTATAGATACTTAGTTGTGGGTTGGAGTTCAACAATCATTTCCTCCTCCAAGCTGACATGCTGACTGGCTAAATCTCATGCAGGCAGCCACAAATGATGTGACAACCTAGGTAAATTCATATGCGTGTCCTGCTGTGTTTAAAGGGCCTTGTTTCCTTAGTGTCCTCCATCCCCTTTGGCTCTTACAATCTTCCCATCTTTAAAAACTTTTTAAAGGAGTAAAAGATTTGATGTAAAACAATTCTCATTGCATGCCCACAGGACCAAGCCCAGGCAAGGATCTGATGACTTAGTAGTCAGTTCCACCAGATTCTCAGTGATGTCCCAAACATCAGACCAAAGTAACATATTTCCATCATGAAACCCGCTCTTCTTTTCTTCTGTTAGTTAATATAATCTTCTCCTAGTTTCTCATGGCTAAAACCGAAAAGCTCTACATTGTTTTCTGCACTCAACTCTATACAGAATTCAACAGCACATCTTGTTTTTGTCTGTCTCGAATCTCTCTGTTTCTGTCAGTCTGATTTTTTTGTGCATGGCTGGTTCTGGTCAACTTATCTGTCATCTGAACTGACATGGAACCCTTTAGCAAGCCTTCTTGCTTCCACTGCTGTCCCCAGCATACTTTTACTAAAAGATGGCCAGAGAAATCTTATAAGGATGCAAATCAGATCCTCCCACATCATCCCCCCCCCTCCGCATCTCTAAGACACATTCTTCTGTAAGAACACAGTGCAATAATTTGAAGGCAGTGGAGAAACTGATTTTAATGTCAACACACATTCCATTTTATAAAAATCTGGAAACCAGGGTGAGCCAGAACTCAAGCCATAACAAGATGATGATGTATCTACATAACTCAAAATACAGGCAGTGTAAATAAATGATGTCCAGCAGGGATGAAGGGAGCTTTGCAAGAATTTAACAGGAGGATCCTGTGATGGTTTGTACTAGATTTAGGACCAGGAAAGAAGCCACTGAGTATAATCTAAGGAATTTTTTTACATTGTTTATTTAAAGTGGAAAGAGCCACCCTAAATCTAAGTGGTACCATTCAGTAGGAGTCAGATTAAAACAAACCAACAAGTTTTTTTTTTTTTTTTCCATGATTGACAAGCACAGGTGGGGATTCAAACTCGGAGAGACTGACGTGCTGCTTCCGACTCCAGAGCCCGGCGACTGCTGCAGTGGCCACCTTGCAAGGCAACTATATATAAGTGGGAGAAGAGATCCTTGGTCCCATGAAGGCTGGGCGTCGTGGGGGAGATATTCGAGGTGGGGGAGGTGAGATACGGGGGAGGGTGGGTAGGGGTACACCAACGTGGAGGCAGGAGGAGGGGGGAAGGGATAGTGAGTTCCTGGGAGGGAGGGAGGGAAATGGGGTAAGGAGAAGAACATCTGAAATGTAAATAAAATTTCCAATAAAAAAACAAACAAAAACAAAAAAACCAAAAAAAAAACACAAAAAAAACCCAACCAACAAAGCAACAAAAAGTTCTTTGGGAAAGCTCTCATGTAAAAGGTAAGGGAAAGCACACAAGATAAGTTATTAGCATGCTATTAAAGTGTGTAATATATGAAGAATTTGAAGGATGCACTTTTTGTGCTAAATTCAGCACTATCAATATAAATGAATGAAGATTCCCACATCGAGAGAGACTTCAAAGCCCAAAATGCATTTGATTCTATCTGAAAAACAAAGAAGACATATGTAGATATACAATGATTCTGAGATGTATGGGCAATATAATGAATGCTTTCTAAATCACTTTTGTACATGGCCATTGTAAAAAAGATTCAAGAAAGTAATTTGTGAGATGAATCAAATCCTGCAATGTGGTGACAGAGACAGACGGGTGTGAAGGTGCAGCACTGAGGGCAAAGTCACAGTTGGTCAGATAGTACATACAGTGTACTAAAGAGAGGGTGAATATAGACAACATTATACTGCACAATTGAAAGACTCAGAAAAGATTGTAACTATATTTACCAAGAGAAATGAAAGATTGAAAACAGAGTCATATTTAACCTTAATAAAATGTCATAGAACATGTATGCATATCAACACTTTACACAGTCCCCAGTAAGATGTATAATTTCTTATATTTTATGAATCATAAGTAAAATATGAAAAAGCAAGCAGTATCCAAATTGTAAAGCATCAGAATTTAAAATGGGGAATAGGAAAATAAACATATAACAATATTTGAAAGGGAATCAGGTTTAACAACTTTCTTTACTTTTGGCACAATGAAAAGAACAATTAATGTCAGTGCTTTTATATATCACAAAAATGTACTCAATTAAATTATGTGTAGAGGACACACACACACACACACACACACACACACACAACACACAAAACATATATATATATATATATATATAATCTGTCTGTATGGTTTTTCCCTTGGTAAAAAAAAAAATATTTGGTAAAAATTAGATCTCAATATGTTCCAAAATAAAGACACCAACATCTTGTATTCTATGACAGCAATAATGTAAAGAATGAGAAACTAAAAAGCCACTGGAAATGTAAAGTATTCTATGAAGCAAAAGCATGTACAATTTACAAGTCGTTTTGGATTACACAGTGAAATTTCATATAAATACTGGCCTGGGTGACAGTTTCCTAAGACACACTTCATGCCTGTAAAGATATTACATTTCAAAATGAATACAATTAATTGGACTATTTGCACCTAGACTTAGTTTTAAAACTAGCCATCTGAGGAATTAGATAAAAAGAAGAATTAGGGAAAGTGTAATGGCACTATACCAGGAGGAAATGGCAAGGATAATCTAATAAGCAAGAGATGAGAATGGGCACTACAAAGAGCAACAGAACATTGGAAGAAGAAATGCAAAATGGACACATGCACATTCAGTGTTAGCAAAGGGAACCATGAAGAAGTTAAAAATTAGGGGCAGAAGATGAGAAGGAAGAGGAAACTAAATTTCCTAAAGTATGCAAAATCTTGATAAGACTAGAGTGACTTATAAAATCTAACCATCTGAAAATAAGTCACAGTTGGGTGCCTGTAATGGTCAGGAGAGACTATCATATCCTTTTGAGTTAGAGCTGTAAGCAGTCTTGAGCACCTGACCTAGGACAAGTAAGGAATCTGCTGATATGTCATTTCTCCAGCTCTATAACTAAACCTAAATTCTGAAAACATCCTCAGTTTATGTATTGTTTTAATTTCTAAAAGAAATAGTTTATTCTGGGTACATTGTGAAAATAAAATGTCAGTCTCTTGTGGATTCTGTGTAGACATCTGAAAAATTTCCTGATACACATACAAACATATAAAGGTGAGCTAAATATTAAAAACAAAAAATTTGCAAGTAGAAATACTTAGTGTAGAGAAGAAAAAATATGAAATATTGTAGAAAACACAATAATTATAATAAATAAAATTATAGGGAGACGTCTTCCAAAAGGTGCTATTAGGTGACAATGTTTTATTTTTGTTTTCAAAGCAGCCCCCAGGTATATGTGTCTTGATTATGATTTATTAGAATATTACTAAAGACACAGTCACAAAAGAATTAGCTTTTTTTCTGTTAGGGGAAAATTCTGGATAATGTTAAAGGAACTTTTGTGTTTGACAATATTTGTAGAATATTTCCACACTAAGATTTCCGTTTTGTAATTTATGTCATGAAATAAATGCTGTATTTGCGTATAATGTGGCATCTGTTTCTGATAGATGGAAGGTAATGAATTAAGACCTAAAGGTGTAGTAGCTATTCTACTACTTTGGGAGTCATAGCTGAAAAGAATTTTTCATACTGAAGTACTTCTCATCTCACATGTTTCATTAGGTAGATGTGTGAGACTGCAGGATGGAAAGAGGCAAGAGGACCAGGGAACGCGGGGCTGTTTCTAAGGTAAGCAGGTGCGCTCATGTTAATCTCACCAGATGATAGCATATGCAGGAGGCTACAGTGCAATTGCACAAAAATAGTTTCACTAAATATTATGTTTAAGAGTTACCAATGCTCACTTTTATTTTTCCCTACAAGTAGAAATGTCTCACAGCAACTTACTTTTTCAAATCACTCATAAATAAATTAAGATACTAATTTTCCCAGAGCCAAGCAGTAAATAATAATATATATATAATAATAATATATATATATATATATATATGTAGCATATCCACATTTATTCAAAATGACTCTACAAATTAGTACAACTGTAAGCATGAACATCACTCTGAAAATCTCTTAGTGAAATGAAAATGTTTTCTCATTTATATGGTTCTTACTGTAACAAATCTGTAGTAGGTTTTCAGTTACACACACACACACACACACACACACACACACACACACCACACATACACACACACAAATAATAATAGTTGTAAAAGCATGATATGAAAGAATCTTCCATTAAAAGTTTATACAAAGCCTTTCTTAGAGGACTGTGGCAAAATCCATCAACTTTTTGTGAGATGACTACTAAGAAGTACAGTAGAAGGTTTCATTCTTAGTATAGAAGTCCGTGCTATAGAGTCCAAACAACTCAAAGAAAAACAAACCAATAAAATAAACTTACTGATTACAACAGAGAGAGGATATGTAGCATTGCAATTTGTTAGTCAGGGTTAAAGAAGTATCTTGGTAAGTCATACAGGATAGTGTATACAGAAAAATTCAAATTCCATTTTGTGGCACAGTCCACCTAGAATATTGGATTTATAATGCAATATTACTTGTAGCAGAAATAGAAACATCATTATAGTTCACTATATAGAAATTCTCTCTCTCTCTCTCTCTCTCTCTCTCTCTCTCTTATATATATATATATATATATATATATATATATATACATATATTATCACTATAAAAGAAATTAAATATTTACTGAATGCATAATTATTGCAGGTATGTAATTGCTGCAGTTTAAGGATAGCTGACTCAAATTTGAGTTACTACTGTCTTCTTTTCTATTGAGAAAAATAGACAACTATCCTGTGGTGGTTGAACCATACCCATAGACTCATAGATTTGAGTGGGTGGTCACCAGGGAGCTATACTATCAGGAGGTGTGTCCTTGTTGGAGCAGATGTGACTTTGTTGGAGGAAGTGTCACTGGAGATGTGCTTTGAGGTGTTATATGCTTAAGTCATGCCCAGTGTCTCTCTTCCAGATACCGATGTATGAGAAGAACTTTCTCTTCTTTCTCCAGCATCATGTCTGCCTGTGTACTGACATGATTCCTGCCTTGATGTGAATGAACTAAACCGCTGAACTTTAAGCTAGTCTCAATGAAAAGTTTTCTTTTAGAAGTGATACTGTAGTCAGGGTGTCTCTTTAAGACATAGACCCACGCCGGGTGGTGTTGGCACACACCTTTAATCCCAGCACTTGGGAGGCAGAGGCAGGTGGATTTCTGAGTTCAAGGACAGCCTGGTCTACAGAGTGAGTTCCAGGACAGCCTGGGCTACACAGAGAAACCCTGTCTCAAAAAACCAAAAAAAAACAACAACAAAAAAAAAAAAAGACATAGACCCACACATACCTTTCAAAAAAAATAAACTGATGTGTCTAATTTTTGATGAAATTATCAGGAACATTTTGGAGTTTGGTGATGAATACAATCCTCCAAGCTAAATGAAATTTTTCTCTATGAGGATTTTTTTCTTCATTCTGACAAAAAGAAAACACTGCTTTCTTTCCGTCCCTTTATAGAATCCAATAGCATCTCTTTCAATAGCCATCATTGTTTTTATATATCACATGATTTGCCCATTTGAAGTAATAAGAACATAACTCAGTATTTTAGTCAATAGATCAGGACAGACAGTTACTTCTAAAATACTCTTAGAACATTTTCATCACCCTGGTGGGAGATCTCATGAACTGCTATACACAGATACACAGATACATATTTACATACGCAGCAAATCCATAGATTTGCCTACTCTGATAAACCATGTGAGTGTGATTTATAGACTTAGTCTCTTATTTCACACTCTCTTCACTGAAAAGGCAATAAACCAGAATTACACCAATGTCTTAGCAAGTATCCATTGTTCATTAATTTAACATCATTGCATGCTTTAACAGTGACCATTCATCAGCTGATGCACATTGAGTTAACTCATTCTATCTGCCTGTCTCTGTCTCTCTGTGTCTCTGTCTCTCTTCTTTCCCTCTCTGTGTATGTATTGTGTGGTGTGTGTGTGGTGTGTGTGTGTGTGTGTGTGTGTGTTTGTAGTATATTCGTCTGTGCACATGTATAGCTAGGTGCACATATCTGCAGAACTCAGAGAAGAGTTTGTGATATTCTACTCTCTCCTTCTCTACCTTACTCCCTTGAGGCAGATTCTGTCCGTGATGATGGCTGCCAGCATCCCTCAGCAATCCTCTTGTCCTACCACTTGCTTTACTGAGAGTAAAAGTTTTTGTGGCCATGATCATTTTTTTTCCACGTGAGTGTTAGGAATCCATTTCAGATCCTGATGCTGTGCTTTTTGCACTGAAACATCTCTTAGCTTTAATTTTATTTTCCATAGGTATAATGTATGGTTTGTATTATGCATACATTCAACATTTGTGTAGTTTTAATTATTAAAAATAAAAAAATTGACTAATGCGATAGATAGTGCATGACAAAAATGCCTTCAAGACAAAAACAATGTTTTTAAATAGGAAAACACATATACTGGATGGAGAAACTCTACAGAAAGTTTGTTTTGTTATTTTACCTCCATATGCACTATCACATGTATGAACATACAGCAGAAAATAACATTATTAAGATGAAAAAAATGTTACCAGTCAAAATCCATGGAAATTTAAATGTTTAAATAAATGAAAGAGAAAGAGGTTCTTTCATTTCTTTCATAAATAGTAAAAGTACTTGAATATGACTATTCACTAAAATATTATCAAAATGATTTAAATATCATCTTGATAATATATTCACCCTCATAGAAACTGAAGTAGAGTACACTACTTCACACAGTACACTACACACAAAGTATAGCTCATAATTTGCCACATTAATTTTTGTCTCTCCTATTTTACACAAAGCAGCTGATCTATACGGGATCACTAAATTAGTAAAAAAAAAAAAATATTTTGTATCCATCAATCACCATATAAATACACACTTTCTAACCAGAAGTTGTCTTTTAAATTAAACTGTTAACAAAACAAGTACAGTTCATCCAAATTTTTACAAACTAAACCATGTGAAAAATTCATAGTTTACACACACAAATGTATGTGCAAAGCTGTTGGTTTTAATATCCTGGGAAAGGCTTAATTCATCCAAACATTCTAAAATCATTCATGGAACATAGCTTGCTATAAGTGCTACAGCGAATTTCTGCTTGGAGATTTTGAGTCAATTGTCTGTGTTTATTTGCACAATGTTTAAGAAGCAGCAATTCTAGCCCATTAGAAGAACTTGGCTTTCCATCTGCAAAATTCACATGTCACTGTGGAGAAACTGAAAGTTGCTGACAGCCCTGTTCTGACATCAGTTCACAACTTATTTAGCATTACTTTCATTTACCAAATTCAGAAATTCAAACTAGAATAGAAGTAATCTTTGTCTTCAGAAAAATCTCTCTCCTCATTTTACTGACTTGATTTCCTAAGTTGAAGTTTTAGGCAAATGCTGTCCCTGCAGAAATCCATAGACTTCTGCAACATCTCTCCTTTTAAGGCAAACCAAAACAAACCAATTGATACTGAAAGATCCTTAAAGAGTATAGTGATAGTGATGATTCTTCAAAACATAATTACCATTTTTACTTGGCTAAGTATGTTGCTACTAGGTTGGAGAGATGCCTCCATGAACAAGAGCACTGATTGTTTTCTTATGGGATCAGAGTTCAATTGCCAGCACCCACATGGCTGCTCACAACTGTCTGCCAGTTCAGCTCCTGGGAATCCAGCATGCTGATTTGCTTCTGCTGCTTCTGATCTCAAGAGGTGCACATAAATGCAAACTCATTTCTTCAGCACTGGCGTGGAATCTCAATACCATGAGACTATGATATAAAAATTATTGAAATGCTATATACAATTAGTTGCATGCTATATTACATAGTGCCTATGAATCATGAATGAATTTCATGTTTAGACTTTGTATTCTACCCTAGGATATGTGTTAGGCAGACCTATCAAAACTCAAAATTAATGAAAGTTCAACACATTTCAGTTTCCAATCATTTAAGATAACTATATTCAAAGCTTCTTTCAAGTTTTGATATATAACCTCTTCGTGAATATCTACCCCTCTTTTAAAATATGAGTACTCAGGCCAGTGAAATAGTTCAGTGGGTAAGAACTCTTGTCACAAAGCCTGCTGTCTCAAATCAAATCCCTGGAAATCATATGGTGGAAGGAAAGAACTGACTCCTGCATAAACAAATGTATAAATAAATGAAATTTTAAAACTTTAAGAAAAATTAAGTCCTAATCATTTTATTGAGTCAATTGATCAATCTATTACACACAAAATGATTCTTCCCTTTGTGAATGCTGGTTTATATCACATATCTACATCGTTTTTCTATATAACATTTTTTTTATTTTTTGTTTTTTTTATTTTGTTATTGGATATTTTATTTACATTTCAGATGCTATCCACTTACCCCACTCCCCACCCACCCAGGAACTCCCTATCTCATCCCTCCTCCTCCTGCTTCTATGAGGATATGCCCCCCACCTATCCCCACTAACAACCTCCCCACCCTCGAAATCCCCCACACTTGGAATCCAGCCTTCACTGGACAAAGGACCTTCTCTCCCACCTATGCCCGACAATGCAATCCTCCCTACATATACTGCTGGAGCCATGGGTCCCTCCCTATGTGCTTCCAGGCTAGTGGTTTAGACCCTGGGAGCTCTGGTTGGTTGGTACTGTTGCTCTCCTCATGAGGCCACAAACCCCTTAAGCTCCTTCAGTCTTCCTTCTCACTCCTCTATTGGGAACCCCATAATAAGTTCAATGGTTAACTGTGAGCATCCAACTCTGTATATTTTATGTTCTGGCAGACCTCTAAGGAGACAGCTATATCAGGCTCCAGGAATGCAGCGATGGTCAATATTCTGAAATCCATCAACGTAATCCACTATATAAACAAACTCAAAGGAAAAAAAAACACATGATCATCTCACTAGATGCTGAGGAAGCATTTGACAAAATTCAACATTCCTTCATGGTAAAAGTCTTGGAAAGATCAGGAATTCAAGACCTAACCTAAACATAGTAGAAACAATATACAGCAAGCCAGTAGCTAAACTCAAACTAAATGGAGAGAAACTTGAAGCAATCCCACTAAAATCAGGCACTAAACAAGGCTGCCCATCTCTCCCTACTTATTCAATATAGTACTGGAAGTCCTAGCCAGAACAACTAGACAACAAAAGTCAAAGGGATACAAATAGGAAAGGAAGAAGTAAAAATATCACTATTTGCTGATGATATGATAGTATACTTAAGTGAACCTAAAACTTTCAACAGAGAACTCCTAAACCTGATAAACAACTTCAGCAAAGTGGTTGGATATAAAATCAACTCAAACAAATCAGTAGCCTTCCTTTACTCAACGGATAAAAGGCTGAGAAAGAAATTAGTGAAATGACACCCTTCACAATAGTCACAAATAACATAAAATACCTTGGTGTGAATCTAACCAAGCAAGTGAAAGATCTGTATGACAAGAACTTCAAGTCTCTGAAGAAAGAAATCAAAGAAGATATCAGAAGATCTCCCATGCTCATGGATTGGCATGATTAATATAGTAAAAATGGCCATCTTGCCAAAAGCAATCTACAGATTCAATGTAATTCTCTTCAAAATTCCAAATCAATTCTTCGTAGAGATAGAAAGAGCAATTTGCAAATTCATTTGGGATAACAAAAAACTCAGGATAGTGAGAACTATTCTCGGCAATAAAAGTACTTCTAGGGGAATCACCATCCCTGACTTCAAACTGTACTACAGAGCAGTAGTGATAAAAACTGCATGGTATTGGTACAGAGACAGGCAGGATGATCAATGCAATAGAATTGAAGACCCAGAAATGAACCCATACACCTATATAACTTCTTTAGTAGTTTTCTTTTCCAGATTCTGCTTTTCCAGTCCCCTGGACCCCAATCACTCTACTCTTCTTTCCCTGTCTCCTTCCACTTCATCTATTTGCATCATTGATTTGCAAGGATTAAAGATATTGAACATTCTTTAAGAAATTGCAAAGGTTCCATTTTTTTTCTGGCTGAATATAAGCCTTTCCCTTACATTCTGGATATAGAAAGTCTCTTCTTGATATTGAACTGAGTCCTGGTAGCTAAGGAAATTAGGATGCCTGTTGAATTTAAAAACTCTCTCAATTGCTTTGCTGGTAGGTAAATGTATCACATTACTCCAATGCCTAGCCTACCATCTGCAGTGGGGAAGATGCTGTCACTGATAGCTTACACCCTGAAATATAGGCAAGCGGCAGGAGTACAATGTAGAGAACATGAAAGGAGAAAACTAGGGATATTAGTTTCATTGCAATATTTTCTTATGTGTTTTGGCTCAAGCACTGAAAAATTGTAAACATCATTACTGACTGAATCATTCACTTCTCTCTCCCACAATTCTATAATTTCATCATGATATATATTATATACAATAATACTTCATTCAGTTGTAAGGAAAATTAATCTTAAAATTTGTATGGAAAAAAGATCTGGAAAGTATGCTATTGGAAGATTGTTTAAACTCAGAGACATTAAAAATATCCATTTCCCTCATATGTAGAACTTGGCCTATGATGAATAATACACATATGCACCTATATCATTATCTATGTTTATCATGTATCTATCTATCTATCTATCTATCTATCTATCTACTATCTATCTATCTATCTATCTATGTATTTGGCAGTTGTGACAAAGACAGGGCTGGTGCCCAGTCCACTAATTCACTTCATTTATGCCAGTGGAGAACTTTTTCTATCACCATCGTTTTCTGAACATCTGAGAACAATGCGGTACAGAAACTTATGTCAAATAGTTTTGAACCAGATACAATGAAGGGGAGAGGAGGAAAAGAAGGAAGAGTAAGAAATTAAGGAGGCAAGGAGAAAGAGAAAGGAAAGAAGAAAATAAAGAAGTAGAGGGGCAATGGGAAATAAAAAGAGGAAAGAAGGGAGGGAGGGAAGAAAAGAGGGAGAGAAGATGGGAGAAAAGGAAGAAGGGAGGGAACCAGGTAGGAGGGTTGGAGCCAGGTAGAAGGGAGTGAAGAAGGGAGGAATTTGTGTATCTGCATCTGTGTTCTACTCAGTAGGAAACTGGAAGATAATGATTTAACAGATTAAAAAAAAAAAATACCAAAGAGCCTGTGGGTAGCTCAACTGGTAATGGTGCTTGCTCACACGTCTGGAAATCCATGTTTTATCTTGAGAAACCACTTAAAAATGGGAGAGAAAAGCTGACTCCACAAGGTTGTTCTCTGGCCTCACATACATTGTGGCTTGTGGAACTACTCACACATAATGGGCACAAAAACACAAAGATATACACCATGCATATACACAAACATACATACACACAAACTATATGCATACACATATCATGCACATATGTACATATACAGATACTTATACACACAAACATAAACATCTCAATAGTAAATAATATATTTAAACATAAAAAGAAAATATAAATGCCAAAATTTCCTTAATAAATGAAAAAGAAACCAGAGGTAAAATAAACAAATTCTTCCCAAAGAGGAAAAAGCGGTATTGAAATTCATCAGTTTAAACGAAAATGGGCATTATTAAAAGACATTTATTTTTGGTTGTGAGCCTAGCCTTTAACGGCTGAGCCGTCTGCAAGAGTCTGACATACTCAGAGGCAGATGCTCACAGCTAACCATTAAACTGAGCATGGAGTTCCCAATGGAGAAGATAGAGTGAAGGCTGAAGGAGTTGAGAGGATTCGCGACACCATGAGGAAAGCAACAATCCCAACCAACCAGAGCCCCCAGGGTCTAAACCACCAGCCTGGGAGTGCTTAGGGAGGGACCCAAGGCTCCAGCTATATAGGCAAGGGAGCTATATATAAGTAGGAGAAGAGATCTTGGTCCCATGAAGACTGGACGTCGTGGGGGGGGGATACTCGAGGGTGGGGAGGTGAGGTACAGGGGAGGGTGGGTGGGGGTACACCAACGTGGAGGCAGGAGGAGGGGGGAAGGGATAGTGAGTTCCTGGGAGGGAGGGGGGGAAATGGGGTAAGGAGAGAACATCTGAAATGTAAAAAATAAAAAATTTTCCAATAAAAAAAATTAAAAAAAAAAGGAAAAAAAAGACATTTATTTCTATGCTTTCACATTGAAAAATATATAAAATAATTAAAACTAATTCTACTGCTTTAAATAACTGTAAAACCTGAGTTCACAGAAAGAATAAGCAGTGTTTACCAATATATATATATATGATGTTTCTCTAATAAGAATTTTTAAATGAAATTCAAAAGACAAGTGTGTTAATAAATTTCTTTTTCTTTTTTTTTTTTTTTTTTTTTTTAGTTTTAAAATATTTATTTATTTTTTTCCATATAGCCCTGGCTAGCTGGAGTTTACCCATGTAGACTAGGCTGGCTTCACAGAGATGCTCCTGCCCTTGACCCTGCCCAATGCTAATATTAAAGGTGTATGCCACTATACTAGAATCATAATTCTTTTTTTTTTTTTATTTTCCAATAATTTTCTTTTTTTTCTCTTTTTCTTTTTTCTTTTTAATTTTATTTTTTTGCTTATTCATGTTATAACCCGTCCCAGTCACCCCCTCCCACAATCCTTCCCCATCTCTTGTTTTCTGAGTACCCCCTCCTCCTGTATCCCCCACCCTGCCACTTTAAGTCTCTGAGAGGCTAGGTGCTTCCTCTCCCATTGAGGCCAGATGAGGCACCCAGCTAGAAGACCTACTCCATATACAGGCTGCATGTTTTGGGATAGCCCCCACTCCAGATGTTTGAGACCTGCATGAAAACCAAGCTGCACATTTACAACATATGTGCAGGGAGGCCTAGGTCCAGCCCATGGAGGTAGATCTGTCTAGACTAGGTATGCTCCACGGTTGGTGATTCAGTCTCTAGAGCTTCAAGGGTTCAGGTTGGTTTACTCTGTTGATCTTCCTGTGCAGTTCCTATCTCCTTAGGGCCCACAATCCTTCCCCCTATTCTTCTATAAGAGTTCTCAAGCTCCATCCACTGTTTGGCTCTGGGTGTCTGTATCTGTCTGAGTCAGCTGCTGGTTAGAGCCTCTCAGAGGACAACTTGCCCCTGTCAGTTCTCAGGCTGGAGGTTTAGATCCTGGGAGCTCTGGTTGAATCTTTTGATACTGTTCTAAAAAGGACAAAAGCACCCTCACTCTGGTCTTCCTCCTTCTTCTTAGTTTCATGAGGTTTATGCGTTGCATTTAGGTATTGTGTGTTTTGGGGCTAATATCCTGCTTATCAGTGAGTGCATACCATGTGTGTTCTATAGAACAGCAGGAATATACAAACAGGGATTCTTAATGCCTCTTAGATTCTTCTTTGGTGTTGGTTTTATTTCATTTTCCCTGTGCAGACACCAGTTGTCCAGTGTTTACTTATGCTAACTGTAATGTATTTAAGGTTGTTTTATTGGGAGAGAAGGAGGGAAAGCAGTGATGGCTGCAATCCCTCTGAACTTCCTTACAGTCAGAACCTTAAATGGTAGCACTTAGTTAGACATGTGCCTGAGGCTGATGTAAAGGGAAAGTAGAAGATACGAAGGTTCATCTGTCTGTCTGTCTGTCTATCATTTATTTTGAGACAGGATCTTTCTATGCAGCCTGCTCTAGTCTGGATCTCACTACATAGACCTGACTAAGCTTGATATCAGAGTTCAACTCTGACAGGATTAAAATGTTTACCACCATGTCTCCAAGTTGCCTAATTTTATAAGTAGAAGTTATTGAAGATTTTGTATAATTGAACAAATTATACAACATTATAAATCATTGAACAGGGTACTACTGCTAATTTTAATAGATATAGGTATAGAGTGTTATTTTTGAAACTAGGTTTGTACATCATATGTATACTATAGAGTACATAATCCTTCATTAACAATTAAATGCAAAAGTAGTTTGTAAATTTAACAAGGTTCATAAAGGTCATATTGTAGCTAGAGGTATTCAAGAGTTCAAGTTCTATGAAAGACAACTATACAAATATTCCTCAAGTAAATTATCAAATTGAGTTTAATGGGTATTTATAAATGATATATGAGACACATTAGATGCCTTAGCACAATATCAGTTACATTAAAATATTTTCAAAGCAAATAGATAAAGTTCTAAAGGTGTAAATTTTTTGTTTTTAAGTATATAACTGGAGAATACATTCATGATTTAGGAAAGACTAGATTAAATATTTATTTCATGATATTTGAAGAGACATAATTATAATTCTAAAGACATATAAAATATAGGATATTAGAAAGTGAGCACTTTAGACAAGCATCCTTCTTTTTTTGTCGTTGTTTTTGCTTTGTTCTTGGAAACAGTTTTACATACCTCAGGCTGAACTCACTCTGTATCTATGGGAGGACTTGAACTCTCGACCTTCCCGTGTCTCCATCAACATTGTCGAGATTACAGGTGTGTACTATCACGGCTGGATTGCATACACCAATATGCCATTCCTGAGGAAGCAGCTGATATGTGCACATGTGCTTGAGAACATAAAGACCAGAGGTCCATGTATATGCCTATCTTATCCTCAACCTTATTTCTTGAGGCCGAGTTTCTTATTTTATTTTACTATTTTCTTTTTTATTATTAATCATTCCATTTGTTTACATCTCAAATGATATCCCACTTCCTGTTTACCCCTCCACCAAACCCTCATCCCATGATATCCCACTTCCGTTTTACCCCTCCACCAGCCCACATACCTAACATTTGCCCTCCCTTCTCCCCTTTGCCTGTATGACAGTGCTCCGCCAGTCACTCACACTCTCCTTCTCCAGCATCTCCCTACATTGGGGTATCAAAACTCCCTGGGACCATTTCTTGCTGAGCTTTCAAACTCAATGTTTTGGATAGATTAGCAGGACAGCAACAGCTTGACATTCAAGTGTCTGTACCCATGTAGCAATACAATTATTGATTCATAGCACCGCACCTATCTTTTTACATGGATGCCAAGGATTTTAGCTCAAGCCATGATGATGAAGGAGGCAATGAACTCTCTCCAACATGGCACATACTATTAATACAGTCTGCTTCTGAGACTCAGAAAACCTGCTTCTCGGCAATTAAACAATACTCTAAGCTCAGCTACTCTATGAGATTACTTGCTCACCCACTTGATAATGAATGAGACACAAACACTCAATAAAAGTTCTATCTAAACCCTAAGTAACAAAATTTAGAACTCTGTAAAGAATAATAAATAATTGCTTTTGAATACAATATTTCTGTTAATTTATTACTCCAAGCAATGAAGCAGCCTCTTGTGTTTTGTAAAGAGTCTACAAAATTAGAATATGTCAGATTTCTTAAACATCTGCTCAAAGACTAGGAAAATCTGAAACCACTAACAGTCCCTGACCCAGTTCAATGTGTTGGGAACAAAAATGGACGTGGTGAAATTCAGATATGTGAAAAATGTATTCCTTTGTTTACTAAAAATAAAACTATAAAGTAATTTTATAGTGATTACCAGACATGAAAATGAATGACAGTTGAAAGAAATAGCAAACAAGAAACAGGATATATGCAAATAACAAATGCCCCTCATATAAACTCATGTACATATTTGTATGTGATTTGTTGTTGATATATTAATAGCTAAATATTTTAACTTGCTCTTTTTGTATTAAGTTTCACATCCTCAAGCTAAAACTACATTCCCTTTTGAAATTCGCTGAGTAAGTTTCTGGATGTTTTGTATCATAGAGACATAAATAAATATAAAAGAAACCTCAACTAAGTGGAAAAACTAAATGGGTTGTGACGTTTCTTTTAATCTTCAGCATTTTCTGGGAGTGCTATGCCCTTAAAAATAATAATATCAATAATACACATGTACAGAAATTATGTATCCTAACAGTTGGAGAGACTGCTGTGTGTTTAAGGGAACTGTCTACTCTTCCAGAGAACCCAGTTTAAGTTCCCAAGATTGATACAGTAGCTTGCAAACTTCTGTGACTTCAGTTCCCGAGTATCTGATGGCATCTTCTGGCTTCTATGGGCATTAAGCACACACATAGTGCACAAAACATACATGCAGAATAATACTCATAAACTTAAAAAGATAGAGACTATCCATGCTAATCTCTAATATAACTCCTGACCATAATTATTATCTTAATATAGACATAAATAAAAAATGTAACCACGTATTTTTGGAGGGCTTGAAAGATTGCTTAGAAGTTAAACACAGTTGCTGCTCTTATAGAAGACCTAAGTTCAGTTCCCATTACACACATCACGGCACTCATGACTTCCTTCCTATAAGTCAAGCTTTAGAGGTTCCAGCAACATTTTCTAACATCTGTGGACACATGTATGCACATGGACATACACACACAGACATACAAACTTTGATATAGATTTGCACATAAATAAAAATAAAGTATTTTTAAAATTGGAGAATAATCTTAAAAGAAATTCTTTTTAAAGCATGTATCGTTTAATCTAATTTGTTTATCTTCCAGAAATTAGGAATGGAAACAATTTCCTACTTATCATAAAATTTAGTCTTATAATCTTGCTTTCACATCAAGTATTCTATTTGTTACAATAATGCTTATTGAGTAGAAGGGACAATTGATTTTCAAGATATGTTCTTCAGAAATTCAGTTAAACCCAAGTCCAGAGCTAATCTAACAGGAGGCATCATCCTTTATACTCTGCCTTGCTGTAAGTAGATGTAATCTAATTACATCTCCCAAACTGAAACCTGGAAATGAGTAAGCATCACTGTTAATGCTGGTTTTATTTTCTCAGAGGAAGGGATGAGATGAAAGCCATATACAAGCTATACAAATACATGTCTTAGGCTGAGCCCAGAATATTTCTAATTATCTTTAGGCCTAGGCCTAGACGCTTCTAGCCTCTGTACACTCTGGAATCCTTGACCTTAAAGGCTTTAGCTTCAAGTATTCATCTGCTAACCTAGGCTTAGAATGTTTCAGCTTCTGAGACTTACTCCTGAACAAAATTCCTTTCCAAGCTGACTGATTCAAACTGGCTTACCTCAGGTTCTCACTGAATTGCTCTTCTTGGCCTCAAACTAACTCTTGCAATCTGTTCTAATGTTCTGGCTCCTCTCATTCTCTGGCTCATTCTGCTTTTACTGCAATCTGACTATGTAAACTATCCTAATTACAAGAGAAGCTTCCTAGCTCTTCTCTCTCTCTCTCTCTCTCTCTCTCTCTCTCTCTCTCTCTCCTCTCTCTCTGTTTGGTGATAGAGGATGATTTGTTGGGATGTAAATAACAATGTATTTTGCAAAAATCAACTGAGAAAAACAGGTTTCCCTGAATTTGGGGAGCTTTGTGCTGGAACTCCATAATTTAAGGGTGAGCTATCACTTCGAATCCCAAGCAAGCCCTTCTGCAGGCAAACTGCAGGAGTCCACATTCTGGTGCTGCCCCAATGTGAATGCATTCTATTCCCATCTACCTCAGTTCCTGAGTTCCTGGTGACCAAGCTGGAGGCTCTGCTGGGTGCGTCTGCCTGCTTCTCTTCCACATGTAGCATCTCGAGTCCTGCTGGACTCTTGTCACGTTCCAGCTATCTTTACCCAATGATTTACTTTTAGTAAGGGATATTCATGGTGAAAATATGCGCGGCCAGCTGTCAGAGTGCACTATATGGTCACCAAGTCAAGTTACCCTTATATTTTTCTTATATATTTTATGAATGTAACCCTGTCACTGAGACCAAGATGGAAGAGCAGGGTCGGTGGCATTTATAAAAAAGGGCTGAGGTGAGGCAGAACATGTAATTTTAATGAATGACTTTGGAGTTTATACAAAATGACCTTAGCTTGCTACAGCGAATGCCCCGAATGCTTCTCCCCAAGACGTTAAGACCGGGCTGGGAGGCTTCTGAGCCGCCTCCCAAATTAACTTTATGGGAGGCTACAGACAGCAAGAAGGGAAAATCGGATTGGCATTTTTTTTTTTTTTTTTTTTTTTTTTGTCTTTCACATTCCTTTAGAAAACTCTTTGTTTGAATGCTAATGGGATACTTAAAATACTATTCTGTAACACGGCCCTAGAAAGAAGCCACGCCCCAAGGCTGAGGTGGGAGCAGGTCCCAAACTTCCCTTTCTGACTGATGGTTCACAAGACAATGCAGATTTTGTGTTTTTTTTTTAAGTCTGGACCTAGACTCCAAGAGTGTTGGGGAGAAGATAGTTAAAGGTCTTTTGTTTTTGTTTATTTTTTTTTTTTTTTAAAGACTGGGTCTCAGCCTGGCAGTGGTGGCGCACGCCTTTAATCCCAGCACTTGGGAGGCAGAGGCAGGTGGATTTCTGAGTTCGAGGCCAGCCTGGTCTACAGAGTGAGTTCCAGGACAGTCAGGACTACACAGAGAAACTCTGTCTTGAAAAAACAAAAATCAAAAAAGACTGGGTCTCATAGCCCAGACTGGCCTTGAACTTGCTGTGTCACTAAAGATGACCTTGAATTTCTGATCCTCTTGCCCCATTTCCAAGTGCTAAGGTTACAGGCATTGCCCACCACACCCACTCATTTGGTGCTGGGAATTGACATCAAGTGTATGCCTGGCCACTCCACAGAGCTATGCCTCCCTCCTTTTAGTGGGGGAGGAATTGTGGGGATTCTCTGCAGCTATGTTACCTCAGGCAGACTGTGGTCCTACCTGGCACCTATTGGCACCTATTACCTATTTCTTAAGCCCGCTAGTTTCCTTTCCTGTGCCCAGGGACAAGACGGTAGGTATCTTTGGAATTTTGTTACCAGAATGGATTTGAGGTTTCTGTATCCACCCCTGTTACCGAGTTGGTCCTTAGTTAAGACAGGTGTCGACCCAGAGATAGTATGTGCTGTGCACACTGGATGCTCCATCCAAGAGAAGCATTCAATCATGTATAGAGAGCCCCCACAGACTGATGGGAATGGTTGGGAAAGATATTAAAATGGCAAACGTCTGGAAAAAAAAAAAAAAAAGAAAGCTCTCTCTCTCTCTCTCTCTCTCTCCTCATCTCTCTCTCTCTCTGTCTCTCTCTTTCTCTTTCTCTCTCTCTCTTTTCTTAAGCTGATTCTCTTTCCTGTGTTGTTCTCCTGAGACTCTCTCTCTATCTTCTGCTCTTTTAGGTTGTCTTTCTTTCCTGTGCTGTTCTCCTGATAGTTGGACTTATTGTATCTCTGACATATTCTACCAAATCATTCTCATATTTGTCACTTTGTCCCTCAGTTAGGTGCTACTTTCAAACATGGTTGCTTCCTTCTATAAATTAACATTACCATCATTGCTTGGGACTAAATGTGTACTAAGGGCATGTCAGTATTCTACCCAGATCATAATCCAGGCTGTGTCTATATTCTGGGCAGATCATATAAACCTGGAAGGTCTTTGGATGTGATCCCTAGTTAGAGCAACCATGTTGCTGGATTAAAATTCCTTTAGACATCAAACTTGATGTGATAGTTTAAAAAGTAAGCCATTAAATATAAAGGTTGTGGGCAAGTTGATGAGAAAACAGATGTATAATGCAGACAGTACCAGAAGTATAGAAACTGAACTTTTGATGAAGAAATAATTGATTCAATAAATAGTCTGGAACTAATCTCAGGAAAGCCTTACGCTAGAGGACATGAAGCCTTAGTAGTAGAATTACTAATGGGTATATTGAAGTCATATATCTGAGACAACTAGCCTAAAAAGACAGACCATAACATCCAGCAAGGGTGTAGAAAGAGATGAAAGCATCCAAGGATGGGAAGGTACCTGAGGACTTGTACAGAATGACCAAAACACACATGTTCAGGACAACAACAAATGCTAACCATAGAGGCATGACTGTCCTTGGAGTATTATCATTGAAATCATAGTAAGACTTAAATTTTAAATCTTCATTTTGAGACAAAATTGGCCATAAATTGTGACATAGAGGTTTAGTTAAGATAAAAAAGAAATTAGAGTCAGTGATAATGCTTTCCATAGGAGATGAGCAAAATTCAGACACATGGTCCACTCTGCAACTCTTTATCACCCTTGGGTTACATTGTCATGATGAAGGCCTGATGCCTGTTCTCAGGAGAAAATGCTAATCCTTTCAATCAGATTTTGTACTCATGTTAGAATTCATCAAGACTTAAATAGTATGCTTTTTGGAAACTATGATATGGCAACAAGATTTTCTGCTTAATGGTGTCACTTTTAGTTGGTATGCCACTCATGACATGGTTCTTCTTCAGATCAAAACAGAGCACTGTGTTGAATATTTCAGAAATGGTAGTTTCTTGTCTCATCTGCCTTTCTTAATGGCTACAGGGCAGAGGAATCAGTAGGGATATATAGCTTTGGGGTTTTCTGAATCTGGATGGGTAAGATATGTGTGATATCAGCAGCAATACTTGCTTCTTTATATTTCTGATATTGTTCTATAAAACTTACAATATAAATGGTATTGTAGATGAGCTATGAATAAGATACTAGAGTTTCAGAAATAATTATCAAGAACACTGTGGATAGAATATACCACTATTTCTAAGGTATGCTTCTAATCTATAATCTGCAGCACTTTTTATACTTTATTTTTTAAAAATTATTTGTATGCAAGTCTATCTGTGTGTGTGTGCATGAATAAAAGTACCTAAAGGTGCCATTAGGTTACCTGAAGCTGGAGTTATAGGCAGTTGTGAATCTCCTGACTTGGGTGGTAGAAGCTGAACTCTGGTACTCTCGAAGAACAAGATGTGTCCCTAAGCCCTGGACTATCCCTCCAGTCTCCATCAAGAGGGATTCTGGCCATTTTTTTAAATCAAAGCAGTTTACTTTTTGAACAAAGAACATATTATTAGATGACTTCTGTGAAACAGTAGTTTCTTGTTCTAAGATACAGTTTAAAGACTGGATAAACAGTTTATGAATATTCTCAGAAGACAGCAATATTATAGAAAGAATTTCTTTTATAGACAGAAGGAGAACAAAAATATGACCATCCCCAAAGACATTCTCTCCACTTTTGCTGGAGACAATGAAGACAGTCAAGAGTTTGAGACCTTATGATTGGCATCTGTTTATCGAACATTTCCAGTCAATACTCGCCAGGCCTATTCATTGATAAACTTTAGGCTATTGAAGCAAAAGAAGTAAATAGGAGCTTTTGTCTTACGTTAAGAAAGGCTCAAGCTTTTTCATTTCTCATTTTTTAGAAACTTTCTCTGATTTCATTTTTTTTCACAAACAGCAAGTAAAATGGAAGCATACACATTCTATACATGTGTGTGACTCTCATTGACTTTAAAGAGCTATGAAGATGTTTAAGTTCAAGACTCAAAGTTAGAACATTTTTTTCATTTGTATGATTGGAGGCATTTTGAATAAAAAATTCATTTGAAATTACTGATATATTCCTAAATCATTGTGTCATTCAAATACATTAAAGGATTATATAGTATACATATTTGTTTGTTACCATATATCTATGTAGTGTATATGCATAAATGTAATGTGTACTATGTATAGATATTGAGTTATCTATGTACATACACACTGGTGAATATATTGTTTTGGTTTATATACTTAAAAGCATTCTGTCTGTCTTATGTTAAAGGAAATGTATTAATTTTCTGCAATAGAGAATTAGAATACCTTTCTCAGTCTCAACTGAATTGATTTATAAAATATTTTGTTGTTTATCCCCATTCATGTTTTTTCAAATAAATACACATTTTTATGTTCAAAGATAATTTGCCTTAACTATTGTTTATTTCATATTTGTTGATATAATATATTCAATGAAGATATTATTAAATAGTTTTCTAAAAAATAAAATATAAATTGAATAGAAAGACCAATATCATATTTAAGCATAATTAACAAGGATGAGTGCACATTTAAAGAGATGTAAAGACTTCAAATTGGGACCTCTAGGCACAAAATAAAAATACATGAGAAAGTGCATCATATGGTATCTTCCTCTTGTTTCTCATGAGATCTTTCTCTGTGTGTGCAAAAGGGAAAGAATTTCTGCACAAGGCATCCAAATGCTGAATCCATTATAAGGAAGGCTATTTAAGTAAGAAAGATAGATTCCCTCCATAGGAAATCAATTTTAGAAACTTACTTTATATAGATTTTTCTCATCCTGCAAGAGAAATGTAAGTGTAGAGAGAAATGTGAAATGACAAGGGGTCTTTTCTGCCCATTGCTGGAAAGGCCTGGTGCTGTTATTGGGGGTTCCTCTAGAAATGGATGAGCAAAAGGAGCTTTCAAGTAGAGAAAAAGAAAATGAGGCACTAAGTCCCTGCAAGGTATTTTAACCCTTGGGCTTTCCAGAGAGTGCTGAATCACTGCTCCCTGCTTCTCTGGGGACACCTACAAGTTCTAGTATGCAAATCCTAGGATTTATTGAAAGTTTCTGAAATTTACTTTTTTGTTCTTCTACTGGCTTCTGAGAAGTTTCTCTACTCCTGCTATCCACATATATGCCTTTCTCATCTTCTTATCATTTATTTTATAACCATCCACACAAAGTGACAAAACCCACAAAGTTCACAATGGTTTCTTATTTCCCAAGAAATTACGTTATTCTTTTCTGCTCAGCATAAATGTCACTGGCTTGCTCTATAGTTATCCACTGATTTGGGCTCAGTGAGCATTCTTCTAACGTCTAGGCCTACTTGCCTAGGAATGATGCCAGCCGTGTGTGTGTTGATCTAATCTACAGCAATTCTCAATCAAGATAATCTCTCACAGACCTGTTCACAGGCTAATCTAGCCTGCACAATCCCTTAGTCACTTTCTATAGATTTCTTTCATCCTTCAGGAGAAACATAGTTATAAAGATGAACAGGAAAATGGCAAGGGTTCTTTTCTGTCAATCTCTTAATTGATACTCACTTAGGTAACTCTAACCTGTGCCCAGTTAACACCCACTGGTAAGGAGGAAAGAAGGAAGAGAAGAAATTAAATAGTTCATGTGTATAATAGATACCATTGGTAAGCAAATGGTTAGATTGTAGTCTCTCCCTCCTGGTGTGTTGCATCTCAATATAGAGGTATAAAATAACCATGAAAGAAATTCTGAAAATTACAGTTGTATATTAAGATCTGCCTTTTTTTTTTTTTTTTTTTTTGTTTTTTTTTTTTTTTTTTTTGGTTTTTCGAGACAGGGTTTCTCTGTGTAGCCCGGGCTGTCCTGGAACTCACTCTGTAGACCAGGCTGGCCTCGAACTCAGAAATCCGCCTGCCTCTGCCTCCCAAATGCTGGGATTAAAGGCATGGCCACCACCGCCCGGCTAAGATCTGCCTTTAAATTAAGATCAAGATGTGCATTCCTGATATATCTGGGTCTTTATGTTTGTAATTGACTTAATCAAAACAAACAATGCTTTTTCATTGATCACAGCAAGAAATTTTATCTATGAAAATTATATAAGTCCTCCTCAACCTCTACTTGATAGTCTGAAGAAATAATTCAGTCATCAGAAAGGATGACTATGTGCTCCAATCAGGATGTGAAGTAAATAAATTAATTAATTAAAGGAAAAATATTTCCTTCCACTTAAAAAAAAAAGAGTGAGAGCACAATTGTTTTAACATCTTAATGCTCAAAATTTGTTGTAATTTGTTTTTTGTAGTTTTTAAAAATCTTTTTATTCTTGTCATTTGAAGTCTCTCTGGATCTTTACAAATAGAGATTCCCAATAAAAAGAACAGTCATGATGGACTCTTCTTTAATTTTCTTTATCTTCAGGTTTTCAAAGCGTTTTCAGAGATCTGACACTATAACCATCAAATGATAGCATAATATAACCTAGAAAATAAAGTTGAAATTAAAACACAATAAAAATAACCACTCATTCCTCCTTTATTTGACATCTAAGTTACTAACAATTCCCCATAAAGTTGTTCTGTATCAGGGTCTACCATTTTGTCTCTTGTGAGAAGGAATGGCCCAAGATAAGCAAGAAATCTTGAGTTCTGAAGTCAGGGACCGAAAGTTTCTGAGAGCCATAAGTAACCTGTTTTGTTGTTTTTTTTTTTTTTTCCCTTTGGGAAAAGCATTCAAGGAATATGGAAGACCTGCCTATTCATGCATGTACACGCAGAAGTCTACAGGTACTCCTCTCATTTCCATGATATACAGAACTATTTTGTTTGAAATTATTCATGGTCATATAACTCTGAATTACATCACTGTTTATGAATTAATTTGCTAACTCATGGTGTCCTAGAGTTACTTGGTGTTCACCTTACTGAATTCAAGTGTTCTATGTTGATGCCATGTTTTCTCAACCTTATTTTCTTTAAACTTTCTAATGACTTTTTGTGAATTTTACACCGTGCACCCTAGTACTACTCATTTTCCTGTCCTCTTGTATCTGTCCTTTGCCCTTGCAACCTAGCCCCCCAAATAAAAAAATAAACACACAAAAATTAGAAACAAAATAAAGCATAGAAAACATCTCAGCATGAAAGCTGAAGCGTACCACAGTGTGCCCTACGGTACACACCTGTGTCCATACATCTTTACTAGCAGTTGTTCATTGCAATGAGTCATTGGTCTGGTTTGAGGTCTCTGGCTTGTGACATCATCAATATTGGATACTCATTGGGGTGACTTCTAGTTATCTTGTTGTTGTTCTGTGTCATTGAGATCCTGTAGCTTTGGATCAGCAGGACTGACTCTTATGCAAGAACCCAACAATTCATAGATGATGCAGATTTTGTGGTAGAAGAACACAAAGCTCTGGATCTGGACCTGGGTGGTAGCTGAACTGGTTGGTCAGTCTGCCAGATCTCCCTTATCTTCACGGTAGGATAAGCTCTCCAGCAGTGCTCCAGGTAGGTCACTCAATACCCATCATCTGTAGGAGGCAGGATCTGTGCCTTCATTTTCATGTCCTCAGTTCTGGTTCACCCACATCCATACCTTCAAAACAAGTGCCACTGTGCTTCCCAATCAAGTAGGGGGCTACTTTCACAGGTGATCTGCATGTGAGGGTGTGGGCCAACTCTACATCTCTCATACTCCTCCTGGATGGTTCATTAAAAATGCAAATCAAAGGCTTGAGAGATATTTAAGAGCATGCAGAGCTTTTACAAACAACGCATACTCAATTCTAAGTACTACATTGGATGGCTTTACAACTATTATGACATGAGATCTGGGGCATATGCACCCATCTTCTGGTCTCTTACACAAAAGCAGAGACACACACATAAAAATTAAATAATACCTCTCTTTAAATATTAAGAAACAGATATTTCTATGTTCAGATTCAACAATGTATGTGAACCCACAGAGAGAGAGAGAGAGAGAGAGAGAGAGAGAGAGAGAGAGAGAGAGAAACAGTTGTATAAGTCCACATATGTCTGTGTACACACACATATGTATATGTATGTGACGTCCAGAGATATTTTCAGGTTTCCTATCTAAAGAGCCACCAACCTACTTTTTGAGACAGAATCTTTCAATAGTCTGAAAGACATTACATAGGATAAGCTGGTTGTCCATCTATCCCGAGGTGTCTGTCTGTCCCTGTCTCCCCCACATTCGGATTACAAGTCCTCCTACCCTGCTCAGTGAATTGTATTTCAAACTCAAGACCTCATGCTTATAATAATATATAATATAATATATATATATATATATCTATATACATATAAATGTTATTATAAGAAACATCTTCCCAGTTCATAGGAATAGAACTTTTATAAGAGGCACATTGGTAGAAGAAAGATCTGGAAGAATTAGAGATAAAATGGGGATTTGGCAAAGAGAGTACAAATTTAACATAGAATAAACAATAAGCTTTGAGTGTCTAGAATTGCTCTGCCCAGGTTCATCTATGCTGCAGAAAACATCTGTCAGGAATCTAACCAGTCTTGTAGTGAATATAGCAGCTACACAGGAAATAGGCCCTGAGTTATTGAGCATAGCCAATGTCCACAGTAAGCATTTGAGATTAAATTATGTCTTTGTTGCATTTTATTTGTTTAGAAATGAAGTTAAGCTAGTGTTGGCAGCTTTGCAAATAGCCCAGACAGGCAGGCCAACTCAGCACTAACAGAAGTTAATATCGAGGATGCTGCCTGATATAGCACAAAGGGTGCATTTCTCTTTTCAATACAAGGGGACTAGAAAAAATGTTCTATGTAAAATTCAAAAACTGGATTAGCTCAGCAGTTTCTTCTCTTCAGACAAATCAACTTCCTCCCAAGCACTGACCATGGAACACTTATGTCACTATCTACAGTTAGATGGAGTGACCTTGGAATTAACTGAAAAGCTGCTTCTCTGTCCTATTCAGAGATGAGGTATTCCTCCCTTAGGGAGCACTCAGTCAAGTCATGCCGAGTGTCAGATACCTTCTTACCTTCTCTCATAAAAAAACAAAGTCCACTGTAATCCGAAGCATTCTATATCCTAATAACAAACTATTAGCATAAAGACCCGCACCTATTAACACAAAATCACTTACACCTTCAGTTAGAAGTCAGTATGACCAGAGACAGTGCCACATAGGTAGAGACACCACATAGCAGCAGATTATCACACAGAAAACAATAACCATGATAATGACTTGTAATTCTCCAACATCAGCCCATTTTAAAAATTCATGCATCTAGGAATGATATGGCAAATGTTAAAAAAAAATTAAGGGTAATCTGCTTATTTTAACATGTTAATTTTTCTTAAGTTACTTTGGTCTTTATTTCCTGAACCAAAATGTTGTCCAATGTTTCTGAAAATTTCAACTGGTGTGGAAATCAGATATTAATAGTACGATTAGATTTCTTTACCACACCATTTTTGAGGAGACCTTTGTGTGGTGATAGGAGTATGAATGTGTGCATATGTTTCTTCAGATGCATGCACATGTTTCTGTATGTGTGTGTATGTATGTGTTTGTGTGTATATCCATCTGTTAAAAGATAAAAACTAGAGGTTTTTTTTTCATAATCCTTTATTTCTTTCTATTGTATTTCTTCTTGAGGCAAGGTTTCTCAATGAACCTGAGGTTTACCAATTCACTAACACTACACAGCGAGAGAGAGAGAGAGAGAAGAGAGAGAGAGAGAGAGAGAGAGAGAGAGAGAGAGAGAGAGAGAGAGGAGAGAGAGGAAAGTAGAGAGAGCTAAAAGCATATTTCGTATTTCACCCTAATAAATGCTATAGTTATAGGCACACACGACTGTGTGCTCTTGCATCACAACACATAGCTTTTCACATTGCTCTAGATTCCCAGTCAGTCCTCAAGCTTATCTGGGAGGAATTTGACTGAGTGAACCATTTCCTGAGCCCTTGGAAGACTAAAAATAATGTATAAGAGTCTTTGAATACAATTGCTACAAATATGGAAACCAAAAGGAAATGAACTCAAATGACTTAACAGGTATTAAAACAGTAAAATGAGGAGGTGCATGCTGATTTTCATATATTTCCATTATTACATGTCATTTATAGTACTCAGAAAAACATTTTATAAGCCAAGCTAATATTAAATTAGTATCTAAATGTGAAAGTTATTGTAAGTGTTTATCTACACCTCCAGACTACAAACTGTCAATTCTATCTAAATAAAGGGATTATCGGCTTCTAATTTTTTCTTTCATTGCTCATAGACTTTTGTTATACCAGGTACTGGTTCTTTGAGTGAAATTTAAGTAAACTTCTCATATACCTATATCTATGTATGTCTATATCTGTATCTGTATCTACGTATATCTGTATCTCTCCATCTATCTATCTATCTATCTATCTATCTATCTATCTATCTAATCTATATCTATATGTATTAACATTGATGATCAATACCAAATGAGATCCCTAATACTTATATGAGAAGCATTTGACAGACTGAGCCATTTCTGGAGCTCTCTAGAGGCTGAAAATTTTTATCATGTACATAAAATTATATATACATTAGTTAAATATGATTTATAATTATGTTTTATATTATATATAATATATAATATAACAATAATATAGTATACTATATTATATAATAATTATATTATGTACTATATATTATACAATTACATTTGTATAATATAATTATATATAATTATACAGTATATGTTATATATAAAATATATGAAAACTTGTCTTTTTATTATGTCATAATAGTCCAGGAGATGTAGACATCACCAGCACAATGAAAAATTGAACCACAGAAAGTACACTATGAGTAAATAATGAGAATAGAAGCCCAGGTTTTAAACTCCAATAGCTCTTATCTTAATCACAGCTATGTTTTCTCTTGTTTATTACATTCAGCTCTGGAGTTCATGCTTACAAACTTCTAGAGCCAGAGATGAAAAGATGGGAAAATCTTCCCTCATCAACAGAGTAAAATACCTACAGAACACACATAATAAACCTTCCCCATGCTAAGACTTGCAATTTCTAGAGAAAAGTGATCTCTAAAACTTTCCTTGTATTTTCATTATTTGGAATATTAAAACTGGATGAAAACTTACATGATAACAAAGCATTCCAGCTTTGTTTCTTATAGACATTTGGGATTTTTCATACAAATATTTTTGGGTTTTTTTTTCTTTTTCTTTCTTTCTGTTTTTTTTTGTTTGTTTGGTTGGTTTTTTTTTGTTTTGTTTGTTTTTTGTTTTTTTTTTTTTTTTGAGACAAGGTCTCTCTGTGTAGCTCTGGTTGTCCTGGAACTCACTATGTAGACCAGGCTGGCCTTGAACTCAGAAATCCGCCTGCCTCTACCTCCCAAGTGCTGTGATTAACGGCATGCGCCACCTCTGCCCGGCTTCATACAAATATTTTTTATTGTTTGTTTTTTGAGATTATGATATGATTTAACAATTCCCACTTCCCTTTCTTCCTTCTACATGCTGACATATATGTGTATGTGTGTGTGTGCATGTGTGTGTATATATATATGTGTGTGTGTGTGTGTGTGTGTATATATATATATGTATATATATATATATGCATATATATTTATATAGGTTTATAAGTCATCATTACCATGCACTGTGGCTTAGATCTTGCTCTTGTTTTCATGGTTTTCTGTGATACTTGCTTCAAGGACTAGAATATATCAAAGACTTAAGTCATTCAAGTTTTCCCTGTCATGTATTATTATGCAAACACACACACAGACACACATACACAGACACACATACACATACACACCAATTCTCTATGAAGTTATCTTTGTTTCTATCATCTACATAGCAATCATCATATCTAACAATTATGTTTATCATATATCTGTCAATCTTCTATGTTTATCACCTATCCACAATTTATTATATATTATCTATAATTTACCTACCAATTGTCTCTTAATGATTTGTACATCTGTCCTCTATTATCTATCTGTCATCTATTTTTCATCATCTAGCTCAGTTTCACTCTAAATAAATGGTTAACAGCTCTATTGATTAGAATTACATACATTGTTACCTAAATGTAACCATATCCAATATAGATTTAGACCTAATTACTGGATCCACAAATGAATGACAACTACATTTGGCAACTTCCTCCTGAATAAATAAGCCAAGAAACTAAGTAATAGTTTCATAACAAGAAATTCTTTGATGCCTGATCAATACAATACCCTTCTACAAACTTTAAAAAGGTCAATTATGAAGGAAATAAATATGATGATTCCTTATATGTTTGTAATCCTTGAAATAATTTCAAGAGAATTTCATATAAATCCTTTAATCATATTCCCAAGAAACATATCTCTGAAACTCACAGTATATCAATTTATTTGTTTTTAATTTGAATCTAAAAGTTATAAATAAATAAATAAATAAATAAATAAATAAATAAATAAATAAATAAAGCAAAGATACTAGACAATACCTACCAAGGTCACACTTGTCCTGTGACAATGCCATATATCAACTTAAGTTTTCAAATCAAGTTAGAGTTACATTAGAATACTATGGTCTCCCTATATTTGAATGTTATCTCCATTTTCAAACAAAAGTACCACCGCCAATAATAACAGAAGAATCATGTGCAGTTTATCAAATGCTTATGTGAATGAGTTAATATCCATGTGTAATGCATGCTGGGTTCACAGCTTTATGTATATTCCTCCGTATAAGCACAGCAAAACCCCAGCAGTAAAATTCATAACCAACATTTATTGGCAGTTTTGAATTCTGACTTCCAGCTTAGGTGTAGCAGAAAAGTTAAAAAGATGTAGTTCACTCATTTGGGGCCAGCTATAGGTAATTCTTTCATCCTTTATCAACCCACCATATGTACAAGTTCGCACTGGTGAAATCCTGCAGTATTTTAGCCAAGTCACTGTGCAGACTAGTTTTACATCAGTGTAATCCAAACTAGAGTTATCCGAGGTGACAAAGCCTCAATTGAGAAAATTCATCCACAAGAGTGAGCTGTAGGCAAGCCTGTAGGTTATTTTCTTAATGATTGCTGTGGGAGGGCACAACACTGTGCTGTTGGTCCTGGGTTCTATAAGAACATAGACTGAGTCAGCCATGAGAGTAATCCAGTAAACTCCATGGTCTCTGCTTAAGTTCTTGCCTCCAGGTTCATGGTCATTTAGACTTTCTTCCCTGACTTCCTAAAATAATGTTGTTGTATGATGTGCTACAAGACTTGTGTTAGCTAAATAAACCCTTTCCTCCCCAATGTGCTTTATCACACTGATAGTAATCCTGACTAAGGGAGTCACCATTCATTGCCAATTACCTCATGAAGGCATGTGATAGAGACATTTTTGGGAATGTCTAAGGAAGGCTTGGAAGTGGTAATGAAGAGAGGGAGAAGCTGCTGTCATGAAGGCCACATTTGAGACTGGACCAACCCATTGGAAACTCTGGAGCTATACTGTTTCTCCTGAGTTGCTGCAGCAAGGTGTGCCAAGGTGGACAGGCCTTCCATATCCCACATGTATCAGTCACCAAATATAGAACTTTCTGGAAAGAGGAGAGTAACAATCATTCATTCTGTGTTATTAAGGCATTTCCCAAGGGAACTTACACCAAAAGACTCCTGCTAACCACATTTCCAAGATCTTTTCTTGAAGGGATATGTGAGAAGATCATCACAATCCGCAGAGAGACTTGGGAAAGAGATGATCACTGTATCAAGCAAATACAATGATTAAGCCACATATTTAATGAGAATAGCCATATTGATTATTGATAAGAACATAGAATTAACAATGGTTGACATAGGAAAAATGTACTGACCTATAGATGGGTTGATGAATCTCCGCTGACTCCATGTAGATCTCTGCTCTGATGGGAAGCCTGGAACTACAGGAGTAAACTCTGAATAGCTAAATCTTTCCTACACACACACACACACACACACACACACACACACACACACATATCAGTCAGAAAAGATTATCAGAAAGATAATAAAAATTTTCTTTGCTCCTTAACTAAGGACTATTCCTAGGGAAGATGATTGGAGACAAAAAAGCAGGCAGTACAAGTCATCTGGAGAGTGTCAATAAGTTTAAAGATGATGGTGTAGCCTAAGAAAAAAGGCTAATGTATTGTAATGCAGCACAGTTTACATAAGAACCACTAGAAAGTTCTTCTTCTCAAGAGTACTTGAGAGGATATTGGGTTGGTGAAAGGAGTATAGCATGAAATTGGAAATGTATGCTTAGATATGAAAATGTTGGAGTTTTAAAATGTAATAATGGAAGTAATGGGAAGCTAAGAAACTATAGTGAACACCAATTCATAGAATTGAAAATGTGCATTTGAATATATGAAAACCAGCATGAAAGAATGAAAGTAGGTATAGGTGATGGCAGAGCTAACAGGTAAGATAGAAAGTCAGGAAATACAATGCATTCTTAAAACTGAAATTGTAAAAGTAGAATGGAGCTTTGGATAAAAGATTATTAATAAGCTAAGTAGAGCCATTTCCTATAGTGGTATAGCCAGTGATTAGTTGGCTATGCTCCAGTAAATAACCTCACACCAATGTCTATTCATACAAACCTAACTATACCCAGAGGGTCACAAGTAAAATATATTAAAGCTATAAGAAAACATATTGAGAAGTAAGGGTTCAGTGGGGTTGGGATACAGATACATTAATGAAGGACATATGTGCTCAAAAATGCATTATGTATATTACCAAATAAAAACTTTAGGGGAAACAAAACAGAAAGAGAGTGAAAAAAGTAGAAATCATACAACTAGAAAAGAATCATTGAGAGAGAGACTTAAATAAATGGAACAGTAGAACACAGATGATGTGAACATAGAGATAGAGAACATTGCAAAAGCTTTATGAATTTTAAAGAAAGCATTAAACTTGGGATAAATATGAAGTTGATGGAGGAACAAAAGCTTGAAAAACCATTACCCACAGAATGATAGTGTGCAAACATTTCACATAGAATCTATGACTTTATAATCCTGTTGTGTTAACAATTGACATAGAATGGAAATAACTTGCATGGTGGATAATGCTACTCCAGGAGCACTCAAACCAATCATCTGGTGTGGGCAACTCTTTATGAGCTTTGGAGCAGAAGAAACCAGATAGATCCCCCCAAAATACAGCTTCTGGATATTGCAGGTGATAAAACCCTGTTGCTGAAGACACTACACACATTGCTTGTGAGATTTTGAAGGACGAAGCTAGAACTGAGCTGTAAGTCTTCTTGGTGCTGGTTGACTTACACAGTGTTCAAAGGTGCTTTGCAAGATTCCGAGGATAAGACATCAATGACTTTAATTCTATGTGAAGCTTATGAACTACAGTGCCAAGCTACTGGGCAAGTTGTAGTGTTGGATATAGTAGCCGCATGATTGATATAGACGTAACCAACCACTCTCATTTATTGAATTTGATACTGTCTTTGTAGGAGGTAATACATCTCGTATCTTCTAAACTCAGACAAGATCCATGCCAGAGATTCTCTGAGGTTCTAAGGATGAACTTATTACATGGTTTAGGTGAACAAACATGGTGACGAACCACTTTCTCAATACTTATTTAACCTGTAGTCAAAGTTGCTCTCAACCTTAGTCAAAGAAACTTATGAAAAGGAAAAGTGACTGAATCAGAGACTCATGGCTCTATATCTGGTTAAAATAGGATACCACTGATTACTCAGACCAAAAATGGCATCTATACCACCCCATATAATGATCAATAGCACTGATGAAAAATCAACATGAAGAATGATACGGAGGACTCCCAAAAGCTATTGTCAAGTCATTGCAAACATCCTCTCAGACCCTGTCAATAGTCACTAATGGATTGAAGAAGGGCTTATGGAGGTTTAATCCTCAAGGCTGGACTATTTGCTATTAAGGGTTTCAGAAGGAGTAATAAATTTTATCTGCAGTTGTATATTCAAAAGTGTACCTACCAGGATCTAATCATACTGGTTAAAATTCAATCGATCATAAACCAAACCTAAAGATATTAATGTGGGAACGAGTCTTATAAGGAGCTGGTAAAATTGTGTGCTGGGTTAGAAAAATAGAAAAAGCATAGCCCAAAATTTTGAGAAGGAACTATATGCAATTAAGAAATGATTAGACCAAATTTATTTTGTAAAAAAAACAAATTCTATACACTTTAATGATGTTTTCTTTTATCCCATATATATTACATACATACAGAGAGAGAGAGAGAGAGAGAGAGGGAGAGGAGAGAGAGAGAGAGAGAGAGAATTTCATAATGTTGAAACTATTGGTATGTGTTACTTTTATGACAAAATGATATCTGTACAGAATTATATGCCAGAAAATTAACATCTTAGACATCAGCAGTGTTTTTTCCTGTAAGGTTTGCCTATGTGCTTGAGTAAAAGAAGGCTGTTAGACTTAGAGATTTTTTATTTACTCTAGGCATTGAGTTTCTATGATTATTGTTCTGTAAAGGAAAGTAAGGTGAAAGTTCTCGAACCCCATCATTGTAAGAGCTCATTCACTATGTAACCTATCATTCATGGTCTCTCATCTGCTTGAATCTGTGTTAACAATATGAAAAATCTAGCTCTTTAAAATTCAAATGTACATTTTGATGGGTGCCATGTACTTTACCTATTCTCTGTGTTTTTTTGCCTGAAGTTTCATTACACAGAACTTTTAGAATTTAAAGTATCACCGAACATTTTTGGATTGTGGCATGTATGATTCTGCCTTCTTCATTATTATATCAGATGAGAACCCAGAGACTAAGAGTGGAATGATCACAGTAAAGGAATTTTATATCTAGTTTCAACAAGGCTATGTTTAAAAGAAGCCTCTTTTGTAGTGCTGTTTTATGTTGTTTTCTACAGTTTTAATCTTACTCTTTGCTTTTGGGTATTTCCAAAAGTATATTAAAATGTCTGCTCACCCTTGTTGGGAACCTAGCACATAAGACTATAGAGATGGTTCTGTCCTGTTATTAATTTCTATTTTACCTAGATTTGCTCTCCCACACTCACAAATGCATCTTTCTTTTCTGGAGCCTATACTTTCAAATAAGATGAGGGGTAATGTAGTCTCTCTCTCTCTCTCTCTCTGTCTCTCTCTCTCTCACACACACACACGCACACACAATTGCTGTCTATTTAATTCTGTCATGCTGTTCTACATAGTAAAAGATAAACTATCCTGTGCTCAACCTGCTTTAACCTTTAGCATTTAAAAGAGTCAAACTAAACTAAGCTATTTTGCTGTAGCCCAACTTTTGTAACCAAGGACCTTGTTTTCAGGGTGAGTCTTCGAAAATTAACAAGCAGTAAAAATTAGGATGCTGATAACCAGAACAAAGTACTTTTCATTTGCTAACACAATACCTTTTTCTTTATGAGCCACTTTCCTTCAGGAGTTTGGCCACTTGTAGGTTTTCTAGTGGATGACCCTACACCCAGGTGCATATAGACAGTACTAATTATACTAAGTGGGTTAAATTAATTAATTGATTTCTGAAAGTCAGATATTTCTGTGAGATAAAATTCAAAAGGTTCAGAAAATAAAACTTAATTTACTAATTCATTGTGACTTCAGTTTTCAGAAGACATCAATTATGTAGTATATTATGGGAAAATCAAATTCTCTAGTATTCTAATCAGTTATAAACAATTTAATTTACTGTTGTCAGGCAACTTGTTCAGATACTATAAATAAAGGAATCTCTCATTTACTCTTCTTTTTCATGAAAAAAAAATTATTGAAGTGAACAAGTCTTATTAGACATAGAAAAGTTTAGAGGGACTTGTTTATATGACAAATCAATTTGGATTAATTTAAAAACAAAACTAGTCATCACTTGATGACAATAGATGAATTCATAAATATGAATAAAGTTTTTAATTTTGAGACAATACAATTTTCCAAGAGACAAATACAAGCAATTCATAAATATCAGGGTGGGAGGACTACAGCCAATTTCTCTTTCTGCACACATGTTTATTCTCAATAAATGTATAAACAGAAAATTCAGGAGTGTATTCCAAAACATTGGATGTTTAGTCTCACATACCCTGTTGCAAAGCAGAATGGGTGATATTGGGTTGTTTTCTGAGCTTCAGGGTGTAGGGGGAGGTTTGAAGGATTACAGAGCTGTAGTACCTACATCATGCATCACATTTCTGTCCAGTCACAAAGACATTTATAATGGGCCTTGGAGATGGCTCATCAGGTAAAGGTGTTTGCTCTCAAGCCTAGTAAACTGAGTTTGATTTACTTTAGTCACATGGTGAATGGAGTCAACAAATTGACTTCCATGTGTACACCATAGCATGTAACATCTCAACACCTCTCTCTCTCTCTCTCTTCTCTCTCTCTCTCTCTCTCTCTCTCTCTCTCTCCCTCTCCCTCTCTCTTGTAGAATATTTGATCATATTGTGAACCCCTAGATTGTATTGTTTACTGAAAGAAAAAAGCTATTTCTAGTTGTGCTTTGGCTTGGCCCTTGTCACACACCTTTAATCCTTCTGGTTGAAATGCAGTCAGGCCCTTAGTACACACATTTAATCCTGAACAATGAAAGGTAAGTTAGTTTGTAGAAGGAAGCAGCCATGTTTGAAAGTGATGTATAATTGTGTGACAAAGTGATACATCTGAGAAAGATTTGACAGGATATGCCCGATTCTCACTAGAAGAGAGAGGAAAGGCAAGCTACTTAGGAGAGCAGTGCAGAGAGAAAAGAGAGAGAACATTTTATTACGATAGTTGTATAGAGACAGGTTGCAGAGAGAGAAAAAGATAGACATAGGTAAAGACAGAATGAGCCAATGAATGACAACTAGCCAGAAGTTTAGAATAAATTGCCAGTTAGTTTGAAGTCAAACAGAGCAATTCAGGAGAGGCCAAGAAAGAGAAGTCAGCTTGAATCAGTTAGCTCGGAGAGGGTTTGAGCTGTAACAGCTGAATTGAATCAGAAAGAACAAGGTGAGCTTATTCAGCAATAAGTCTCAGAGGTTTAAAACATTCTAGGCCTAGATAAGATTGTATGGATGTTAGAAGCTTCCAGAGCTAGGCCTAGATTAGCCAACAGAGGTAATTAGCTGTCAAAATGACAATTAATATAGGAGAATAAAAATATGTTTACCACTCTATCTCACACACAAACACACACATAAACACAAATAAACAAATAAATAAAAATTATGGTTGATTCCTCGTAAATAATTTTTAAAGATGCTCATAAATTGGGTTTGCATTCTCATCTGCATAAAGAGGTTATTAATCATGTCCTCTCTACACTCCTATCTCCCACCATCTACCACCAAATGCTTAATATCTTTCCCAAGTTCTAATCACTCATTATATTGATACAATGGAAAACAAGAGGAAATATTTTATGGAACACCCCAAGATGTTATTTAAAAACTACCTCTTGAAATATTACACATTATATGCTATACATTATATATTATATATATATATATATATATATATATATATAACTGTAAGCTGATGAATTTTTTAATAATTCTTAAGAACATTGATAAAAATTGGGCTAGTGGTAGAGATTATGTAATAGAAAAATAACAGGAAAAATAGTGTGCTTTATAATGAAGCAAGTTATTCATATGTCACATTTGTTTATTCTGTGTGTGTGAACTATGGCAGATATGTGGTTGACAGAGGATATCCTGTAGAACTCACTTCTCTCCTTCTATCAGGCCATCATTCTTGGCTACAGGTACTAGTCAACAACTAAGCCCTCTCATTACCCCTACCCGTTTATTGGATTATTTTTAAAATGTGAGAACTTATCAATATTTACCTAATGGAGATAATTTTGTGTAGTCCTTGTAAATTTTAAAAATAATTCGATTTATTTTCAGTAATGAGATGAAATATGCAAGCCTTGTGATACTAGACCTCCCATGTTTGATCAGCCTAAATGCTTTCTGTAGTCACCATTGATTCTTATTTATGGCTTTTTCAATATGGCTACATGCCTTGTCATTGGAAATTATTCTCCACCTCTTGGCATGGGCCACTTATTTAGAGTACTTGTATTCATTTCTCACTTGGCCCTCAGGAACATGTGTAATTAGCTCTCACCTGGGTTACTATTGATTCTACCCTGGCAGAAGCACTCTGAGATGGCCTTGGATGTCTTGTAAGATGAAAACTATTTGGCATGCCTTGAAATACTGTTGGGCAATGAAGGAGCAGATGAATATATGACTTATGTGACAACTCAGTGAATTTGGGGTTGTTTTTTTTTTTTAATGAAATCTCAATTGTTCAATTTTACCAGTGAAAACTCAGGAGTCAGATACTGTGCTAAAAGCCTGCTAGCTCAGGGAGGCAGAGAAGACACCCAGCTGACCTTCCTTCTCAGCTGACATCCCAAAAGGAAACTCTCATTCTGCATGCCATCTCAAAAACCCCTAGAACTAAATTTCTCTTTCTTCTACTTCCTATGTGTCTTTCTATCCGTCCTTTTGACTTCATTGTACTCTCTAGGGATTTTCCTTATGTTCACTCCATTTCAACTGATTGCTTGCTCCCCTTCTTGACCTATGGTTGAATTTACTTAATACTGTTGACAGTAAGCAGAAAAAAATCTTGGATTAAAGGTGTGTGCTAGGGCTGAGGCATACAACAATTAGAAATAAGTTTTCCAGTAAACAAAAAATGCTGAGATTCACATGGTCAAATATCTTGGAACACTGGGGAAGTTTGCTTCCCAAGTTTTGTGTGCAGCTTGCTAAGAGTATGGGGAATTCCCTTACTGATAACACTTTCCAATTTTTGGGACTAAATAACTGAAAGGATGAAACTGAAAGGAGGAGTTTTTGTAACCACTATTTTTATCCTATAAAAATTCCATACATGTACATAGTAAATTTAAGTCATGTTTGCCTTTTCAAAACCTATTTTTTATCTAATGGTCACTTCTACTGAAACTCTCCTTCCTAAGTCACCCTCCTACTTTTGGGTCACCTTTCTCTATGCAATCCACTATGTTTTACTAGAGTTGAATGCACTAGTCCTATAGTCAAAGATGGGTTTGTTTTGACTAACAAATTTAAGGATAGAGTCCATTATGACCAGAAACCTAAGACCATGGGCTACAAATGTCAACCCCTGGTTACATCAATAAGCAGTGAACAATTCAATGGGAAGTGGTGCCATAGCATACCCAAGAAGGGATGCCCCTGCCTCAGACTTAATTCCTCTAGCTCAGCTATACCTCCTAAAATTCCAAAGTCTTTCAGACACACCACTAGCAGGGAATCATTTGATCAGATATAAGAATCTGTGAGGCAAAATTTCATATTAAACGCACAGCAGGAGGGAAGAAGAGACAATAAATATGTAAGAAATATCTGTAACTAATGTCTCAGAATGTAGAGAAGTCATATGACTTTCCCAAAATTTGATGTAGTATTGCATGTATTGTGGCACAGAGAGGAAAAGCAAGCTTCTAGAAGGACTTCTTATATCACATACCTTTAGTTTCTTCAGGCTGGTAGATTGTCTGCATGTGGACAATATTCAAGGAAACTTTGATTTCTGGTGGTTTTATTTTTAGTTTTGATTGTTTATTTTTCAAATAGATGACTATGTTAGTAGAACATCTTAATTAGGTAGAAGTATAAGGGCCAACAGATATTTTTCAAAATTGTGTTTGTTTCCATTTATGCCACAGTTTTTCTAAGTCAATGATCAAGAGTTTTAGTAAGCAAAAATATGGTGGACCACAGGTGCACATGATAAGTTTGACTTGGGGTTGTTTTGTTCTGGAGATGAAAGAGCACATAGTGGGCTTTGAAAATGTATATAAGCATCTCCCTGACTTCATGCTGAAATACATACTTCAGATATACTGGAATAAGTCAAATATTTCGTTTCACTTTATTTTATGTATTGTTTCATTCCTTCAGTGGAGCCACTAGAACATGTCAATGAAGTTCTACATTTATCCCATGTCTGAGTTACAATTAACATTCAAGGAAACAGGATTCATTTAGAGCAGTTGTTCACAATCTGTAGGTTGGGAATTATTTGGGGGGGATCGTCACATCAGATATCCTGCCAATCAGATATTTATATTAGAATCCATAACCGTAGAAATTTATAGTGATGAAGAAGTAACAGTGAAATAATTTAATGATTGAGGGTCACCACAACATGAGGAACTGTATAAAGGGTTGCAGCATTAAAAAGATTGAAACGATCTGCAGTGATCATCAATGTCTAGTATTGCTTGACCTATTTTAAATACAAACAAACAAGTGAGTCTGGGAGATGGCTCTGCTGGTAAAAGTGCTTGTTGTATAAGCATCTGAGTTCAGATTCCCAACACCCAGGTAAAAATCTAGTGTGTAGTATCCTGTGCAATAGTAGTCCTAGCACAACCACTAGGTCAGAGATGGAAGTGAAGCTGGCTGCCTCCAGACTCACTGAGAGGCTCTGACTGAAAGGAATAAGTTGAAAAGTGATGGGAGAGGACACTCAGTCCTCTCTGCTTCTCTGATTCTGTCCATGCATAAGGTCACAATCATAAACTAAATACATTTATTTTTACATTTTTAAACATTTACCTTTATACACACACACACACACACACACACACACAAAGAGATACAGAAGAAGAGAGAGAGAGAGAGAGAGAGAGAGGAGAGAGTTCAAAATGAGGAACAGACCTGTCAACAGATTTCTCTCTGTTCAGAATGCACTGCCACATGTGCATTCTACTGTGGATACTGAACTTGCTAAACATATCTCAGATGTGAAGACCATGAGAACTCCTGACAGAAGGCTTAAAAACTAGTGGAAATTTCCAAAAAGGAGACTGCTTACGGTACTGACAGGGTTTTGGGGAGAACGCACCCAAGTAGGGGAAAATCTGGGGTGTAAGATGAATGTTGGAGCTCCTGACTGTGGCTTGTTGGGGACATCCGGTCATCAGGTTTGCATACGTCATTGCTGAGCATCAACTGATCTGCCAGAATTTGGATTCCCATGTGGCTACCCCAATCATTTCGTGGCTTTATCCTTGTGCTGGGTGTTGCTCAGAGAGTGCTGTCCCTGCCGACTACACAGAGCCTTCAGGAACACAAATCATCGATTTGATGGAGATAATCAATAGAGCGCTCAGGGGATACTGTTGTTCTCCAAGCAAAGCCGAATATTTGTATTCATTCCTCATTAATTTTTACTTTAATCCTTTTGCTAGCTGCCACTTGGATGTCATTTGTATATGATATGTATTATATATGTATATTGTATATGTATATATTTATATAATTCATATAGCTCATATAATGAATATATTAATAATAATTAAAGTATTAATCATAATGTGTCTCTGTTTAAAACAAACAATCTGGAAAGAATGCTGTGCAATTAACATTTGCATCTCTTGCAATGGATCTTAGTAGGTTGGTTATCAGCACTCACATTGGGCAGTTTCTGTCAAGTCCCCAGCTCCAGGGATCTAAAATCTCCCTCATCTGTCCTCTGTAGACATTCACATATACATATATCTGCATATATTCATCTAGAATCTAAAGTTTCATTGGTTTGAACATAGAAATCATTCGTTATAACAGCACTGCATTCCAGATAATGAACAGTAGACATATCAACACCTTCCTATATTCCCTTCTGTTCCTTCACCTACACATTTTAATTATAGATACTAAGTTGTAATAAGATCTCTAGATCACAGTCCTGCAGCATTTTAAAACTGTATAGCCACTGGGAAAAAACCTTCTAATTTCTTACACTCCATAGCCACACAAACGATTATTGTATTCTGTATGCCTGTAGGGATGCCTATGATAGCTACATCAGTGGACCGTTCCCATATTATCCTACAACTGCAATCATTAGGTACCAATAGCCAGAAATGTTATGCCTGGTTACAAATCCAAAACAATGGGGGATATGATGTGTGAATAAATATCTTTACTCTTCTCTTCATTGCAACATTATCCACAAATATCAAGACATGGAAAATTTCCAAGAGTGTATTGATACACCAATGAAAAAGTAAACAAGATTTATATACTATTATGCCTGAAATAAAAAAGAAAAAAGAAAAATGTAAATAATATTATTTGTGACATTGTATACAAATTAGGTGCATTTGTTTCAATGAATTCAGATGGTCTGAGCAGGGTAAATACATATTCAAATACTCTATTTTTAATTTTATACACACACACACATACACACAATATATCTATATCTATCTATCTATCTATCTATCTATCTATCTATCTATCTATCTATCTTCATTATTGCCACCCTCTACTCTCTCCATCCAGTTCAACTTGTTCCCAATGTGTCTCCTATAAAATCTCCTTCACAACAATTTTTTAAGTAACCCACTCTGGAGAAGAATGATTCCCCTTCATCTTAGCAGCCATTAGTTCTTGCAGCTCTCAGTCTAGCTCTGGAGCCTTGTAAGAAGCTTGAAAATCCCATCCTTGTTGCATTTCAACTGTGTTGTCCTTGTGCTGGTGTTAAAGGGATGTTATTGTTGAGATTTATCTGGGTACACCTTCCCTATCACATATAGAAGATAGTTCTTATAGCAAATATAAGCTGAACTTTTTGTTCCACTTATTACTTTCTCATACTCAGTCATATATGCCTTAAATTCTTCATTGTAATAAACATATGTCAATAATAAACTTTCTCATAATAGGCCATTGACAATGTATGTAACTAAATCCTTTATCTGTACACCTAACAAAATGCTATGTTAGCCACTATTCAGAAAAAGCCAAAAAAGAAAATTAGAAATTAGATGTACCTAAGGTTTCTGTGCTTAATTTCTTAATAGTAGACATTCCGTTTCATGTAATTTTTACTAAATTGTCAAAGGAACACACAAGAGTTTTCCAATTTGACCTACAGTGGATCTGAGCAGGTATCTTTATATATATATATGTCACTGTGTGAGACATTTCATTGGTCCACAACAAGAGTCAGGAATCCTGCCCACAGAGTTCTTAGTCAGCAACCTCGTGCAGCTGTACCATTCACCCATGAACAACACTGGAAACATTTCACTTCCTGTGCCCTGGTTTATTCATTTGTTAAATAAAGAGGACACAATATCTTCAGTGTTTTCTGCCAAGAAGTACATGTGAATAACTGATCTGTAGTTATTTTTGTTCTATTCATTCTCCATCTCCCTTTATTGACTTCCTGTAAGATTTCCTCTACCTTGCAGTTTGTACCAGCTCATTAATATATTCAGTGCTCACAGGTGACTTCCTCTCCATTAAAGAAAGAAGTGGGGGATGATTTGTGAGTGCTGTGTTCTTCCTGAGCATTGACGTGCTGCACCTGTGTTATCTGAGGATACGGGACAGCGCCTTTCACCATCTGCTATGGAACAATTGGTCACAGACTTAGAGTCTATGCTACCAACTTTCCTGGGTGAAAGGCTACAGTGATATGACTATTTCCTTCCGCTTCTACATTTACAATAGTTGATTAAACGACTTGACTTTTGTTGCTTATGTGTGGTTGGTTTCGTGTGGATTCCACATGGTAAGGCAAATATTTGGAGATTTGAGAATAATTTCTGCGAGTGGGTTTTCTTCCAACTTATGAGTTTCCTACAAGTGAATTAAATTGGTAGTTTAGTGGCAAGATTTTTGACCTCTAATCCTTCACGTATTTCAAAAATAATTACTAACCAATGGTAATTTTTAATGTAGAAAAATATTGTTGCTATGAGTTATTTTCTTCTTTTCATAAATATAGAAATAGAAGACAAATTCAGTTAGAATCACAGAAAGGGATGAAGAATTCCATTCTCATATTATATCTAATTTAAAGAGCATTGTGCCTTATTTTCAAAATCTTGGTTTTATTTCATGGTAAGAAATATCATTCTAAAACCTTCAGATAGGTATTCCTTGGAGCAAAAGAAGCATTTTAGGGTTAACATACTTGTTCTCATTAAGACTAAACCTTATGAACACTTTTAGATATTTGCCTAGGGGAACACACAGTTCAGTAAAAACTGTCAACCCACATGTAGGCAGACAGAAAACTCAATCAAGCTTTGTGAAATCTTGTCAGGAAAAATAATTACACTCTTGACTTAAAGAGTGCATTTTTTTGTCCCCAGTGACAAAGGAAGCATTTAATTATCAAAAGCTTGTAGTGGTCCACAGTTGACATCTAATTTATTTAATTACACAAAATATGCTGTAAGACATTTTGTTTCAGATAGCTTAGAACTTTCAGAATTGACCCATGGCCAATGAGGTAGAGTTACTATTCTCAATACTTTTGTGAATTACTAAAAATCTAACTGATGCCAATCAATACTAGGGAAGTGTTGGGGCTGGGTAGACAATCCTTCTGTCGCTTGGTGCAAGTCTGGGGACCATACCTAACATTTTATAAATGTTGTGCTATTGACATTTTTGGTTTAAATGTGAAATGTTTCCCAAAGGCTCAATTGTTTGAGCACCTAATCCCCAGATAATAATGCTGTTTGGGAGAGGTAAAGCCTTGCTAGAGGAAGGGAGTCACTGAAGATAGGCAAGAAGTCCTATAGCTGGCTCCATTTCCTTCTCCCTATCTGCTTCCTTATGGGAGACCATGTGATCAATCCATCTCCTACTCCTGCAGGAAGCCTTCTGTATGTCCAGGAACTGTACCACACAGACTGAGCCAAAATATACTCTTCTTCCCTAAGGTGAAGTATTTTGTCACAGCAATGAGAAAAGAAACCAATTGCTCATTCTAGAGTCCATTTCTAACAACTTTACTTATATTGGCATTGGTGTTATTTGTTTATGTTTTGTTTTGTGGCTTGAGAAATTTTCATAGTGCTAGACTGTTTCAAACTTGCTAAGGAGTTGAGGCTGTCCTTGAAATCCTGATCCTACTTTATTCTTCAAGTGTTAGGACAACAGACTTGAGCTACTTAAATTCAGTTCTGTCTAAAATCTTTACAGTTTTATTAAATCTGCTTTATTGTTCATCTGATGAACAAACTAATGAATTTTTTTCATTTCCCTACCAATATTCTGTATATAACTCAATAAAACCCAAATATATTTTAGTTGAACTATTGAAAGCAGGATCAACATCCCCAAGTCAAGTAATTTAAACTAAAAGATATAATCACTTCTGCATTTTGAGAATGTGACTGGCAATGAAAAATATGCAAAATTTTATGGGTTATAGCTTCCCAAAATGAATGTGATCAAGAAAAAATAGCCAATAATGCAATAATTTGTACTTCAAAGAATTTATACTGAAATGACATGGTATATACACAAAGATACAGTTTGTACTTAAATTCAGCATAGACATGCATAATGGAATAAAGGAAATAGAAAACCTGTGTATCAAACTCTAAGAGACAGAAAATAAGAGTCACAGATGTGGATTAGACTATCTGCAAGGCCATTAAAGACCATGCATGATTTTTGGAGTTAGAGAGATTGTTTCTTTTTCTGACTTGAACATATTCTTGTACCATTCTCTTGTGGAAAACCCTTAATCACACTGTAATTCTTTCTGGTTCTTAAAAGTGTGAATTATAAAGATTTTATTTGTCAAGGAATTATTCTGAAAATTAAAGTATATATTATTTACACCTGGCATGGGCTATTAACTTGTGGTTTTGTTATAATAACACCTAACAGCTTCTGCTAAACACAGAACAGCAATGAGCATGGAAAACTGTATCACTGAAAATATAGGGTGAGTGAGTCCTAATTTCCTCAATTAAGAAATAAACTACAGGAATCCTATGTAAATACAGTACAATGTTATGTTAAACAAAGTACAGTAAAAAACATGAACACAGTTTCATTTTATAGCTTTTTCTATAATCAACACACATAATTGTACCATTTTGTAATAAAAAACATTTTAGTCTTTTTAGTATTTGCTAAGCTGCATATAATGGTATTCCTTGGATTTTTATGGAATATTTAGAAGACTTTTTAACTGCATCGAATAACACTGAAATTGTTTAAAAAATAAAATTTATGATTTGAATTCTGATTGCATATAATGTGAGACAGGACCAGGGACAGACTGAAAACTGAGAAAATACATGGAAATGCTTTGAACAACACCAGGATTGTGACAAAGTGACTCCAAATTTGCTCCAAATACTGCGAGATCGTGTTTTAGACACATGTATATATGTATATATGATCTGAACCAAAGAAAGGCATTGTCACATGGAACGCTCAGCCTAGGTCTGTCATCTGTGCCCAGGGCTCTGTGTGCTGAGGGTGAAGATGCACGTGGTGGAAGGTGTTCCTATATTTGGCAAAGCTGAAATTTAGCCCTTATGTAAAGCAGAACATTATGAAGAGCTGATCCATCTCTGGAGAAAGGACTAGAGAAAAAAATGGTGTTCCCATTAGCAGCAGGAAACTTACCTTCTAAAGAAATAGAACCCCGGGCTCCCTCCTTAGTGTTTAAAGGACTCCCAAGGGTATTTTATGTGGAAAAATGGAAAGTCACTTTGAATATGAGCACACATTTATAAATGATTATGTTTATAAACACCATGAAAGGTTCTGAAGTGACATAAGAAAACAGTATTAGCAAAAAAGCAAACCAGTCAGAAAACATTAGAACAATCATTCTACAAACTTATTAACAAAAGAGTTAAAGAAATACTGTTTTTAAAAGCAAAAGGAGAAGGCGCTGTATGAAACGACCAAATGAAGTAGGCAGAAGGGAACAAAGATCACCTCTAGAAAGAAATAACAAAGCCACTATGTTAGAATTAAAAAGTGTTAGAAACAGGATGAGTTGATATCTTGTAACATATTCAAGCATGAAAATGAGGATGTAAGTGAAAAATGAGTCAACAAGAATTTACATTTTAGATGGAGCAGTGGTGAATAAAGAAGGTTAGATATAGAATGATACCAAAGTTATGATTAAGATCTGGCAGACACTGTCATGTAACCTAGAAATCAAAGTGCAATATCAATTTGATGAATGGATTTAAATCCAAAAGTTACCTGGCAAGATGGCTCAGTGGTTCAAGATGTCGATTACCAAAGCTGAATATCTGAATCTGAGTTCAAAAGCTCACAACCCACCCGGTGGAAGGAGAGACGCAACTAACAGAGATTGTCTTCTTGCCTCTACATATGTGCTATGACATCCATGGGCAGACACTCAAATACACATGCACACAAACACAAACTAAATACAGAAAAAAATGAAATCAGAAATTTAGTTTAGGACTAGAAGGTGGAAATTAGAAAGTCTTAGGAAGAAACCTTCACTTTCATGTTAAAACTCTTCTTTCTCTCAAGGTCAAAATATATAATGAACGGTTCATCTCTGACATTGTATTCCTTAAAATGTTGGCTGCTTATTTAGTTTTTTTCATTAACTTTTTAAAATTTATTTTCCATTGAGATTGGGACAGGATCTGTTTCTGAATGTGTGTGAGAGCCTGTGTGTGTGTGTGTGTGTGTGTGTGTGTGTGTGTGTGTGTGAGAGAGAAAGAGAGAGAGAGAGAGAGAGAGAGACAGAGACAGAGACAGAGACAGAGACAGAAGAAAAGAGAATGTATGTGTATATGTGTCTCTCTCTGTCTTGTCCTCTCTCTCTCTCTCTGTCTCTCTCTCTCTTCTCTCTCACACACACACCACACACAGGCTCTCTGTGTGTGTGTGTGTGTGTGTGTGTGTGTGTTCGTGTTTAGGCAGATAACAAGTATAACAAGTATAACTTTTGCTAGGGCTTCTCACGTACAGGCATTGTTGGGTAGAAACACCATTCAAAAGAACGTGTTGTGTTCTTTAAAATCGGGAGAAAGCACAAAATAGTCAAGAGATCTTTGAGAAGGAGAACATAGGTGGTGTTTCCTATGTAGTTAGGCATGATACAAACTACTACCAATGAATGGCAGCTTGTTCAATGTGCAAATCTTACAAGTGGAGAGATGAAACCTACATTCATTGTAGTGAAGTGTTTGCCTTGACATAAATACAAACTTATAGGTGAATGTACAAAATCTGCAACTCAGTTCAGAGATGACGTCACATCTTTGTGTTAAGTGGTCATGTTTTCAAACTGATATTGTGGAATGAATGAGAAATGAATTAAGCACTTGGTCAAAGTATATGAAGACAGGCAGCTGTCTGCCTCCCTCTTTAGAATGATGTAATGTCAAAATTAGACAGCAATGGGGACTATGACTCTCCATTCTAGTATCTCCCATAACTTCCTAGCCATGTGTTTAGTCTCTGCTTGGGGGCCTCATTTTTATCCTATGTAGGTTTCTGATTAAGCTTTGAAGTCTGAGAGTAATTGTAATTGGCAGATGGATTGAGTAAAGTGTTTATTATCCTAAGCATAATGAAGTTCAGAGTTCATGAGAGATTACTTTGTGTAGTATGATGCATTGTTTTTTTACTCTTCCATGTAAACTTTTATTGGGTTTTTATATAGAGCTGTCAGGTAGGATTTGCAGATTCATGAAAGGACTATCCAATTTGTCAGTGGCTCATCACATTTGTTGACTGTCACTCTAGATAGAGTTCCCATCTTCTTTTGGCAGTATACAGTGGCCCAGTACTTCTGGTGTGCTGAGACTGAAGGAGATCTTGTAGAATGTAACCTTCAACCCTGACACTACAAGAACCATGTGTCAATGAAAACAAGCTAGCATCTTTCTAGTCTACTCTTTCTGATGGTTCTTGTATACACATAGAAACCTGAAAAGCTAATTACTAATTTCTCTCTCTCTCTCTTCTCTCTCTCTCTCTCTCTCTCTCTCTCTCTCTCTCTCTTCTCTGTGTGTGTGTGTGTGTGTGTATATTGTGTGTGTGTATGTGTGTTGTGTGTGTGTCTGTGTGTGTGTATGTATACAAGCACCCTGACCACTAAAGTAGGTGCAGAAATCAAGAAAACAAAGGACAACCTTGGAATATTTACCCTTGCCTTCTACATTGTTCAAGATAGGGTTATCTGTTGTAGGTTACTGTTTAAACTGGACTTGTTGGCCTGTGAGCTTTTGGTCATTCTCCTGTTTCTACCTCCCATCTCACCATAGCAAGTGCTAGGATTATAGAGACATCCTGTCACTACTGATTTTGTATGTTTCTTAAGGTCCTAAATTTGGATCCTCACATTAAAACCTGCATTTTACTTACCAATCTAGCCCCCAGACCCAGACTCTTTCCTGGCAGTTTCTTGTAACAGGTGCTAACAATTCAATCAATAGGCAATAACAAGATGAAGGTATCATAAGCAAACAATGTAGACAATTTGTAGTTTGATTGTCAGGATCCAGGTGATACGACATCATAATGTTTTGATGGTGGTGATAGCTTTAGTCTGACATGCTTGAGTGGAAGATTTAGGTGAACCATATTTTTATAGTTAATAAGTGATCTTTCTGGTGTTCTAGTATTCCACCATCCCAAGCCTTCAGTGATCTTGTAAGGACTTGGCACATCTCTAAATTTTAAAAGTTGGATGCACCATAGGCTTTTAGTCACTAACCCAGCAGCTTTGTGTCTTGTCCTCTTTCAATCAGAATTTTTTAAGATGCATGGGAAGATGTACTGTTAATTGCTTAGAACAGGATTCCTTACGGGAGGTTCAAACAATGAGAGTTCAAATGGAGCTACAGATGTTCTATATTTCTGTACTTTTCTATACTCTTATGTCAACAGCTTCTTTATCCTAAAGCAGTCAGTAAGAAATAGTGCCTGCTTCATAGTACAGGTTCAACAAAACTGGGCATTTATCCACTGCTGTGTGATTCTCATTCCATTTGCATTGATGTGTGTGTGTGTGTGTGTGTGTGTGTGTGTGGTTGTGACTCATGTCAAATGGCTTTGTATGCATGTATATTTATGATTGGAGTCCTGAGGTTGATATCTGGAATCATTGATTGAAGTAGAATCTGTCAATTAAGCTCAGATCTTACTGAAATGATTAGTCTAGTTACCATATCCAGTTTCTGCCTTCAGATGTCCTGCACAGCCATAGGTATTTACACCTGACATCAGGTGTACATCTAAATCTGATTGTTATCACTAGCCTGGTAATGCTTTAAGTTCTGAGCCATCTCTTCTGCACCAAGACATTGTATCTTAATGAGTGAAAACATTCTTAGTATAGAAATGGCTCAATTGCAGTATGAAATGTAGAAATTATCTGGAATTAGTGTGCCAGAGAGCATCATTTTTAGTATCTTAGTGAATAATACATGGGTGTTTAGAATGGTGTGGTATGTAAATCTGAACAGTCCTTTTCACTGTTTTATTATTTCCCAAATTCATTTAATGACCGCACACTCTTTTTTTGCCCAACTATAAAGAAGTATGATTAACACACCTTAATAATTAATGCCTATTGTTATCTAAGTCTTATCATTATGAATTCATTTTGGTGTTGTCATCCTATCCTCTTATACTGCTCAGCAATGTGCTCATCACTTCCTAAGATAGAATTCTATGGAAAAATATTTGGGACACAGGATGAAATTTAAAAACATATGAATCCAAAACTGGATAGATAGATAAATCAGTGGTTAAGAATATGTATCCATGCTCTACTGCAGCCCAGGGCTATGTTGATGCTTGTGGCCTCTTCTATGATGAAGGGCCTTCCAGATCTACATGGTCTATGCTGCCATCTGAAGCCATGTGGATATCCTTGGCATGTATTGCCACCAAGGGCCATAATGGGGGTCTGTGGCCCATGTTGCAGCAGAGGTCTGTGTTGATGGCCATGATCAGTACTGCAATTGGAGACAATTTGCTGCATTTTGTAGTAAATGTTAATACTGGAAACCATGTGCAAGTGCATGATCCAGGCTCCTGCTATTGGTAAAGGGCAAGGAAGCTAATTTTGCAATGGTATCAGTGTCTGCAGACTCACAGTTGAGAATGAGGTACAAAGAAATTCTGTAGGACAACCCCTACTCCAAACCCACCCTAACCCCCCAAAACAGTAACAACCTAGACAGAAATCCATCAAAAAGAATCTTAAAAATTGTAATAAGGATGTTGAAATGTAGCTGCTAATGTGGAAGGCCTCTTTTGTTTTGTTTTAAGGGGCTGGTCACTGGGAGTTTGACCATGCTCTAGTGAGCATATGGGCAACACAAAATGACCTTTTTTTCTTGCTCTTCTCCTTCTTTTTTGGGGGAAAGGGTTGGAGGGAGATAACAAGGGTGAAACATGGACTTGGAAAGACTGGGAAGTGAATATGATCAGGGTTCATTATATGAAATTTCCACATAATCAATAAAAATATGATGAAAAGAAAAAAGAAAGGATATGGACTACTCTTGATAATGAACCAATTTACCCTCCCACACTCACATCTAGAGGCTCAATACCTACTGCAACTCCAATTTTAGAAATTTGACACACTCAGGCATCCAAAGGTACTTACACTCACAAGCACTAACCATTACACACACACACACACACACACAACACACACACACAGAAAACACATCTCCCCTACACACATGTACACACAATTAAAAATAAATCATTTGTTTAAAAGAACTCATTACTCACCCTGGAAATGTCTTTTTAAAGACACAAGTGAAATTCACACACATAACATCTATAATTCCTTCACTTTCTCTAAAATGTTTATAATTGAGTATATCCACATACATGCAGATTATAGCTTTGTTCTCATAATTGTAAAAATAATACTATTATGCTTTTCCAAATCTATAGTCTTAAGTTTACTTTAAAGAATAGTTTAGTTTAGTTTATTTGTTTTTAAACAATTTAAATTTAAATTTATTTAAATAATAAAAATCATAATGTATAATCCAAATTATTTGTAAAATTCTGTGATGATAATAAGATTGATAAGACTGAGACACAAAAGCCTGATGTCACAGCAAGGCATAATTCAATCTGTAAATGAGGAAGAAGAAGACTCCACATCTTTGGTTGTTAAACCTAGACTTTTACCATTTCAGCGAGCAGAATTGAGATGTCTGTGATCACATTTCTTAAAATATATTGGTAGCAGCAAGAGTCACTCTATCTTAGGAAAGCTTATTTGGCATCTATGTAAAGGAAGTGAAAGTTGTCAAGTGAGCAGGGTCAGGATAAATGTAGTTTATATATCCCAAACTAGTGGTCTTTGAAATATTTTACATTTCCCCTTGTGTTCTGCTTGGGGTTTTGTTGAATAATATTGCGTGAGATTTCTTGATTGTTTGTTCAGGGGATTGACAAGTATTACGTGGAGTAAGTAATGACTTGTCACAGGTCAGTATTTCAAGAAGACTGTATAGCTGAGCCAAGAGTGAAGTCACTTAAGGTTTAGGGGTTTAATGTTCGATTTCCCATTGATTTATGTCAGGTTTTACTCTATTAAAAATTAGACCATAAAACTGTCCTAATAAGGATGATTCGGGCTTCGACTAAAAAAGAGAAAAAGTGAGAATAAGAGCCAGCTCATTTTATTACTAAGACAAGACTGATTTATTTACAGCAGGATCACCTCACATCCCAGATGCTAGTCTAATGCAGACAGAATAGGGAAGCATCTTGGCTGTAGAATTACAGAACTAACCTTAGTGGCTCATTGGATCTTCTTCCATTGAGTAGACCATAGCGCACGCTTATTAACCAGCAACGCTGCTTATAGCCAATATCTGAACGTTTTTGTGTGAAAGCATAATATTATTAAGACCTGAAGATAACAAAGTACATAAGAAACTACATATGTGTGAGAGACAGTTTAAACTCTTCCTTGCTAGGCTATCGCAGTTCAGACAGAAATTACAAATACAAGAGAAACAGGAACTAGAAATTCCCCAGCATCAGGGAGTGAATTATTGTCATGCTCACTTGAACCCAAGCAGCCCTCTGTGAAATAGACTATAATAACTAGAGAATATATTGTGGGAAAGAATATGCCATATGACTGAAGCCCTCCTCTCTTTCTCTCTTTCTCTTCTCTTCCTTCTCCTTCCCTTCACCTTCCCTTCCTTCCCTTCCCTTCCCTTCCCTTCTCTTCTCTTCTCTTCTCCTTGCTTCTCTTTTCTTTTAGTTCCTTCCTTTTGCTCACACCCTCTCTCCCAGTTCTTTCATCTTTATCTCCTGTATTTCCTTTCCTTTTCATCTGTCTTCTCTCTTTATTGTCTTTCTCCTCTCTTCCCATACCTCTCTTATCTGCCTCTTTCTATTGCTCCTTTACTCCCTTTCCTGAGTCTCCTCTCATCCTCTGTCTTTCTCTGTCATTTGTGACTGTTGTTTTCTCTCCGTGTGTCTATCTCTGTCTCTCTGTCTTTGTCTCTGTCTCTCTGTTTTTCTTCTGTCCTTTCTCTCTCCTCTATGTCTTTGCATTTCTTTACTCTCCCATTTGTCTTTCACCTTTTTTCTTTTTTCCTTCTCTTTCTCTTTCATCTATTTCTATGTGTCACTCATGTTCTTCTTCATTTATTTTGTGCATATAAAAAAACAACCATCCTACTTTTTACAAATGCAAGAATATGACATTATACCTATGGAGGCTAGAGGTCTAAGTACATTTTTTTTACTTTCATATTCAGTATTTTGGGGTGTTTTATATATATTCTACTTAATCTCCACTTTTTACCTTGATTATCCCAGAGTAGAAATATAAATTTTTTTACTCCACAAATATTCATAGACAATCATACAAAGCATTCATACAAACATTTCCTGCAAGAATTTTGCAAAATTATTTTTAATATCATGACTTTGAATAAATGTCAATATCATCTCCACTAGTATTTTGGAAAAAACGAATTGTCTCATATATGTTACTAGCTTATGAATTGATGACTTCATGTGTCATAAAGTATGTCAAACTAATATCACAAAATCATTTAAGAATAACATGAATCTAGAGGTTGTAGAACATTCTATTTAAATTTCTTCAGACATTATGGACATTCAGTTAGATTTAGTCATAGACTTAAAAGTAAACAATGAATTATATAGCTTTTCTGAACACTTGCATTTACTGTATACATTTAATCCTTTGTAGTTTTATATCCATTTCAATAAATCTCCCTGAGATGTTTCTCTTTTAAAATTTCACAAGAATAAATAGACATGAGAAAAGAATAGGGACTATGATTTGTACCACTGATGAATTCCTAATAAGTTTACCAAAGTACCACAATAATGAAGAAAAGCTGACTCATGCATATTCTTATTGAAACTATAGTTGTAAGAAATGGGTGAACTTAATTTCCCAGAAAAAAAAAATGTTTCATTTGTGTTAAACATTCTACAAGGCCAATGCAATAACTACACAGTCTAATACTGTGAAAAGCTGGAATTTTGCAGGTTCAGAGCCAAATTATCTTTGGCTATTGTTTTCAGCATCTACCAACCCAAAGCATCATAGAGTTCAAAAGTGGAGAATTTCCTGCTCTGTTAAAATCTGTTCGCCTAATATTCTAACAAACGATTTGTACTATATCTGGACTTATAACTGTCTTTGTTCCATTATTACAAGAACTTCATTAAGCTGTTACTGTGGTATAACTTAAATTTGTGTTCTTGGGCTACAGTTACTCACATATGACCCAAGAATAAACTATCTCTTATTTCCTCTGAAGTAAGAGTGAGTGTGTGCCTACAGATGTGTAATGTCTTGATTTACACTGAAGGTGAGGCTGGATTAAGAGCAAAATATCACATATGCATAAATGGAAGGATACCCAAAAGATGTATAGTCAATCTTGTCATTGAATATTAACTTTATCATATTTTTCCTGACACACAGATAGAAAAAAGAATGGAACAGAATTGATCCAGTTTCTACACTATGAAGACTTAGAAAAGTGTTACAAGTATTGGGCACAGGCCAGATTGTTTTTCTTCCAATTCCAAGATTTGAATCTGGCTGATTGGTTTGGGGATCAAAGGGTAACAGTGTCTGAAAATTGATTTAAGGAAAGATAACAATGCCTTTCAGGAACTTTGTAACTACAATTCCAATGTAGTAAACCTGTAAAAATTAAAGGACTATAAGCTTTTAGAAACAAAATTAATGCTTGTTGTACAAGTGAAAAAGAGTAAAATCTACTATAAAGACATAGGATGAAATTTCCCAGGCATGCACGTTAGAAAAAAAAAGAATATTCTAATTCAAACACAATTAAATAGGAAGAAGCTAATCCTCACTAATAAATTTATTGTGATTCAATAAAGACCAGTAGCCTTTGGGAAAATACTATTAATAAAGTCATTCAAAGCGTACAAAGAAAAGTCTTCAAAAGTTTTCTGGTAGAGTTCTGAAGAATAACAATATGGAGATACCTTACTACATAATGCAGTATAAAATCTCAGAAACAAAACTGTGTCACTTATGTATTTGGGTAATAAACAGATTATAAGATAATAAGTAGCTATGGAGTACCCAATCCCAAATGTGACATCTATAACACAACCTCAGGCTAAGGCTCAGGAAGTATCATGTGTGAAGGGGTGGAGCTTGTAAAAACCAGAGGACCTGGATGCTTGTGGTGAAGGCATGCCTCAAAACATGAGAGAAGAGCTACACTCATCAATTCTCAATGATGTGGTTGTCTGCACAAGAGTATAGAGGTCAATGTGCCAACTTAGGTGGAAAAAAATCACAAGACCTCACATTTAGATGAAGAGCTTGAAAGAGTCAATGGCTTCTGGGAGAGAGAGAATCAGTTTTCTTTAGGAACAAGTTCCCTGATAGATTTCCTTACTCTAAGTGCTCAATCCGAAGCACATATGCATTGCAGGGAACAATGACTGGACCCAAGAGGTTGTGTATGTAACAATAAAACTATAAAATTATAAATAATGACTTTGAGAATTTGTGGTGGTGAAAGACATGGACACAAATGGAGGGAGAGAGGAAGAGGTCACATGTTGACATGGACACAATGAGGGAGAGAAGAGGTCACAATGGTTGAGTACAGTGTACTCATGAACAAGATTCACAGGGAATAATAAATAGTTCTGAAGGAAAAACAAGTGAAAGAAAAGAAGAAAACCCTGTGCTTATGTGTGAGTTGCCAGCTGTTACCAATGTGTATAGAGGGATTCTTAATACTCTGGTAGGTATCAAGTTAGAACATATATGTGCATTGTGTAAGAGAAACCAGCACAGTGTGTATGTGAGTTGCTGCTACAGATATGCATACGTAAAGAATTTCTTAGTCTGCTATCAAGTTAGAGTTTATACACAGGGTTTGTAAAAGCAGTCTTTAAATGGTAATGCAAGCTATAGGGATATTTAATGTTTAAATAGTTACTAGTGATTAGCTTGCATTGGAACCCATTAAGTAAAAGACACATCTGTTGATACATTGTTATTATCTACAGCTAAGCACCACTATTTCTCACCATTGTAATGGTATAATATTTCAATGGAACAGGAAGCATTATAGACCAGAAATAAGAAAGTAGATGTATCATGTTTTCAGTTTACATAGGAAAAGCCAGTGTTATGATATCTATCATGATTGAAGAACTAATTATATTTCACATTGTCTTTATTTTTCAGTATGACAAGTTCTGGAAGGATCTTACATAGAATCCTAATAGTTAAGGAAACATCCAGGTGAGCATTGGAAATCCACATAACTAAAGGTTTGACAATGCTCCATTGTTATGAAGCATAACAAACAAATTCATTATGTATGGGCTTAAAGTATAAGAGAATGCAATCTGGAATAATATTCCCAGAACGCTATATGTGATCAGTACATTTTGTACTGTTACTAAACAGAAAATAATGAATAAAATAATAGCATATAAGACTCATTTTCAGAAGAACATTAAACATCTTATCTAACTGTAATAGTGTTGTGAAAAGAAAGACAATTCAAAGACACTGGACTTCACTTGGGGATGAATTAACCTAAGTAATTAAACAATAACATTTTGTTTTTAAAGAGTAAAAGAAGTTGCAACAGAAAGCTAAGCCAGTGGCCTTGATATCTGAAAGGAAGCAAATAGAAATACTGTTTTCTTCACTTGAAGTGTAGCGCTGAGGTCCAGCCAGCTCTGTGGGCATAAATAGCTACAGACGTTAGTTTTGTTGCCTTTATGTATAGTTTAGTTATCTGTAGACTTTAATATTCCTTCTATCTCAAGGTATTTAATTTAAAACTTAATGAATGTTATTTGGAAAATATATTAAAGATAAGTTATGACTTGTGGTGAAAATTAAAGTCATTTCTATTACTGTAGTTTAAAAATTGCTAAAATTATATTAATGCCCAAAGGTTTTAATATTTTTTGTGAATGTTTGCAAGTATTATTAATACCATGTACCCTTTGCCGTTTAACTTTGATGAAAACAAAATCTCTAGTTTTCTGTAAAATTGGAAAGTCAAGGTTCAGAATTCTTCAGTGTGAATTCTTTCAACTTCTCTATAATTTGAATCAATTGTAGTAATGTTCTTTCCCTCTGTCTTTGTCTCTGCCACAAATGCACACATGCAAACATGTCACTCCTTAAGAGCTTCATATTAATGATTTCAGTCAATGTTAGCAATGTCTTTCCAAAATATTATAATCTTTTTTGACAATAAAAATATGTGACCAGAGAGAAGATGATTGTGAATTTTCTTGCTTTCTATCTAGACTAAAGCAGCAATGTTGATATCTGTGTAAATTTCAGACGTCTCTTTGAGTACATAGAGAATTACAAATGAGAGTCTTATTCTTCTAAAAATTATTTATTTTCATAGTATTTCTGATTGAGCTCAGGGACTTGTACATGCTAGATAAGAATTCCTCCAGTGCCCTAAACCTCCAGGCCATAGGAAAAGTATTCTGGTGGGGATTTATGAACTGAATTTGAAATTTTTATACTGTAAAAGGAATAGAATTAGTTTCCTGCCCTTCTTTACAGTGGTTTATGACATCACATTACTGCCTAAGATGCAATGTTAAAAGTAACATTTAGACTACTACAATGATAAAAAAAAATCCCTTTTCCCAGGAGAGCATCATTCAAAAGTGTCCCTGCAAATGTCCAGGTCAACATTCCATATCAATTTATCTTTCTCTAATCCAGCCACAAATAGGACAAGCACAATTCAGAAATACTGATTTAAACACAAGAGTTAAATCTATACCTCCTTATTTAAAAACTGACAATTTTTATTTTCTAATAACAAAGTGTTCTAATATTGTCTTCTAAGCCAATAAAACTGGGAACTAGGAAAAAATCATATGCCACTCTATCTTACAGGATAATGTGCTTACTAAAAGACATATATTGATTTAGGGCAACATTTATTCCCCACATTCTTTTTTTTTTAATTTGATGGAATTACTGATGTCTGAGCCACAAACAGGATAGGATATATTAAAGCTACTGTTTACTGGGGGTTTTACATATCACCCAGTATATACAGGGATGAGAAGACAGATCCAGCCCACCCTCCCCACCACTCACTCCCTCTACTGGGAAGATGGATGTGCTACTCTTGAGAGAAGAATGAGACATGTTTAGATGGCTGTGCAAATGAGAGTCTACCCTGTCCTCTGCTCTCCATTGCATGTCCTACTGCCTCTGCTATAGAAACAGGATGAAAAACCACTATGCTTTGTGTCAATCATGTCATGAAAGGAAAGATGGCCCACAGGATCCTAGACATATAGGCATTTTGAGGTCAGAATGATGAGTTATAGAATACATGCATTCATCAGTCCATCCTCTCTAGATGTCAGTGGCTACATGGGCTAATACATCACTCCTTCTCACACTATTCTAAGTGTATGATTTACAATTTGCTTTATCTGTAATAATGATTAAGTAGAGAGTGACTTAAACTCATACAGAAGGCACATTGTATGGTGGGATTATGGATATCATCTGACAGAGATAAAAAAGACAAACTAGAAAGGAGGAAGGAAGAAACTGCAAATTACACACGACACGTTTCTCATTAAAGGTTACAGAGCTGTCCACAATCTTTACACATTCTTTCAATCTATCCTATGGGACTGGAGAGATGATTCTGCAGCTAAGAGAGATTTGTTTTCCAGGACCTGTAATGGCTAGCTCACAACCACCTATAATTCCAGATCCAAGAAATCTTACACCTCAAGCTTCTGGCTTCTATATGCACACATGTGCATTTACTCACACATATGCACACATGTACATACACACATACACAAATAAAAGTTAATCTTTAAAAAGCCTATTTTATTCATAAAATAGATAATTTACTTAGTTGTAATATAGTGCCTATCTCTGTGTTGATGAAACAACAAGAATTAACATCAACGTCTCTGTATCATTATTTTACTATTTGAGACTTCCAGATTTTATTCATAAAATATATAATTGACCAAGTTGAAATATAGTACCTATGTCTGTGTTATGCAGCAATATACTTATTTTCTTTCTGCCCCAGTCAGGTTTCTAATTGTTATGATAAAACACCATAACCAACATCAACTTACAGTCACATCAACCACAGCAGACTCTCAAGGCAAGAACCCAGAGGTAGAAACTGAAACAGAGGCCAAGGAAGAATGCTTAAGAACCCAGGACCACCCACTAAGGGATAGCACCACCTACAGTGGACTGGACCCTCACACACTAAGAATCTTCAGATGGTTGAGGTGAGGGGCTGGAGGAATCTTTGGGATTTGTCAGAGATCTGGGATGACAGAGACTCCCAGGAGTCTGTGGAGGTAACTTTAGCTGAGACTCCAAGGGGTCGGGGTGTGGAATCTGAAGTGGCCACCTTCTGTAACCATACAGGACCCACAGTGGAGAGATAAGAACACCAACCCACTCACAAAACATTTTATCCAAAATTTGTTTTTCTACAAGAAATGCAGGGACAAAAATGGAGCAGAGACTAAGGAAACGGCCAACCAATAATTGACCCAACTTGCGACCCATCCCAAAGGAAAGCACTAATTCCTGACACTATTAATGATACTGTTATCCTTGTAGACAGGCGCCTAGCCTAACTGTTCTCTAAGAGGCTCCACCCAATTTTGTGGCCTTACTGAGGAAGGATAAAGCTAGCTCTGCAGAGACTTGATGTGCCAGGATTGGGGATACTCAGTGCGGGGGGAGGGGGGTTGGGGGACTCCGTCCTCTCAGATGAGGTGGGTCAGGGAGCAGGGGAGAAGGACTGTGTGAGGGGAGGGACCTAGAGGGGGCAAGTGATCAGGATATAAAGTGAATGAATAAATAAATTAATGGGAAAATAATTAATCAAGCAAATGACCCGCAGACTTGACTTCAGGCCACTCTGATGGCAACAATTTTCTCTTTGAGAAGGCTTCATCTTCCCAACTAACATTAGCTTTTGTTAAGTTGATAAAACAAACAAGAAAAATAAATAAACAGGACAACTTCTATAATTTTGTCTTTGGATGTCCATTATCCAAGCCTTTCTCCCGAAACCACCCTTCCCAGCCTTAAACAATTACGATTTTGTATTCCAATAGATTTTGTAATGTTAAGAGATATTTCTTGTTCCATAAATCTATTCTGCCCTATCATCAGTTGCTTCTCCTATTTTAATCAAGTACAGCCAGCACATCTCACATGACATTCATTTGAGATACCCTTAGATCAAAATAAATACTAAAAATATCTAAATCATCATGTTTGGATTTATGTTCCAGGGCAGAGGGAGTCATGACTTATTTCCTTATTTTTCCATTATATTACACCTAATAAGCACTTAATGAAGTTTTGGCAAGTGAAAGAAAATAATAAAGCTGCCAATATACACATGATACATGATGCTGTATCTCACAAAATGTTGAAATAATTAGAATGTGAAAGAAATGACAATGTTAAGGTAAATCATTATAGTACTTATAAGTGGAAAGGTTCTCTAGGATGAACATGAGTTGGCATGAAGTAACTTCTCACCTGAATGATGCTGCTAATGCATTTGGTCATTAGCAGTGTGAGTCCTTCAACTGTTACAGAGAGCTGTGCACAGGGCAATCAATATTTGCTGTCCATTCTGAGTAGAGCATCCTTCTTTTACCTGGGTTTTGCTAATGCTCTTTTTAAAACCTCAAGAATGACACATGACTTTCAGAGTCATCACCAGGTAGGATTTAATAAGTAGGTATATCATGACAGAAATGGAACAAAAAGATTCCTGTCTTGAAAAATAAGTATATAGTGAACTACATCCCAATTTTCCTCCATCTCAGGACAGAGCCTTTTTCACGACCCCTTTGAAAGTGGAAGCTATAGTTCACTTGTACATACTTACTCTGGACCACTGAAATGCCCAGAGCTGTACTTTCTCTCAAGCAGGAGCAACAAAGTGTGAATGTCTGATGGAGGAATATTTGTACTAAATGGTTGAATGATGTTTATGCTTAGTCCTGTTGATTTCAGTTGGATCACTGTGGTAGACTTGTTGCCTCACAGCAGTGTGTGATATCATGTAATATTTTGCTGGGCCAGCGTTCACCCCGTCCTCTTCTATGGCTTATTCTCCACCTTCACCACACCCAGGTTCTCTTCAGAATATTCCCTTTACTCACTTTTCCCCTAACCTTTATCACCTTAGCACACGCCCAAATGGCAGTCATTCTAAGAAATCTGTGTTGCTTACCTTTTAAAAATAGTTCTTTACATTTAATATCTTCGTTGTAAACAAAACTACATTTCTTAATAAGAAAGTACTGTGTAGCTTTTTAGCCCCATGCCTAAACTCTTAAAATATGAAGAAAATGTTCTTTGTGCAATCCTTCACATTAGAATCTTTTAGAGAAATTTAAGTTATTCACATTAAAATGTTTTTTACATGCCTCCTCTGAAAATAAATTCCACACGAATTTATTTCTGAACATGGCCATGAATGAGGCTTGAGAGATGACTCCGAATTAAAAGCATTTGGTTGTCTTTGAGAGAACGCAGGTTCAATTCTAAGCACTGACATAGAATTGTTACAGGTGGTTCATAACAGCCATTAGCTTCAGTTATAAGGAATCCAATGCCCTCTTCTGACCTCCAAGAATACCAGGTATACCCATTGTACACATTCATATATGCAAAGAAAACACTCACACATATAAAATAATAAAGAAAGCAAATCTAAATATATTTAATTGGCTATGACACATGCTATTTTTATTATGAATTGTATCCCTATTTTCTTTATATTAATCTGTTTTCTAAAATCTAGGTGATTACATATTCTAGTTGATGATATGCTGTTTGTGGTTTCAAGGTTAACTCTAATGTGGGCTTATAAAGTCATTTGACTTTGTGAAAAATTAGAAAGTACCACATCAGGAAATTGAACAGAGGTGTGCAGTACTGGGGAATGGGGAACTGGGGGAAGCCACCAGAAAGTCCTAGATATCAGGAAAGCAAGAGGCTTCCAGGACCCAATAGGGATGACGTTAGTTGGAATACTCAATAAAGAGAAAGGGGAACCTGTAGAGATCATATCCACAGGTTAGACACAGTCCCTGGTTGAGGGTTGGAGCCACCCTCAACTCTCAAAAATTTTAACCCAGAATTGCTCCTGTCTAAAGGAAATACAGGAACAAAAAGTGGAGCAGAGACTTAAGGAAAGGCCATCCAGAGACTGTCCCACCTGGGGATCCATCCCATATGAAGCCACCAAACCCAGACACTGCTGATGATGCCAAGAACTGTTTGCTGACATGAACCTGATATAACTGTTTCTTGAGAGTCTCTGCCAGAGCCTTACTAATACAGATGTGGATGCTTCTAGCCAACAATCAGACTGAGCACAGGGACCCCAATGGAGGAGTTAGAAGGGGTACTGAAGGAACTGAATGGGTTTGCAACCCCATAGGAAGAACAACCAACCAGATCCCCCAGAGCTCCCGGGGACTAAACCATCAGCCAAAGAGTACACATGGAGGGACACGTGGCTCCAGCTGCATATGCAACAGAGGATGGTTTATCTGGCATCAATGGGAGGGGAGACCCTTGGTCTTGTGAATGATCAATGCCCCAGTGTAGGAGAATGCTAGAGTGGTGAGGCAGGAATGGGTGGGTGGGTGGGAGAGCACCCTGATAGAAGCAGGGGAAAGTGGGGTGGGATAGAGGATTTGTGGAGGGGAAACCAGAAATTGGGATTACATTTGAAATGTAAATAAATAAAATAACTAACAAAAGGGAAAGTACCACATCTATTAAGACAGTATTTACAAGGTGTAGTATTACTAGTAACAGAGAAGCCATTCAGTAATCAATAAGTGACACAGAAAATAGAAGGCTTGTTATTTTTAGCAAGAATTCTGATTTGTAATTTTCCTTGCTTTTAACAACATTAAAAATGAATTTAATACATATTTATATTTGGGAAAGGACAAATATGAAACACTTCATCAACATCATTATAAAACTAATATTAATTATTATGTTTACTTCTTATAAAGCTGTGTGTATACAAATTTAATAAATGTCATTTTTAATGTCACAGATTACTGTTGAAGTCATTGTGAAGACACTTATACAATACTCAGATACACTGACTTGAACACATATCAGAAATTCAGAGGGAAGGAAAACAAAATGAAAACCTGGATGATGTGTGGGTTTCATATGCAGAGGAAAAAGGATTTGATGGGTTAATATGCTCTTCTCTTTGTTGTTTACAATTTCATACTTCTGTCATGGACAGCAGTCTCACCCACAGATTTTTTGAGGTATCAAGAATACCCATTGTACTTCCATTGTTTGGATGACAGATGTAGAAGATTGCTGCCTTTGGGCTGATGAATGGCACATAGGTGACCATCTTGAAATGGAGTTGAGGCGATGACATATTCTAAGAGAAGAATACATAGTGGGTACATAGTGTCCCTAGTCTCCACAAGGTATTGATTCCTGGAGTCCCCATGGATACATGGACACTCAAGTACCTATATAAAACAGATTGGTAGTCATTTAACTATACATTTAATCATCTGTAGATTGGTTAGAAAACTGTTGCAATGTAAATGATTCATAAATCTTTGTGCTTCTATCTTTTTTAATTATTTCCAAAATATGGTTGTGTATTTTAATCCACTTGTATTTCTTCAATTATTTTTGATTTGTAGTTGTTAGAATCCATGAATTAGAAACCCGGGGACAGGTGGATGGTTATTTCTGGAAGATGAGAAAGGGGAAAACAGAGATAATGGAGTCTTGTAGCACATCATCCCTTCCCTATAGAGACTGTTCCTAGAAAACACCAACCTCCATATTTGTTATGACAGAAAGCAAGAAATTGTTAGAAAACTATCACTGTATGAAGTTGTGAAAACTTTCATCATAACAAACAGAGCAAGAAAAACATGAAGGTGGTGGGTGAATAGAAGGTGGGAAGGATCTGGGTTGAGTTGGGAGGCAGAAAAAGACAAATAAACATTAGAAAACAATAACAAACATACAGTTGGGAAAATAAAAATTAAAAAAAATGCATTTGAACATGTTTGGTTATAGAGAGCAAGGATGGACATCATATAATCTTACCCTGCATGGAGAAAGTGGGACAGGCTGGTTGCTCCCTGCAGAAGCTGCTACTATCCTCAAGAACTTACAGAAATTTCTAACAAATACTCAGACATCATCAGAAAATTCAAGCTCTTTGATGGTAACTTAGAATCTATCCACTTATTGGTGTGGGCACACCCAGAGAGTAGCCTACTTTGTCTTTTCAGCCTTATAAATAAACATAGCTCTTTAAAACTCCTGATACTCAAGATTCTTATTAATGTAGACTTAATACTGTGCTCCTTCACCCAGAGCAGAGAGTGCAGCTGAAGCCATGAGGGTTGTTATTCTGTGAACTACACTATAGACAAACTGGCATTTTAATTTTCTTCATCTGTAGTCCAAAGAACCCACTCAAGGCAGGAAAAACATTCCCTTAAATAAAAGAAGAAAACTTACTTTTAAGGCCAATTTCAAAATCATTATGGAATCAAAATATTGAAACTATCTTGGTTTGCTTTACATAAGATGCTATATTGCACTAAAAAGTTGATATCTTGTAAAAGAGCCCACAGGGCATAATTAATTTACAGAGCAGGTTTTTGAACAGAAAATTCAATAATATGTGCTTTTGTCATCAGGTATTTACTAATTGTTAATCTGTAATTTTAATTATTTAAAATAAACATATTCTACATAGTTTTAGTAGATGACTAAGTGATAAGAATTAAGCTTTTTTCCTATTTGACTTTACTTTATTGGCATACCAATGGAAATGTATTGGGATTGATTTACAACTTTAAAGTGCTTAATAAATTATTAGCATTATTAATATTCATGGACATTTTTTCTCAGTGTTATTCCATAGACATACATAACATTTTCTTCCTTGAGAGATGATTTAAAGATAATTTGGAAAGCTAAGCATTTAGAGCTTAAATAAACAACATCTTTATGCATTTATTTAAAAAAATTTAACTGTGACAAGAAAGCTTAATTTACCTAACATAAAAAACTACATGTTAAGCTAAAATTGCTCACTGAGAGCTCTCCATTTTTTCCTTATGTAAATTATATTGTATTATGCAATATTTTTTCATTTTAAGTTAATATGACACACTCACTCATACAAGTCTATGCATGTAATCATAATATATAATATTTTATTTGCATTTAAACATATGTGCATATTATCTTGAAGCTCGAAAAGTCCAAATTCCAAGTGAATTAACCCCTTTAAACATGAAGGATAAGCCATAAGACTCCAGTAGGAATTTTATTTTTATATATTTACTATGTATCTCTGTATTTTAATTATTTAAAAGAAGTACATAACATGCTATATAAGGTATTGGGTGAATGGGAAGAATTAAATGAATAAAATCTGAAGCTAGTAAGATGGCTGAGTGGGTAGAAGGTCTTACCACAAAACCTGGTGATTTGAGTTCAACCCTGGGACTTATGTGGTGGAAGAGAAAATGAGTTATACAATTTGTATTCTTACCACTGTGCCTGTGCTATGACATGCACACACACACACTCACATATGAGTACACATGCAAATGAGCATACATACACACTAAAAGACAATCATGTAATAATTTTATCAAGATAAATAATACTCAATGAAATCTGGATAAAAGAATGGGGGAATAAGTGAATAAAATGCATACATTATTTCATAGTCTTAATTATGTTGAACTAAGATTTTTAAATATATTTATATGCACACGCAGATACATATATACATATGAAATACATATATACATGCATACAGACATATATCCGTATATTTATACATACATCCGAAGATGCTAATAAAATCAGTTGAGAAATTAGACCAATGGAGGAAGCACTTATAGCATCAAGAACTTTCTTATAGTTTTGCATGCTCACTGAAGTTTTCTTCATGTTTAACTTTCCTGACCTCTGTCTATTGCAAGTGCAACTTCATAAATCCAGCAACTTGTTATCCTTTCATTTCAATAACTGTGCCTATTTTAAATGAAAACATTATGGATATATACATTTAACTCAGAGTAGAACAGTAGGTGATCCTGCCTCTTTCTGATCTTAATGGGTATCTCCACATCTTTTTTCCATTAAGTAATGAAAATAGAGTAAGGCATCATAAAATAACCTGATATCTAGAAAATTCAGGAAAACAAGTGAGCCTAGAACCCTATTAAGCTGTTAAGAAATTAACTCTTTTTTTATAGTATCTTTTATTCTACACAGAAAGGTTGTTAGGACCTTTTCCAGACATCTGTATTTGAAATGAGGGACACCATTTACTGCCATTCAGGCGTCAATGAATTGGAGATTGTGAGAGAAGCCAGATTCTCAAATAGATAGTTGAAAACTCTTCCTTCCTTCCTTCCTTCCTTCCTTCTTCCTTCCTTCCTTCCTTCCTTCTTTTTTGCTCATCAATTTATTTATTTTCACTTTGCAGTATCCCCCCCAACTTCCTTAAGGTTTCAAACACTAACTTTTTAGCAAGCAATCTTCTAACTGCACATGATGGTTAGGTTAGAAATGAAACGACAGAAGCTTTGAGCCTTATAACTACTACCTGAAATAATTACACAAGCTTTATTTATATCGGCCACCAAATTGATTTAGCCACTCTTTCCTACTGGCCCAAGGTTGGCCAATTCTAAAAGTTAAATTCCTCATAGGATACTCGGTTAGCCAAATCCTATTTCACTCAGAATAATTTTTTACTGACTTGAAAGCTGAGTGAGCAGTGACAAAATGCATTTAGCTATTTCTGCCCAAGAAGGCAGGACACAATTCTCGCATCCAACTCTTACATCATCTTGAGCAGAAGATAGTTTTGATTCACATCTCAATAAAATCCTCAGTGGTTGGATGAAGGCTCAAGGCACAGGGTTCTTTGTTCTCTAAACATGTACCTCCATTATGCATTCTAGACATATTTGCTTTTACCTGTACTTCATTAAAAAGTTTGCTTAACCATTCCTATGGCCTCTGTTTCATTCTTTGGGAATGTGTTCTAAAAGAAGCAACTGTAACCTTAGCTGCCTCCCCAAAGAAATTTCACAATATTATGATTTTAGGTTACTGATTTTAGAAAATAGTCGTGTTCAAGAAGTGATTGGTCTTATTCACTTCTATTTCAGAACATTTACATTGTAACCATAATATTATTGTTTGAAATAATTGAGACTATTCTGAATATTCCTATTTATATCTTTATGTGTTAAAATACTTCTGTAAGTATAATTGAGTCGGGAAGAAATATACTGGAATAATAGCTAGATGTGGAACACTTGAGATTCTTCAATATATATATATATGTATGTATCTTTGGGGAGGATGCTCTATGTACTCATGCCTCTTGAGGCTAGGAAATGGCATTAGATTCCTTGGAGCTGGAATTATACATGTGGTGGTAAGCCACTGAAGGTGGGTGCTGGTAAATGATCTCAAACCCTCTGCAACAACAAGAGGTGCTCTTAGTCATTGAGCTCAACTCTTTAACCCCTATTGTGATGCATTTTACATCTATCATTCTATGAAACTGAGAAGTTTAGGCACTTAAGCTAAAACTTACCTTTTCCAACCAAACTGATAAATATGAAATAACGTATGTAGGCTTTCTTTTCAATTACATTGATAATTAGTGCAATAGGAATTAGACATTATGGTATTTCCTGTTGATGCCTTGGGCTACCTGTAGTTGGGTTATCTTTACCTAGTTCATGTTGCAATGAAGTAAAGCACTCACGAACCTGATAGTTTCAATGATGATACTCATCTCATGTTCGTACAATGGGTGCTTTGATGACAGCTTTGGTTCAGTGTATTTTCTCATACACTCTAAGATGACATATCATTGGGACCACCTGCTTCTTGCTTATGTTGTTTGGGTGGCAGAGCCTAAACAAAGCCGACACTCCTTCCAAGCATGGCACATGTTGTTTCATGGTTTATAATACAAAGGCTCACTCACTAGGTTGATCAGAGTCTCATGTCATCATATAGTGAGATGAGGTCTCATTGTAGGGAGGAAAAAAAGTCTAGGTGTTAGGAGAAACTTGAAAGACACACATTAAACCATGCTGCTGCCTCATATTCATCCATGTCTGTCAGTTCCAGATGCTGTGTGGTTAGCGTGGATGGGTTAGTATGGCCTCTTAGTTTACTAGTTTTAGCACTTTGACTAAAAGCCACTCTAACAACAAGCAACTTACCGGAGAAACGGATGTTCTCAAATTAGAATTTGAGTCTATCAGTGAGGGAAAGGCAAAGTAGGATCAGGAAGTGAGTCTACCACATGGAAAGTCAAGAACAAGGATGCAAAGACAGGAAGCCTTGCTTGCCTGGTTGCTGTCAGAGACAGATTTCTCCTTCCTTTTCTGCTCATCTCCCTCTGCCCAGGAAATGATGCTGCCTAGAGAGTACTTGGCTCTCCCACATCAATGGACAATCAAGACAATGCTTAAACTCATGCCTCCAGCCAACTTGATAGGGATAATCCCACAGTTGAGACTTCCTTCTGAGATGACTCTTGTCTGAATCCATTAGACAAGTAAAGCTCATAAGGACAACAACCTACTTCTAACTCACTGTGTTCTCAGTATCTGTGTCTCTGTTCTGAAAAAAAAAATTGACCCTTGATTACAAATCTGTTTTCATAACAGTTTTGTGATTGTAATTTATCAAACTTTATTAACTATTTCTTATTGATGCATTAAATTAATGTCCCCTATGATCCTTAACAAAGAGTCAGATGTTTGTATAGCAATGATGATGATGGTGATGGTGATGAAGATGATGATGATTATGATGATGATGATAATGGCAGCAGCAAAGCTTAGGGACCTTTGTCATGTAATAGGTAATAAAGTTTTACATATTTTAACTAGATTGCCCCAAAACAATTTCTACAAGTCAAGGTAATTTTACATTGTTCATATTATACAAGAGGGAGTTAAAAAAAATGCAAAGGGTGAACAGTTCTCTCAAGAACAAATGGCTAGTGGCTGGATGTATCAGGACTTGACCTCAGACTGTCTGGCTCCACAGCCTGTGCTCTCGGAACCTGTCTGAGACATCTTGTTGATGGGAATGTCTCCTTCTGCTGAGGTTTTTAAGTTTGTAATAGGCATTCTGTCTGCTTGAGACAATCAACAGAGCATCCCCTCCAAAACTAAAGAATAATGTTTAATCTAACAATACGGTTACTATGCGTAACTTAAACTCATACAATTTCTACTCCCAATAGTCTCATTAAAATTAAAATCAGATGCAATATTCTCAAATGTTTTGCATTTATGAGTTCATTTCCTTCTTCTATTTTTCTTGTATTGAAAATAGATTTTTTCATACAATAAATTCTGATAATGTTTTCCCATCCCTTAAATCCTTTGAGATTTCCTTACCTCCCTTGCTACATAAATGTACATGCTTTCTTTCTTTCTTTAGAAAATAAAACAAGCACCTAAATAATAATAAAGTAATAAAAATGATAAAATAAACAGAATAGAACAAAACAAACATGCAAAAGAAAAAGAGCTAAATAAAAAGACAGGAAATATATATAAGTGCAAGGAACTAGAAAATATGCACAAAGAAGAGCAAATAGTGGTTTTGTGTGCTTGATTTTAATAATAAAATTGGGTTTTCTTTAAAAAAAAAGTTAATGGCAGATGAGGTGCCTCAATCCTGTTGCCAAACCTGAAGTCCTGAGTTCAATTCCCTCCATCCACATGGTGAATGGAGAGCACTGACTCTCACAGGTTGTCCTCTAACCTCCACATTTTATTGTAAACTACCTGATGTAGGAATCCTTACAGATTCAGTTAAAAGAACTGATAAGAATATTTCACCTGTGATGTAAACTGTCATATTCCTGTGATAACAAACAGGGAGTGGTCTGAATATAGTGCCAGACAAGAAACATTCACTCACCATAGTTAACTAACCTCAATCATGAAGAAACTTCAAGAACGTCCCAGAGATAGGCATTACTCAGAAAACATTTGGAGGAGACAGGCACAAGTGGACCAGGACTTTCCCTGAAAATTCAAACCTCCAGCCAACATTTAAACAATGTTTCAGTGTCTCTAAGAAATAGTTAGACAGAGAATCTTAATTTCTCCTGAGGTTTTCTATGTTCCGGGTTCACAGGCTCTGTTGAAGGGAATCACCTGCTTTCCCAGCTTTTGGGCCAATAAATCCAAATTTCGTTTCTGAAACAATTTCTATCATTTCTGACCCCTTAGAATTCAGGGAGTGTTGACTTTGAAAATAGCAAATCATACTATAAAGATTATGATTATTTTAAATGATTTAAAGAACTGAAGAAATCAGCATTTTTCTTATATTCTTTTGATATCATTTTTATATTTTTATTTTATATTCTTATATTACTACCTTATCTATTCTTATGTTCATATTATTATTAATTAATCATGTAACTCTCTGATGAAATGTTGCACTTCTCTGTGATCTAACAAAAGAATTAAAAACAAAACTTTATTTATACATGTGTGTATGTGTGCTCACAGAATTCATAATTGGCACATGCATACATTCATAGGTATACATTTCTAATAAAACACATTTTAAATTCATATCTGAAACAGAACAGCACTTAAGTTTCTGGAATTTCATGGAAAAACATGAACATTTATTTTGGAAAATATTTCAATCACATGTTCATGTTTTTACAGTATAATATAGGAAGGTTTATTGGCAAGAATCATTTGCAAGAAAAAATATACAATAAAATATATATTTATTCTGTTACATTTTTTTATTTCTCTCAAGTTACATTTCAAGGTTACAAAGGTGAACACTTAGATTCCTCAATGCAGAATGAAGAAAGTTGAAATGCTTTGTTCTGTCACCTATTGCTAGAAAGACTGTTATAATTTAATATTATGACTCTTCTATTATATATTATTAAATGAGTAGAGAATATATAGTATAATCTGATGTCATTTGTGAATGTCATCTAGAAAATATGAATTTTGACATTTAAGTCTTATTTCCTACAACTGTCTTTCCTCCACAAAATGGAGCCCCAATCAGGAGTGTGCAGTATGGAATGTTCTTTATTTTTAGAAATAGTGCAAATAAGCATATCTGTGAAAATATCCACAACTTTTGTCTTCTCTTGAAGCCATGATTTAAGGAAGATTATCTTTCATGTTTTTGTGGCTTAGAATCAATGACATACTGGACAGCATGCGGAAAGAAGAAATGTCCAAAATATAACTAGAAAGTAGGGACAATAAAGACCGACATGTGAAAAACAAGTCACCTAGGAGTCTGGTGTGCTACATGATAACCTTGTTTGTTAGATTATATATGACCCAGAGATAAAGAGGAATTTGCAATTTTAATTTAGGGTCACAGAAATCACCTATAAAAATTATCTGTGATATTATTGTCCTAAAAATAGCTGTTGCTTGTCTTTGCTTTGGGCAGTGATGTTTCTGGTTACTGAAAGTCATATGCATGTTTAATTAGTTAAATTTGAAAAAAAATGCATAGAGGCTGTAGAGATTGCTGCTTTTGTATAGGACCAGGGTTCATTCCCCAACATCCACATGGTGGCTCACAAACATACAAAACTCCAATTCCAGGGAATCCTATATGCTCTTCCAGCCTCTGAGGGCACCATATACATGCATAATGTACATACACACCCACAAAAAACATATTCACATACATAAAATAAAAAAAATTACTATTTAAAAATTATAGCATATCTGGGGGAGGTAGCATTTACAGGTTGTGACTGTGAGATGCTATTCCTGAAGATGTCAGAGTCAAAGTCTGAACTCATGTACTGCCAACCAATTGCCTGGCAACCCATCCTGAAAGACAAACTTCAAAGATTATTATTGAAAACAAGAGTATGGAGGTTTATTCAGTTTTATCTCACTAGGAATAGGAACAAATGAAAGACCCCAGTGACCCCTGAATTTGCCTGAGGGGGATAGTCATGAAGTTTAAGCTCGAATAGAAACAGAGGTAGGCATAACTAAGCAAGCCTGGTGGTAACACATTGCCTGTTATTGATCTACCATTGCCTCGGCTCAAGTCAGAGTTGAAAGTGGTCTGATATGTACTCAAAACTATGTGGAATATCTTCCAAGGAGGAAAGTTCTTTCTCTAACTAACACTAGGACTTCAGATTTTCCTTTTCCTATCAATATATTCCTCAGAACTTTTTATTAATCATTTTATTAATTTATAATTCAAATGATATCCCCTTCTTGGTTACCCCTCCACAAACCCCATCCCACACCCCATCTCCTCCCTCCCCTTTGCCTCTATGAGGGTTCATCTCTACTCCCTTACCTACTCATGCCTCACTGCTCTAGCATACCCCTATGCTGGGAAATCAAACTTCCACAGGACCAAGGGCCTCCCCTCCCATTGATGTCAGATAATGCCATCCTCTGCTACATATGTATCTGAAAACATGGATTTTTCTATGTATACTCTTTGGTTGGTAGTTTAGTCGCTGGGATCTCTGGGTGGTATGGTTAATTGATACTGTTTTTCCTGTGGGATTGCAATCTCTTTCAGCTCCTTCAGTCCATCCTCAGAATTTTTTAAAGGCAGTATATCTCAACATAGCTATTCTTGAATCCACTATGTAGACCAAGCTGGTCTGGAACTCAGAGATAATACCTGCCTCTGCTTCTCAAGTGCTGAGTTTAAAGGCAAGCTCAACTATGCCTGGGTCTTAAGAAATTTTGGTTCTTTGGAGCTGATTGTTTGAAAAATCTGGTAGCCAAAGATGGACACAAATGTTTCATGCCAAAGTAATTACAATACATCATACATATATACATACATAGATAACATACATACATATATGTATATTGTGCATGTATGTATAAAATAGAAGTAATTGAACTTCAGAGATTAGAGAGCAAAAATGGGCAGTTTGAATAGTAAAAAGAACTAGATTTAGTCAATTCCTCTAGTCACCAGGGTTAACTTTATGATATGGGGTATAAGAACGTAAGTGAGATTCCATGATATCTCTTCTAAATGCTCTCCACTTTCAAAAATCACACTTTTATTACAGACAAATGGAATAAATTATAAAGAGAAAGTCATGAGCCTACCCTCCAAAGATTTTTAAAGAACTTACCAAATTTCTAAATATGACTTTTCATTATGCTTCTTATCAGAGACACTGCTGGGGAAGAGTGTCACCGATGCTATTTCAGATCTGTCATCTAGAATCTTCTAATCTGCCAACTTTCTGCAACTAGGAGATGAGCTCACGTACAAGCTGACAAGAGGTGCTGATGAGTCTAGACTTTCTTGAAGGTTGTTAAAAGTTTAAGTTGCCCCACCTTGCAGAAATTCTCTGAATCGGCTGGGAAATTTTTCTAATGACAGCTGCTGTCAGGTGACAGGATAAATTATGCAGTTCATAGAATGTGGTGCAACAAGTAAAGGATGCTGGAAATAGAAATGGCCCCAGATACTGTAGACAGCGACTTACATAAACCTTTAACATCTCTCTGCATGTCCTATCTGTTTCATTATTCCCCAGTGGGGTTTAAAAAAAAAAATCTCTGCTTCTACTGAGGATCATGCTTCCTTGCATAGGAAATGAAGGGAAGCACTTAATCACATGCATTAGAATACAATAAACCCAGACACCTCAACTGGGAAAGGGGGCCATGACATTTCCAGTCTCAAAGCTCCAGAGAAAATGGCATTACTACCAATCTGTAGTTCTATAAGCCATAGTACAAATATAATTTTAAATGTAGTGCTGCACAGCTCTCAGTTATGTTTCCTTAAGTGGCAGTTGAGGCTTGAATGAAACTTGTTGCCCAGAGGTTCGTGTGATTCACCTTCTAGTCTTCAGTTGGTGATACTGCACTGGGAGTTTGTGAAACTTTAGGATGAGAAATTTACTGGAGGAAATACATCACTGGGGATGGGCTTTGAGGCTTTATAGACTCACCTAACTTCCAGCTCATTCTCTCCATTTCCTGTAGGCATAGACATCAGCTTCCAGCTGCCAATATTACTGTTGCTCACTACCATGCCTGGCTTCCTTAGTGTACTGTTATCTGTCTGGAACCATGAGTCAAAATGAATGTTTTCTTCCTTAAGTTGGTTGGACTCATGGAATTTTATCACTGCAACAGAAATGTAATTGATAGAGTACTCAACCAAAATACTGGTTTATATTAGTATTTATGATTTTTTCCTAGCAAAACAGAATCCAAGAAGTAGGCTAGGGCTTTGCATCAATCACATCAATCATTATGCCAAATTGACAAAGATCCTGGAGAGTAAACCATAATCTCTAACTTGCTGTGCAGCTCCAAAGTTGGTTAGTGGAGTAGTGTTAGCCTTTCCTATGAGATGGAAGCTTTAGGAAGTCCCAACAAGCTATTAGATAGAGTTGAAATATTTGTCTTTATTTTATGTTTTGTCTTCATTATGCTTCTTAAAGAAAATTGCTTGCCTATTTTTCTAGATTGAGTTTTTCTAAATTTAACTAATTTTCCTTGTTAGTGGGAATATAGAATATTTGAGGAACAAGGATCATGTTAACAGTGTCCATGACCAAGAAGACCTTTGGATCTGTGACAAGTCTTACAGTCGTCATGGTCCTAAGAATGCTGGCTTTACATTTTCAAATTGTTTATGTGGTTGTGGTCATTATCACACTTGGAAAGGTTTTAACAAAGGGATTCAACAACAAAAAAATGTTATTATCTGCACAAGAAGTGAAAACTAGACTGGTCAACAGCAAATGATCAGCCCAAGCTAAACCAAACTTCTAAAGACAAATTAACTGGGGTCCTTGGAGGTGAACAGGGTATAGTAACAATGGACACAGGCTTTATTGGACTGAGCAGTAGCTGCCAAAGTAGTACATTCTCTTGTAACTGAGTCCTGATAGTTTCAGACTTCAGGTTTGGTGTTGGAAAGTGGGAGTGGGACTCGGCTTAAAGAACCCTGTGCTTTTACAAGGGTGAAAAGACATGGAGAATTAAGACAGAGCTATGCCAGGATCATAACACCGTGTTTATATAATGTTGCTGCAGTCTGTGGTGTTCAGTCTTTTGATATTGCAATGTGACATTATCATCTATGAATTTCACACTTGAGATTTTAAAAGTTCCAATTGATTTTTAAAAAATTATACAAAAAGGAGCTAATTTTTTAAAGTTAATTGCTTTGTTTGGGAATACAATTATAGCTACCTTGGGTTACATGCAGGTTAAGGAGTGTAGTTGGTAACACCTTAGCATGTTGAGCTTAGAAAGCAAAACAAATGATTTTTCCCAATGACAAACTTTTAAAGTTAAGGAAGAGTTGAGAGGCCAATACAGAAGCTTGCCTCAGAGGAATAGAACATTCTTCATAGTGGATGTGGAGAGTAGATGCACATTGCACAGTCAGTACCTGGTACCTACTCTGCATCCGGGGAATTTATGCCCAAAAGGGATGATTAAAACATTAAGCTAAAGAAGCTGCTGTTTCTACAAAATGCATGTCAGAATTAAAGCTCAAGCTAATGCTGATATGTGTCTAGTAGTAGCTTGATTTAAAATGTATTCCCCCTTTTGTAGTTCACAGAGTCAGTCACTATAGCAACTCTAGACTTTATCTGCACCTACACCATAAGAAACTGTTATTGATACGTTTAAAGGACCCACAGTTCAGAAGGTCAATGTCATGCCCAAGGACCTTGATATTAAACCATGCTCTGTAGGTCATCCTCTGTTTACACTGATTCCTGACCAATACTAAAAACCAAAAGAGGGCATTTTGCCTCCAATCTGAAATTAACACAGATATGGTATGCAGAAGTCTAATACAGAAATACATGGTTTAATTAGCTAGGTAAACTTGTAAAATACTGACACTTAGTTTTCCATCCACAAACTATGTGTGATATTACTGACAACTTCTAGTGTTCTATAAAGATATTTGGCCTAATTCTTCATTCAATAAATGGTGATAATGACAATAATCATGGTGATGGTGATGATGAGACAGTGGTAATGATGGTGGTGACAATAATGATAAGAAGAATGATAACATTGACAATGATAGTAATGATGACAATAATCATAAAGGTAAGTAATTGATGACCATAACAGTGGTGTAATGATGATGATGCTAACGAGGAAGACAGTAATGACAATTGTTATTTTAGTGATGGTCATGATGATGCTAATGATGATGATGATTACAAAATTTCTGCTCTTGGTGAGAACCACATAAGCTGCTGAAGATGATAATGACTGGAATGGTGATGAGGAGGAGGTTGATGGTAGTGTGAGCAACAAATCAGAGGAATGTCCTTGATAGCTAGCATTGCCAAAGACACAATGAAACTTTTTGGAGATTGGAATCTACCAGTTTTTCTGCTTAAGGGATCAAGTCTGAAAACATGTATTTTCTGCTGACAAACTCCTGTCTGTGTTCTAGCTCCATATTGATAACACTTCTTCTGAAAATCTCTCTGTACAGTCTCTGTACAGCCATATACTCTAACTTTATGTGCCCAGATCCTTCTTGAATCACAGCTCCATCTTTGACTCATCATGAAAAACAGGAAAAATATCTGATCTCTCCCTAAAATATATTATAAAGTCCATTAAAGTTGAAGCCATTTTTTTTTAAATCATGAAGAACACTAAGAAGGTAGAAGTACTAAGTGAATACTTGTTCAATGAACTAAATTCACTGCCATAGCGTACTGCACTATTACCCATGCAGACAAACCATGAGTAAATCATTCTGAAAACCCAAAAACAAGCAGCAGCCAAAATCAATATGGTTATATTTGAGGCATAGTCTTGTGTATCCTAAGTTGCCCTTAAACTTTTTATGTAACTGAGAATTCCCTTAAATGTCTGCTCCTTCGACCTCCCTATCTAAATAATACGCGCACTGTTCTGTGCCATCGTACTTGGCTAATGTGAAACTGGGGATCAAACCTCGGGGCTTTAGATGTGAGGGAAGTACCCTATCAATTGTGCTGTATCCTCAGATATTTCAATTGTTCATTTATGCTAAATGACTCCATAACAAGTATGAGGCAGTTTGTGTGATATAATTTCAGAATGAGTTTGGGAAAAAAATGACTGTACATACTAGAAAAAAAAAGGTTAGAAACTCATATATTTGGAAGATGTAACATTCGTCTTGTCCTAGACCAAAACAAAGTATATATACAGTACCTTACAGTGTTTGTTCAAGGAAACAAACACTCTATTCTAATGATGGCCATGAAGTCTATGCCTCCATTTTCATGAAAGAAGGAAGTGAAGAAATAAAACTGCAAACAAACAAAACAACATAAGGTGGTGAAAAGTACCACAGCATAAAACAATATTTGATAATGAGATGTATAAGAACAGAATAATTAGATCTTTCTGATAATATCAATATGCAGTTCTCTCTGAAGAAGTGACCCTCTATTACAAATTTGAATCATGAAAAACAAATAGCCCTGTGTAGCAAATAAGGGTACCATAGCAAGCAAAGAAGTTATGTGGATAAGAGTTCTAAGAAAGTATGTGGACTGATCATAAGAACAGATGGTCAAGATGCTGAAGGACGCGCAATCGGGAGCACATACAGAGAGAGAGAAAGAGAGAGAGAGAGAGAGAGAGAGAGAGAGAGAGAGAGAGAGAGAGAGTCAGAGACAAAAAGACAAAGAGACAGATACAGAGGCAGAAGGTGAGATGAGGTCAAGTGGGAAGTGTCCAACTCTAGGTTTTGAGAACAGTGGCAATCTGGATGCTATTATGATACCATTGGGAGTACTTGGATTTTTGTCAGCAGATTTAAATTACAAAAAGAAAACCTAAAAACATCGTGGCTATTATGAGGAGAGCATAGCCATTCTGCTACAATGCTGAGTGAATACATGCTATATAAACTTCAGACATCATTGACACTTACATCGCTGGAGATTTTGCATCTATTTTCAATGCCACATAATGATTTCAAAATCAGCCTGGCTGAACGCATCACTATAATTGTTCTCTGTTCTCCAACATCCCCCAAATGATTTTGTTGACAGATCGATAAACACAGCCTTAATTAAGGCAGCATGGGTCACATTTCACATCAAAGACAACTAATTTAAACTGAGACCCAAAATTACCACACTGTATGAAAGTCTCCTACCATAGCCTCTGTGTGCCGTGCTCAACAACATGAGCTCTTCACTGAGACAATAAATTGACCCAGAGAGAATTTCTAATCTATACATTCAGAGCCTAGAATGTTCCACATATTCCATGTAGAATCTGATTGATCACCTTTTCCTCTGTCTCCAACACCACTGAAATTCAGATGGAAGGAATTGGAGGGTGTTACAAGCATTTTCTTTTTTCATTTCACTTCATTCCATTTTCTCTCCAGGAAATTTCTGGGACAAGATTCCATGCCTGATTCAGCCTTTCTTGAAGCTGTCATCACAGTGAAGTTTGACTGATGCCAAATCAACTTGATGTGTCATTTTGTTGTGGTGGAGTTGAGCTCACAAGAATTTGTTAGAAATCTATGGGATGCCTCACTCGTTGGTCCCTTTGATGTCATATTGTGCAATTCTTTTTAAGTACCTTTGACAGATGTACACAAGGTGACATGTAGATTTCAGGAGGTCTCTATATTCTCTTTCACATTTACAACTCACAAGCAATCTACACACTGGGTGTTTTGTTTTATAATTCATTTAAAAACAAATTAGTCTTTTCTTTGAGTATAGACAGAATTGTGATGGGGTGTTCTCTTTTGTGCTTAAGTACACCTGAATAAAGGTTGTATTTGATGTGTTCATTATGTAAGAAGGTAAACTCAGCACATGAATCATCTTTTGGGAGTGATATATGCTGTGTTGCTTAGCTTCAATTGACAACCTGGAACTGCTTGGGAAGGCAGTCTCAATGAGATACACTATTTGTCCCAGGAATCCTGACTCTTTGCATCAGATTGGCCCGTGTGCAGACTAATGTAACATGTTAATCAACTCAGTGGGATGTGGGAATACCCAGTGCACTGTGGGCAGCATTATTTCTTGAGCAGGGGTTCCTGAGTCACTAAGAGTGACGGTATCCCACTCAGCAGTTGGATGCATGTACTGATTTTGCAGAGGGCCAGAGTTTGATTCCCAGCATCCAACTGAAGTCATTTCAAAATTCCTACCACTCAAGCCCCAGAAGATCTGAATCCTTCTCCTGGTCTTCATCAGCTCCTGCATGAGTGTTATACACAGAAACTCATGTATGCAAACACATATCACACACACAGAGAGAGAGAGAGAGAGAGAGAGAGAGAGAGAGAGAGAGAGAGAGAGAGAGAGAGAGAGAGGAGAGAGAGAGAGAGAGAGAGAGAGAGAGAGGAGAGAGAGAGAGAAACATAAACACACACACATATACAAGATTAATAAATCTTTAAACATTAAAAATAGAGAAATCAAACTGGGTATGAGCAAACAACTGAGCATACATCACTCTCTTCTGTCTATGGATAAGGATAGCTGATCTGAGTCCCTGTTGCCTGACTTTCCTACCTTAATGGACTAGAACCATGGAATTGTGAGCTAAAATAAACCACTTCTTACCTAAGTGCTTTTTGTTAGGGTATTTTATCTCAGCAACAAAAATGAAACTAAAGATGAGACCTGAAGAGATTCATCCCCCTTCTCTCTCTGCATTGTACGAGTGGCATAAGAAGGCACTGTCCCTGAGGAGAAATAGAGTAAGCCTTTGAAAGGAGAACAGAGTTAATATCTAAGAAAGGAACTCCCTGCAGGCACAAGGAGCTCGTTAGAGTGGGCATTTGTGGAATTATATGACTTTTTTTTTTACTTTTCTTGAGACATTTTTATTACATCTATTTATTTTAGTGTGGTAAGGGTTGTGTGCCATAGTGTGCACTTGAGGTCATAGGACAATCTGATGGAATCTATTCCCTCACTTTGTTAAGTGGGTCTTGGGAATGGAACTCAGGTCATTGGACTTGGTGGTAAGTCCTTTTATCCACCAAATCTGTGTCTGTCCTGACATCAACATTGGGTTTTCTAAAAAAGGAGGTTAACTTGAAAATGTGTGTAGGATTATTGCTTGGGACTTCCCATGCCTGCATAGAGAACAAATTTTTGTCATAGAAATGAACTTACATACAACCTAAGAGGTGGTAGAAATACGACAGTCAGTGGCCTGGTGGTTTAGGTGGAAATCAATGATATCTATATTATGTACCTAATAATTGAATTTGTGAGGGAATTTACTGAGTTGGATATTTGTCCACTCAAGTAAATAAGTTTACTTATGTTTATAAAGCTGAGTGTTTGGAGTATGTACAACTCTGTGATTTATTATTAAACTCCAACTATTCAATTTTTCTTGGTAAAAATACTCCTGTGCTTAATGCTGACCATAATCCCCAGCCCCCTTTTTCTCCTGCAGGATGCTTGATTCAATCTATAGGGTTTTTGTATATGCTCTTGTTTGTGCCTATGCACACAGACGCATATGTGTGTACATGCATGAAGAGGCCAGAAACCAACATCTTCTATCTTCTTCCATTGGTTTCTACCTTATATTAGAAAACAGGATTTCTCACAGAACCTAGAACTAACTGACTTACTAGCTTGATGGGCAAATGAGCCACAGTGTTCTACCTATTTCCCTTACCAGGACTGAGGTTAACAGACAAGTTCGACCAAATCTGGCTTTGTTAGATGGTAACTGGGGATTGAACTAAGCTCCTCATGTTTGCACAGCACTCCCTCTACCAACTAAGGCATCTTCCTGGTGCCTCCATTCCAACTTCCTGTAGTGCATTATTTCTTAAATAGTTTTTACCCAAATGCCATACATTTCAGGACTATAAAATGGTCACTGCAGGTCAGTTTTGATTCCTTGAATTTATATATATATATATATATATATATATATATATATATATATATATATTTGTCTCTGTCATTCACTATTGGAGAACCTTGTTCAATTTGCATGCCCAGTGGGAATGCTTATGCTAACCTAGGTATTTGATCATAAACACTAATTCACAATGGTCAGGAGCATGAACAGAACTCTGGTGTTTGTGGAAACTTCGGGTGCTTTCAGTGCACAACCCAATCAGCTAGTGTCAATGCTTAGTTATCATTGAGAAAAGCAGTGTGTTGGAGTAGCTTTTGTTTTGTTTTGTTTAAAAAAAAAATAATAACAACTAAAACACTAAACTATGTCGTGCTGAAATAAAACACCCCAAATATGCGATTTGGGCTCCTTTCTGCAGCAGAAAGGTCAATATCTCTTAAGTCATAGATGATCCTCTAGAGCTTCATGCTCCTGACAGCAGTGCAATTTAAATAATGTTCATTTGTTAGAGTACTCAAACATGTTGTCAATCTGGCCACTTACCTGCCTGTAGCTTATTTAGTGCTAATAAAAAATTAAAAAAAAAAAAAAGGGCTCCAGTGAACTGTAATTTTCATAGGTGATTTTCTAAAAGGCAGAATAGCCAACACAAAACAATTACAGTGAAACAATGCCCTGACCTCAATAATCGCACATTGAAAATACTTTTATCTGGAAAAAGCCATTAGATGAAGCTGTGAACGAGGTGAAAGCTGCCTTTGTGTGCTTTGGATAATAGTAACTCGGCAGGACTTCAGGAGTAAAACCTTCCAAAATCAGCTTCACATGCCACAATTCTTCCTTCTTCAGAGAGTAACTCTTTGACTCCTGAGTTCAAAAAACTTCTCTGCTCGACCCAGAATATATTTTAGCACCATATGACCAGAATTTTTTGAGCACTACACTTTCCCTAGGATGTGTTAGACACTATAAAATGCACCATAAATATACTCAGATCTGTTTTATTTACAGAAAGAATTGCCGTGTTGCTGAAAATTTCTGATATGCCAAGGAGTTGACTGCATATCTGAAGGAGAAGCCAAGAACAAAATAGTTTTAGGTTGTCCCTTATCTCTTGCAAGCCCCTGGCTGCCTGCTTTTTTACCCTACTGAAAATAGCATCTGGTTTCTTATCTCACAATAACACAATTCCTTTCCTGCCTTTTCTTGTGCATATGATTCTGAAAGTTCCCTCTTTAGTTTTATTTCCTGTCTTCTCATAAAGCTCTTGAAGTAGCTAACATCTGGAGAGAATATCATCTTGTGACCTAATTTCAGAATCTGAGGAAATGTCCTAAAGGAACATTAAAACCATTAAAAGGAAAATTTTGCATCATGTCCCTCCTGTGATAAAGTTTCCATCGCCTTTTAACTTGTGTATTTTTTATATTTTCATACTCATAAACGACTCTATATCTCTCCAACTGATTCTTTCTTTTACTGGTGTCTTTTAAAAATATTTGTTATGATTTTTCTTATGTATCCATACATCTCCATGTAAGAATGAATATGTGAGTGCAAGTATTGGTGAAGTCCAGAAAAGGACATCACATTCACTGGAATAGGAGTGACAAGTGTTTGTGAACTGTCTGGTATGGATGCTGTCCCCTACAAGAACAACAAGTAGTTTTTAGCACTGAACTATGTTTCCTTCTTATGATATTGTATGGACTCACTGGGACTCTCATCAAGTTGATATCCACTCCTAATCTTGCATAGTTTTCCCTTCTGTATTTTCAGTGTCAATAAAATGATTTTTCTTCTTACAGCTTCAAGTTGAGAACCTTCAACCAGTCATAAACCCTCAAATCAAACAAGCATTTTTTCCTATGTGGCAGGTTTATCTTACTTGGAAAATGCTTAGTCTGAATGGATATAAATAGGAAGCACACAGAGAAACAGAGCACAGACGTTGTACTTCAGTAGGACCAGGAAGCATGGTAAGCAATAAATGACAGAAGGTCTAGCCAATCTATGTAATGCTTGGTGCAAATGGTGTCATTTGAATGCAAAGCACATTTGAACAAATCTCATGCAATCTCCAAAGAAATTAGAACCCCAGTCATGTCTGAAAATGATTCAGCATGGAGGGCTAGTACAGAAGCATGTAAACAAAGGTTCACCATGGTTGGACAAACACAATATAAAGGGGAATTCCTGTAGAATGAGTGATAGCAGCAGGACTTATATGAATGAAAGAGTACATTGTCTGAAACTAATGCCAAAACCACTACAGGAATGATGGGAAGACAGAGAAGCGAACCAGCAGATATAAGATCCATGAAGGAGAATCAGATAATAACTGAGTTAACACCAAGACATGAAGGGAAAGTAAAAACAGCTCTGACATTCTCATTGTAGTAGGTTAGGGTTTTGTTTGTTTGCTTGTTTGTATGTTTGTTTGTTGTATGTTTGTTTTTTCTTTTTTATGTTTCTAACAAAAGCAACTTACAAGACAATAAGTTTATTTTGGCTTATGTTTCCATAGGAGTTGAGTTCTTCATGACAGAAAAGGCATGTGAAAATCCAGAGAAATATCTTCATAACACTGCCGCTACAAATTTAATAAAGTAAGACTAGATAAATATTTTCCATTTACCAACCATGATCAACTGAATGCCAATGAAGCCATCAGAAAGTGTCTGTCTCCATTACCAGTCTTTAGATACTTTAAAACATACCAAAGATGAATTTTACAACTAATATTTTAAGTGTTCTCTAAGTAATTCAAATCTTTCATTTTTTATTAAATGTAAAATGAATAAAACTTAACTTATACTTGTTTGCAGCCCCATATCCTAATTTTCTTATGCAATTATAGTTTTATTATGTGTTATCATGCTCATTAACTTTTCATGACTTTTTTGAACTTAGTAATGAGATCTCTTTGGAAAGGCAGAATGGAGTAATATATCTGTGATTCCCAATGGCAACCACAATATGTTATTCATAGAGTAACGGATTTCAGATTGAATGGAACATGTCTTTTTGCTTTATCATATATTAACATTAGAGTTTATGGAATATGTCCAATGAGGAGACTCAGTGGATCAAGATGATTACCACCCAACCTGACAATCTAAGTCTATCATTGGTTCTCACTTGAAAATAAAGACAACTTATATAAGTTGTGCTCTAACCTCTTTAAGTATGACTTGGTATACATGTACCCACATCGACACAGATACAATTATAAAAGTAAAAAGGCATACAGGTAACTGCTTAAATATACAAGGAAAAGCCACTGTGAAGTATTGGTAAAAGAACAAAATATCATTTGTAAGTTTATAATGTTTAGAAAGAAAATAATTGTTCTATTTTATTTGATATGATACTAAATAACTATAATAATTAGAATATGTTTAAAATCAAGTTTCTTTGTGTTACAAATCACTTATAGACTTGTGGAAAGTATTATGTTATGTATTTTAGATGATTTGTATGATTTCTGGCTAATTCTTATAACTCATATAATAAATAGCCTATGTCTTGTAAAATAAAACCACAGAAAAGGAAATTTAAACTAATATCCTTGCATCAAGTCAAGGACAATGTCTAGACTCTGGGGTCCTACTCATGATCATCAACTGTGATAAACCGGGAAGCATTGGAATCAATATAACTCTCCTCTGGGTGCATGAGACCGTCTTTCCTTTCCACAGAGAAAGTCATTTGACTTGTATCTCTTCAATGGCTCAAAATCTGAACTGACTTTGGGACATAAAAGAGCTGTGGAACGTGAAGACTAGTGAGGACCATGCATCAGTGAGGACAGGTACTTTTGATTCTGCTTGACTCTGGCTCCTCCTGCCATTCCTCCATGATGCTGTAGCCTTCTCACAGGTTTGACAACCGAGTAGACATCATGCTGTAAACTGAGGCTCTGAGAATGCACACGTCTTTCAGACTTTAAATAATTTCTCTTAAGCATCTATCACAGCAACAAAAGGCTTGACTAATGAACATTTATTTGAGAATTTCAATGCACCCTTTCATTTCTAGATATCCTTCTCTTGCTGTATATTGTGCTGTTCCTGATAAACTAACTCTGAGGTAGAGATTACAAAATATAATTAACACAATCTTATACAATATTGTTATCAATTCTAGAAAAGTTATTATCTCACTCAGAACTGAAATGTCAAGGTTGCAAATTCAAGTTGTAAACCAGTCTCAATTAGAGGATACAATTTTTCTAGGCAAGTTTTCACTTGCAATGTGACTAGAAAATGCAAAACATGGATGCCAGAGAAAACTTCTTGGAGTTAGTTCTCCTTACAACATTATGTAGGTTCCATAACTGCTTAACAGTAAAGGATTCTTTATATATTTCTTCCCTTGAGAGTTAATTGTCTTATGTGGCATCATGTTCACAATGTTCACATGTTCCCATGTCCAGTTTACATAATGAGTTTAGGAAGGAACCTATTTTTTTTTCTTTTTTTTTTAGTTTAAGTAATAAAAATTTTATTGAGAATTCCTTACATGGTGGTTATCTCCCCCCATTCTGGGAGAGGGACAACACTGTAGGAAATCACTGAGAAATCACACTGTCCTCTGTCTCCCCCTTCCCAGCCAATACAGGAAGGAGGAACCCCTCTAAAAGTGTTGGTCTTCAGTCTTCCTTAATCCAAGAGGGCAGATATAGAAGAATCCGTCACATGATGCTTGGGGACTGTTGAGGTAATATTTAGCTTGAATCTTTAGGAGGCTGGGTTTCTATTTCAATTCTGAGTATTTTTGCTTTAATTCTCTTTTTGCAACTAGAAGAGGAATATTCTTTGTAAAATCATTATTATTCCAAAATACTCTATCATATATAATGACTACCCCCATGTCAGATGTGCAGTAGATTAATGATAAATGAAACTATTACTATGCAAAGAGTATTTTTCCATAAAATGTCAAAACTCTTTGAGTCCTCTTTAGGTCTGGTCCAATATGCTAACTTATTTTGATATAGAAAAGAGCTATAAGAAAAGTGTGTGAGGCTTAAATTAATAATCCTATTCCAAAGTGCAACATGAAACAGAGGTTGCAGCAAAATTACTATTTTTTATGATACTCCTTTTAATCCTTACTAACTCCTTCTGATGGACAATCATCTCTAACCATCTGTTAACTCTTGTCCCTGAAAAGCAGATTTATATATAACTCTAATTAATGTATAATTCTATACTAACCTAACCCTTCCTTGAATTAAACAGATGTTGTGATGTCTGGAATCCAAAGGAGCCAGTCTCCTATCTTTAGCCCATAGTGATGTGATTTCCTGTGATTCTTTGTTAAAAAGAAATCTAGACTACATTTTCTTTGAATTAAAAGAGAAAGTAAAAGATCCAAATAATTAAATAGCCTAAAATTATATATGATAACTTTCTAATTATTTCTTTGGTCTATCCATATATGTAGCTTAGTGGAGTCAATTTAGAAAAATAAATGATTTGTTTACCAGTTTCTGCAAACTTTAGGTTTTAAAAATCAACTTTCTTGAGATTTCAGATCCCATCAATAATTGACCAACATTCACATTTAAAGAGAGAGAAAAAATCTGTAGGGAGGAGGATAGGAGAAAAGAATGACCACAAAAGGCAGTTTTGAAGAGAACGAGGTCACCTGTGGTCTTGACTCAGTATGAAGATTTCTCAGCTACTTCATTAATGAGAAGAACAGGCTGTCCCAAAATACATTTCAGAGTTCTGTGGTAGAGTCAGACACATCTATGCCCAGACATACCACATGCCTTTAAGAAAATGTCATGGACTAATTAGGAGATATCCTAACACTTTATCTTCAGCAGGGTAGAATTATGACCTATTTTTTTTTCCTTTAAATATTCTTGGTTTCTCCTCATTAAACAGAAATTGGCTAATTCCATCATACTTACTGCAAAAATGGATTGAAGCCCTGTTTTGGGCTGTGGCTTCTGACTTAGTGCCTGTCAATTTCATTTGAAGTGACTGTGAGGCTGTCTTCAAGTCCTAGTAAGGGAGATGTGCTTGAGAACTGTAAGCATCCAGATTTTCCATTCTTTTGAATGCTAATTGAACTGTGCCCCATGCAGTTTCTTTGGAATGACTGACTTTAATTGCCACTGCTGAACAATGTCAATTATAGTAAAACCTGAGAGATTTTAACCTCTCACGCAGATTTAATTAGGGTGACGTTTTAAATAATTAGTATATGTATTAATAAACATCATTCATCTCTGTTATAATTATTGCTAGTAGTGCTGTTGACAAATTAAGGGGTCAAACATGAAAACCCCAACCTCCACACAATGGGACCCCTGTTCCATTACTTGTGACATGAAAGGCTGACTGGTGGAGTGGGTAAAAGATCTGTGGAAGCTTCTACACACTATGTAAAAGCAGAGACATTGAAGTCATTGGGAAGCCCCCTGCCCCAGCAAAAATTTCAGCAAGAGGGTGAATAAACTAGAAGACATAATTGTGAAGTATGGCTGGGATAAAAAGGTGGCCAATGCAAATCTTCCTGGACAAAGAACAATTCAAACTGAGCTCAATATCTTTTAAAACAAAGAACTAGGACTGCCTAGTACAAACATGTCATTGATGTTTTCAAATAAACAAAGCCTTATTTCCTCCCCATCCTCTCTGCTCCCTCCTCCTTCCCTACTATGCTACTCCTGCCTCTTTCACTTTCTTTATCCACATCTTCCTCCTCTTTGACTTCCTGAAGTGTTGATCCTCCTGCTTCCAGGACCCACGTGTTTGGACTATAACCAAGCTCCAGTACCAGCTTTTTTTTCTCCCAAATTGCTTTATAATTCAACTGATGATAAATAAACCGTCTATCTGTAATTTTTGAATATTAATGCATTTAACCAATCCTTTCCTAATCTCCTTTACAGACAGTGCTGTGTATCACCCCGGTGGCTATTGTGCCATAAGCTGTGCATATCTTCTGCATCTTGATCCCAAATCAACAATGTGCTGTGCGATCATAGTGAGACTCCTCTGTCCTCATTATGCAGCATGTAGCAGAATGAAAATTTCAGAAATATTCTCTAATGGAACTAATGTTTGCTTTTCGTAAAAGCTGAGGCACAGAGTTTAGTCATTGGGGGTTATTTTACTACCTTTTTTTTTCTATTGCAGATCTTTCTTTCTCAGCATGATCTTTCCATGAGAAAGACTTAAGATGAATGGAGAAAACCATGGCTGCCTCTCCTTCCTCCCTCAAAATAACACTTCCTTTAATATATATTTTTATTCTGATTATTTTATTAATTTCCTCCACATGTTGGACTTGTGATATTCAGAATTGTGTTCAGGTCCATTTGACATTTTATATAAAAAATAAACAGTCAAGAAGAACACAGAGTATTTTTGCTGCAAATGTTTGAGATTGTATAAGCAATATTCTTCCTTTAAGAACTCTGTCAAAAAAAAAAAAAAAAGAACTCTGTCCAGGAATTTTCTTAGCTTTAACACTCAGTGTATTTCTTCTTGCATACAAAACTTCCCAGGAGCACTGACCACATGAGACTTGGGGGGTGGGAGTGGGGGTGGGGGTGGGGGTAGGGTGGAGTTTTGTGACACATTCCCTGCATAAATAAATAAATAAATAAATAATAAATAAATAAATAAAGCATTATCGATGCTATGGTTATAGAGAAGAAGATCTATGCCTAGCCCTTGAATGACTCAAAGTAAACTGGGGGTCTACCTCCATACAACCCTGTATACACCCACCAGCTTTTCTCAAAGGGAACTAGGGAAGATGAGAATTTAAACAAGCAAAACACAATATATAATGACATGTGCTAAATATTGCTGCAATAGCAGGCTATGACTGGGTCTTGGAATTCCTGTGACTTAGGAAAAATTGGATTTTTACTTCTGAATTTCTTCTTGATAAATAATTAGGCATGCTTGAATTTAGCTCTCCCTTCTAAAAGTTCATGTGGCACTGATACTAAAGTTGTTGATAGCTCCTTCGAGCTCTGATCAAAATGGAGAGTTTCCATTTCTTAGTGGGACTTCCTCTACTCTGCCTGATTTGTGGAGCTCAATCCCCAGTCTTCTACCTGGGAATATTATATAGCCCTTGGCAAACCTAGAAATTCAACTCCCCCATCCCCCAACAAGAACCAGTCCAGCAAGTACCTGGGATTCCTCCATTGCTTCTTTATACAAATGAGGCATTCAGAGTACTTCAACCTCCAAGCAATGAAGCTTCACCCTATGAAGAACTCCTTTCTACTCTCCAAGGTTCATACATAGCCTTTGTTCACCCTGAGTAAAGTATATGTGCACAAGCCGTTTCACTGAAGATTATCTAAGAGAGCTGCTTTGTTGAATATTTTCTAAGAAAGCTATAACACTAAAATCCTCAGAGAAGGCCTTCCTTTGAGAAGCCCCATCCACACCCCTAGCTTCCTACTCCCCACCCCAGAGCCCTGGCAATCATTCTCAGATGGACATGAATCCTGAAGACCCCACCTGGAACCTTGACACACTGAAGGAGGAAACAGGACATGGGAACATAACTGGCCCCCAACATACCTACTATATCCTTATAATCTCAGCTTGACATATAATTAACTGATTTAGATAAAGTCTCCTGCTGTATCCTTTACCTCTTAAAGATTTAGGCGAAATGATTTCATGATATGAACAGTTGGAAAGCTCCGAAAAAAGCTTGGTTTGCATCATTGGTTTCTCTTTATGTATACTGTGCCCACACAAGTGGTGTGTACAATAACGTGGAAGATTATTGGCCATGAAGCAAAGTCTGTGGAGTAACTAAAACAAAAAAGCATCAGACACTTAATCACCCGGTATGATAAGTATGGATCCCAGGAAACCCACAGTGACATAACAGAAGCTTGATTTTTACCAAGTGTGTCTGTCTACTGTCCTTGTTCACAACAATCAGGTCACCTAAAACAGATTGAAGTGTGAGGAAATATCATCTGCATGGTGTCTAGTTGGGATATTATGGAAAGTGAAATCTTGCAGTATGGCATTTGAACTGTGATATGATTGGAGTGACTAACTGAGCTAATACTTCTCATGTGCCCTTGAATGTCTGGAATCTATGTGTATCCTCTTGTTTCCCTGTTGAGTCATCTTAAACAAATATTTGTTGAGTCCTGGTTTGATAAATATTTGGAACTGTCTATGGGATGGAATTAATCTTATGGTTCTTCATTAATGTTTACTGAGTTAGTTAATAATGCATGGACACATATAAATTATACATGTCATGGAAATAACTAATTATCATTTGCTAGACCTATATATGGTGAACATAAATGAAACACATAATGTGACTATGAATAGATTAAACATAAATAGAATTATATTAAACATATAATAGAATTCTATAATAACAGAATTAGAGAAGAAATTAAAATGTGCACGAGACTGATTTGAATTGCATCATTATGTTCTTTTTGTTTTTGATAAAAACTACCACATTCAAAGGTAATATTTCAAAGAGCAAATGAGAAAGATGCTCTTATTTATCTACAGAGATGACATCAAACAACTTTGTTAGAATTGAAGAGCAAGTAACTCTTAAATCTCATAAGGGATCCTTCTTATTTTTGGGGAGCAGAAAGTACACAGAGCCTCTTGAGTAGGCTCTTATTTAATTTTATAATTATTTACTTTTTAGATATATAAAGTCATACATTTAAAAATGCTACTTTTTAAAGAATTGGTATATTTTCTAGAGAAATCAAGTTCATGGTAGATAATTCAGAACAATTTTGAGACTATAAAGAACAAATTAATTTTATAAAGTTATTACATTTTAATATAATTTGTGTGTATTTCTTAGAGTATGTATGCCACAGTAACATGTGGGGGTCAGAGGACAAACTGTGGAAATAATTTTCCTCTCTACCACATAGATCTAAAGGATCATCCTTATGTCACTAGTCTTGGCTATAAGCACCTTTATCTACTGAGTTATCTAACCATTGAGAAGAAAATTTAAGACCAACCATAGTTTCCATACAAATTATGAAAATAATATTGAACAAAAGAATGTTGTTACCGATTTCCATTCCTTCTGAAATTACAATCATAGGTCAATGATTTTCATAGTGCATAGAAATATTTAGCTCTAAGCTCATATTCTATATCAACAACTTCAAAGAGTAAATAATCCAAAGAGTAAAGAGACCACCAAAAAAATTTACAGCTGGTAAAAATTGAGATGCAGACCTCAGGATATACATCCACATCTTAGTTCATCGACAATACAAGTCCTCCAGCTAAGGATCAGGGGACATCACAGAAAAGGGGAAAGAGGACTGAGAAAGCCAAAGAACCCAGACATCTTTATATATATACATATACATACATATATATATATGTATGTATATGTATATATGTGGGGGTCAGAGGACAAACTGTGGGAAATAATTTTCCCTCTCTACCACATAGATCTAAAGGATCATCCTTATGTCACTAGTATACGTATATATATATAAATTTATCTCTTTTTATTGGATATTTTATTTACATTTCAGATGTTATCTCCTTACTCCATTCCACCCCCATCCAGAAACCCTATCCCATTGCCCCTCCTCCTGCTTCTCTGCAGATGTGCCCCTACCTAACCCTCCTCCCACATCCATGCCCTCGAATTCCCTCACACGCGAGATGTCCAGTTTTCAAGGGACCAAGGATCTCCTCTCCTGCCTATGCCCGACAGGGCCATCCTCCCTTACATATACAGCTGGAGCCATGGATTCCTCCCTAAGTGTTCCCAGGCTGGTGAATCCAGACATTTTGTAGAAGACAGTGCCTTCTAATGCATGATAGAGAAGCTGCATCTATGAAATCTCAACAATATGGTCCCCTAAACAAGATCTGGAGAATAGTAACACCAGTCAGCATGGCAACATAGAATATCTTACAAGTCTCCATTCGTCCATCACCCTGAGTTACTGGGAGAATAAGAAATTTCTCATGTAATCAAAATTTAATTTTAATATTTGATTACATTTATTTTGTGTAAGTATTTGAATAGAGGGAGTCTTCTCAGAGGACAATTGAGATATTTAGTTATTGCTCTCCTTCTACCATGTATGTCTCAAGAACGGAAATATCTTTACCGTTTGAACCATCTTGCAAGGGAAATAATTTTCTCCCCAGAGTCACCAGTGCAAATATTCTAGCTGTTGAGTGACTTGAGCAGATGATAAAATTTAAAACCATCCTCCACTCTAGTAACACTTACTCCCATCCATTTTTAGATACACAACAAGACCAGGTCATTGTGACTGCCATCATATAGTTGTCAACGTCTAAAAGCAAAGAACTGTGTGATTATGAAGGAGTAATGCTTCCTTCCCATCTACTGCCCCTAGTCTTGTTTTTATGAGTATTAGTAACAATCTGTTTTAAGAATTTAATATACAGCCTCCAAGAAACTAAAAGGATAAAAACTGCACTATTACAAAATTCTAAACTGTTATAGCACACATTCAGTGTTTACTTTATTATAATATTACTGCCAATGGGCTGTGCAGAGTAAGATAAATTTAGCACTAATGAGCACATTTTGAAAGTTTAAAAACACAATTTAATAAATGATTAAGTGTAATCTCCACAAAAATGACTCTAAGAGGCAGAAGAGTCACAGGGTAGGAGAAAAAACATGAAGTAACACAGAAGCACAAACTAAATAAGTTAAAGCAATTATAAGACTTACATTAGCTATTAATCAGGTTGTCCTTGTTGCTTTTTGATACCACTATCTTATACAATGACAAAGCTAGGTCAATTTAATTATGGTATTCAAAGGATTAGAGATTTGGTTGAATTGTTTTTGGGTTTTTGTTTGTTTGCTTTCCCCCCTTTTCCTCAAAATACATAACATTTTAAGAGAGAACCTACAGTCTAGCCTGGCATCTAATAGTCACAGTTGAATTTATGAATTGTACTTCTCAATAACTACTTTGTTTTAGAGATGACTATTGCTCAGCCATGAGATCCTTTATAGAAACAAATTTTCTAGACTTTAAAATAAGCTTCTATTTTCGAATCTTTGTCTTTTTTATATTCCTAGGTTACAACTTTATTTTTTCAAAATGTCACATTCTGAGACTCCCTTATGTTATCTAAATACTAATACATTTATCTGAAACACTATTCACTATGTGTCAGCAAAATATGGAAATAATCGGCTATAGACATAGGACTAAAGCTAACACCAACTTGGTTTAAAAAAAAAAGATACAAATATACATTTACATGATACCAGGCAAGCCTGAACAGAACATATCGGAAAACCCTGAGAATTAGATTAAGATTCCTGTTTAAGTCCTAATACAAATCTATGCTCTTAATCAGAGTGTTTTAGTCCCTTCCATACTCACAGTCTCCCAACACACATTTTCTGCTACATATGAATTTTGTGTTTATTTCAGCAACCATTGTTCTTTGCTGTTTCATTTTGCTTTCTGTCTTTTTTTAATGCTTTTTCTGATACATGAATTGTATCTTCTTGAAAGTACCAGAAGCCTCCTTATTCCTGATAAATCTGCTGGGGATTGACTGCTCAGTAAAGGTAGGTGTGTATTCTCAGGACAACTGTAGGAAACCTAGCAATATTTTCAATCCTAATATCTTGAAAAGCTCAGGCTTATCCAACAGATTGTATCACGGGAGTATTTTACACACCTCTGAGGCTGTGCACCACTAGAATAGAAAAAGGTAGGTAAAAGAAAAACCTCAGGCTTGGGAGGTTGTTATTTAAAGGCTTTTTGCCTCCACCAATAAGAAGAAGTTTCTGTCTGCTTGGTCCTATGTGTTTGTTTTGGATTTGTTGTTGTTATTGGTTTTGTTTTTTTGTTTGTCTGTTTTTCAGTAGACCTGTGGTATGCAGAAATACAGGGGATTTTCTGCTGCATTCAACAGGTCCATCTATGCCTATTAGATTAAGAGTAGAGAAGTTTGGGGTACTTCACTTTTAACCTCTCTTCCAAATCAATAATTGCCTGATACAGAAGGAGGGCCTAGACACCTTTACACTAATGGGAAGATAGAGAGGAAAATCATTTAGTTGGTCACAATCTTCCTTAGAAGCAATGTCTCCCAGCTCTAGGGAGGGCACTCTTATTTACCTGAGAAAGTCTATGGCACTTACAATTAACTTCTCTTCCGGTTTGCACTGGGCTGATTTTCTGTCTTTTATATTTTTAACTAATGGAGAAGAATAATCCTCCTGCAGGTTGGTATCACTTTTATCCTTATATCCTGATGTATTTAAGAATTTTAAATTCAACAAAGACAAGCTTAAATTTGAATTCTAGCCAGCTGGCCATTCCAGGGACAGTGCTAGCACCACTCCCAGCCATTAGAGCTGAGTTAACAGTACTGGGTGACAGCCAAAGCTCTGTCAGTGTATTCCTCCTGTGTATGTCCTTGGTCACATTAGGAAGACAACTAGAGATTCCTTATGGATCACAAAATCCCAGATCAATGAGTCAGTTTTCTATACCTGGTACCTAATATCTAGTTTTGATAGTGAGTCTTTGACTGAAACTCTAAATTTGACTGAATTTAGAGTTACCATGGAAACATGCCTCCAGGTGTGTCTCAAAAATATTTCCAGATATATTTGACTGAGCAAAAAAGACCCATCTCTAAAGTAGGGAGCACTATTCTAAGGCTGGTCCTGGACTGAATACAAAGAGAAATGTACCTGAGCACATTTTCCCCACCACCCTCTCTCTTTTCTGACCACAGCTACAATGTGACTAGAATCCTCTCTCTGTATCTTCTCCTCCATAAAGATTGCCAGCTCAAATAAATATATTCTCCCTTGACTTGCTTTTATTCAGGCACTGGATCACAGCAATGCAAATGACCATAGAAAAAGGCTATCCCAAGAGGTCCATCAGCTGTTATTTGTTCTGTCGCCTGGTAAAGAAGAAGAATGTGTTGATGTGAACTTGAACCATCAGTCCTCTTCCTCTTTTTAATTAGAATCGTCAATGATCTAAGGAACTGCTCTGCCAATTCTGATTCCAAATTGAATGATCATCCATCCATGCCTCCATCACTCATCAGTGACATTATTAATCAGCACAGACTGTCCCTCCTCCCTATACAGAAAACCTATTATATTGATTTCTAGAATACCACATACTGTGTTCTTTCCCCTCTACCAAATACTCCTTCATTTGTGATTGTATAAGATGTATTTTAACCCATAATTGGCACGTTAAAATCTATGGCTTTGATTTTTCTCTCTTCTTCATTTATCATTCCTCTGTTCCCTTGTTAAGTTTCTATTGCCAACATGACAACCACCTGGGAAGAGTGAATTGCAATAGAAAAATCACCTAGATCAAATAGGTCCCTGGGCATTGTCTGGATTGCTAGATTTTCTGAGAGGAGCCAAGCTTCTCTGGTTAGTGCCTTTATAGGTAAGTGGTTCTGGACTGCAGAAGCAAGTTATATGAGCAAGGCAAGGAATGAACCAGCACATCTCCATGGTTTCTACTTCAGTTCTTCCTCAGCTTGTGATCCTGTGCTCCTTCAGTTACTGCCCTGACATCCATCAATGATGGATAGTGTCCTGAAATGCAAGCTGAAATAAACCCTTTCCTCTCCTAAGTTGCTTTTGGTCAGAGTGTTTTACGACAGTAACAGACTGAAACTGGACCATCTCGGGAACCTCATCTTACCTCATGACTCAAAGTATCACCTACCATCAATATATGACATATTTATACTTCCATATACACTAGAAAGTCTCTAAATCCCACATTTCCTTGTGTAACCAGTTTTTTGAATAGGAATCATGAATAAATGAGCTCTATCTTTCCTTGTGCTATAAAGAAATGTTTCCTTATATCTTTATGTGATACTGAAAATTTGACATTTATTTTTTTTCCCAATTTCTCCAAACTTGCCTACTCCTTTTCCCCAATGACATTTCTTGGAGGGAGATTGTAATTACTTGGCATCATTCTTTATCTTTGCTTTCTAGTAATGTTCCAATACATGCTGTCAGTAAATTTGACAGGTCTACCCCAAATTTTCATGGATCCAACCCTTCCTGTTAAGTTCTAGAGCCCCCAGTACAACTGTATAACCTTCATGTTCTACTACCTAGAGTCCAAAATCATAAATGCTTGACTGTTTCATCTGTCAGTGTTCAAATCTCTGCTTATACATCACCTATGAGGTTCACCATTCAAAATGCTACTCATATCAAATGTCACATTCCATCACAATGACTTTTTAAGATATCTAACCTTACATTGCACTTTATTGTTTTTACACTGCATGTGGTCTGTAGTTGTTTATTGTCTAATTGCATTTCCCATGGGAGATGCACTGGGAGAGAAAAGGACTGTAATCTTCTCACTCTGCGAACCTTACTGCAATTCCTACATTGCTCAGAATTTTCAGTGGCACATGAAAAGTGCTACCTGTGGGGTTGCCAGTACCTACTTGATTTTGCTTTACACATCGACTATTTAAATGCAGAGTTCGCATTCACTGAAGACATCTATTAGAAAAACTATATCATCAATTATTAATCTATAGCTAATTGTGCAGTGCCAATGACTAAATCCCAAAATTCATTTGAAGCCATTATAAGCATAACATTGTTAAACATTATTGAACAGACAGAACACACATAAATAAGACTTTTTTTCTGTTTCAAAAACATGATGTAAATTAGAGAATACAATCAGAAAAGAAAAAGACTGAAAATGACCTAGACTTATGTTGAATAAAGAAATGATTTCCATATCATTCAAGGGTGGTGAGAAGATATTGGTATGTTACTGGTTATAGAACAGTCTTTTATTACGTAAATATTTAAAAGGATAAAGTAATTGAGAAGTATAAATCCCATTTCTAGCTAATGATAAGATTTTAGGCATTATTTTCTAATTTGTATTGATGTTTGCTTTTATAATGGAATAATTTATGTATATTAGTTGATGAAACTATGAATAAAACATAAAACCAGGTACCTGACCCACACTTGCCCCATCTGTGTGGTAGCAGTGACATTAAATATATGTCAAATAAGTTATATGACTGTGGAATAATGGGTTTTATATTGAATATACCCCTTAAAGCATTATCTTATTGTTTACTTGTGTATATACGTTATGCACATGTGTGTGCATGTACCTGCAGAAAACTAAAAGTGTGTATCAGGCACTCTGAAGCTAAAATTACAGAGTCCTCTGGAAAAACAACAAGCTGCTGAGCCCTCTCTTCAGCTCATGATATATTTTTTAAATATTATATCTTTAATAATGAGGAATGATAATAAGATAGTATGATTAAGACTGATTTATATATTATCATGGCCATTTTGTCATAATCTTTATGAAGTTTATCATTAGGGAAGATATAGAAAATAAAGATAAGCATACCAACTTTATCATATTTTATACCTTTACATACTTGAGTGGAGAGCATCTAGTATTTTACAAACAATTATGGCTTTGTGGAAATTTCAACTTAGTGGGCTACTTGAATTTTATTTGACAACTTTAAATATAGACTTTACTTTTATTTTTTGAAAACGATGGTTGGGTGATAAACCATCCCCACCTACATACATTCTTACACAGACTTTCCCACATTTACACATGCAAGTACATGCATGCAATCTGAACCCTGCACGCTTTCTAATGTCATCTCGCCAGCTGATGACAGACAGCTCTGACCATCATTAAAGAGGAAATTAAAAAACCTGAAGGAATCATAGAAATTTAATTAAGAACTACTTAATTATGAATCATAAACGGGCAAGCTATGTACTATGGACTACAGCTGGTCCTCAGCCACCTTTTGTATACCCCTCACCTTAGACTGGTTCCAAATTTTTACATACTTCATATTTTAATTAATTTATTTAATATTCTATTTATAAATAAGAGTGTTTAATCTACTATTTCCCATAGGTTTTGAAGTTTTCTGGCCCTTATGGAAGTTATGGACAGCTCATGGACAGGACTGGCATTTAACTAACATACAGGGAAGTGCTGAGGAGTGATGTGTTGGTAATGCTTTCATATCTTTTGAAGTTTGATATAATTTGAAAAAAGAAAGACAATAATCTTAATAGTGTGGAAATCAACCTGTGAACATTCAAATATCACAGGTGATAATAGAACCATTATAAACCAATGAATAAAAATTGTATTTGACTTTTAAAGAATATCTTTGAGTATTTACTACTAGTACACAATGAAATATATCTATCTCCTTACTCTTCCATCCTCAACATATTCTATCCAAGGTACTTTCCTAACATTACATCTTACAATTAGTGCTATCCATGCATACATCAGGCATACATGAGTATAGGCCCATCCACTGGAGCTGAGAGAACCTAATATCCTCAGTCAAGAATGGCCCAGTAACTTAAGTGCCAGTGTCTCCTTAGTAAAAGGTGGATCTGGAGTTTACCTATCAGACCTATTGTGCGATCTTGGATAACTTGATCTAATGTGGATCTTAGGAAATAAGCACAGCTACTGTGAATTGATGAGCATAATAGCTATGTGATGTCCACAGATAGTATTTCATAGTAGTTCTCCCAATCTTGCTGATTTTACATTATTTGTGTCTCCTCTTCAGTGATGTGTCCCTGAGTGTCGATGATGGTGAGTTAATAAAAATGTCCAATTTAAGAGTGATTAATCAATCACATACTCTTATTCTTGACACTTTTACTGGTTATATATGCATCTATCTATTATCTGCTGCCCAATTCACAAAGATATGTATTTGACCAAAGTTGAGACCATCCCAGGTCTGTCTTCAACAGAAGTAGGTGGGTGGAAGTTTGAGCAGAGCATCCTTTAATATTTTAAAAATCAAATGAATATTTTAGACCTATCCCCAGTGGAATTCTATGTTTATTCCATTTGTATTTCTTAAGGTACCATTTTAAATATACAATACAAAACTTTACGTCTATTATTGTTCAGAATTCTTAAGAAAGTTTAATTTTTCTATGTTTGTTGTTCTATTTTGTTCTACTTTTCTACAATTGAAATTCTATACCCAAGTCTGTCACCTGATAGATTTGTTGTAAAATTTCAGTGTCTTAACAGTAATTCCACTAAGTAATCATTAAAAATATCAAAACAATTTAATAATGAAATTTGGACAATTCTAATAATGAAATTTAAGTGGTACATGTCTAACATATTCATCTATTAGTTCCAGGCCATTTTTTTCCAAGGATATTTGAGGTACTTGATGTTTCTGTCAATATAATGGACACATTAAAATGGCTCATAAATAACCAGACTTACAAAAGGTACCTTGGTCGTGAGTTACAACCATCCTTTATTCCTGATATTCTGTGCTGTTCCTACAAAGCACCCTCAATTGATAACTTACTTAACCTCGAAAATAGCAGAGTTTTGGGGCTTGACTTAACATCTTTAAAAAGATGTTTTCTTCTCAGTTCACAAAACCAAATAATGGTAATGGTTTCAAATAATCTGTGACTGAATTTCAGGGGTGGCCTGGGGCAGAAAACGTGTCTACACCTGTGAAAAATATGGTCTTGGTTGATTTCATTTTAAGAGCTAAGATCAAAATGTACATTCAAATACATTTAAGATTATGATATTTTCAAAAATATCATGGCTCCTTTGTTGAGATTTGCTACTTTACACTTTGCTCAGTTTTTAGAGACATTTGAATTATTAATTCAAGCTAAAATGTTTAATCATAGTTACTTATTAGCATCCATGTTGTCCTCCTTAGCTTTGTCAAGATGACACAGCTCACCTGATAGAGAATTCTCAATTGGAGAATTTCTAGGAAAAAATGAGCTTGTGGGCAGTTCTTTGTGGGACTGTCTTAGTATTTATCCATTCAGAATGGCCTATTCCACTGTGGGCCACACCAAGCCAGGACAAGAGATCCTGGATTGAGTAAGAAAGCTAGCTAAAAGGAACATGTGAAAAAGCCATCAAGAAGCATTGTGCCATGGTTTGTGCTTCAAGTTCCTGTTGAATTTCCAGGTCCAATGAACTGTGACCTGGAAATGTAACCCAAATATAACTTTTCCCTCTCTTAATTGCTTTTGTTCTGAGATCTCTGTCAGCAACAGAAAAAGAACTAGAACACTTGTATAAATTTTAGAAAGAAATATCCATTCCTGGGTCTCTACTAAACCCAACATTAATCTCTGGATGGTGGAACTTGGATGGACATGGACATTTTTTCACACTCTCAGGGTTGAAAGTCACAGGAGTAGGAACTCACCATGATGCTTAAGGTCAGAATTCTTAATATTCTTAACTTGAACTGTTCTGTAGATATACTTAAAAGATGACGCCCACACATGCATTTGTGTGTGTGTGTGTGTGTGTGTGTATCTGAATGGTGGTGGCATGCAGAATGTGTAGTAAAGTTCTATTCCGTAAGATTCACAGATTTGTGTATAAAAGACTAATTTCCTTACTAAACAATTAAAACCAGAAACAGACCACAAAACTGATGTAGGTTAATTTTGTGCCAGATTGCTGACAATACAGGCATATGAATAATTGAAATCTGTACATCTTCCTACAATACCCAATGGAGATGGTCCAAATACTACCACCTTCTTTTTGAGTCAGAAGTGAAATTGATAAAGAGATTGTTTAGAGAATAAAGATCTACCCTGCAACTTTAATTTATAAAAGCTTAGAGTACTAGATTGCATGCTTAGTAGCAGTTAAATGTTGCATTTTATTATGTATTTTAACACATTAAAATTTTATTTTTTAAAGTGACTATTGGCAAGTAACAATTGTTGTGGGAAGGCTATTGTGTACTCCAGTGGTGTAGCCACAACTAAGCTGTTAATGCTTCGGTAACTCACCTACCACCCACTCAGGCAAGAAACCTTAATTAAACTCAGTGGATCACACACAAAAGGAAGACATGAATGTAGGAGTACAATTATGAAACAAAGCCTGGGAAGGGGGTTCAGGAAGAGGCATGGGAAAAGAAATACTAAAATTAATTATAAATATGTGTAAAACTGCAGTGATAAAAATAAAAGGAGCAATCAAAACTATACCCATTGAAATACATGTTTTCATTCTGTTTAATGATGCTCTAAGTTCCCTATCAGTAATAGATTCTTTATGCTTTTGTATTTTAAAAACATTGCAGTGACTGGGAATCCGATGTAATATAATACATAACATGAAGTAAAACAACAAAAGCAGTTTTAGAGTAAGAAAAAAATGTTTGGAGATATACATTATTCTAGATATTTTCATTTAGTTGTGAGAAAAGCAAAGTCCAAAACGACTTGGTGAGGAAAGGGTTTATTTGACTTATACTGTATGGTCACAATCCATCATTGAGGGAAATTAGTGCAGGGAATGGAGGCAGGAACCAGAGGTGGGACTGCTTGTTATTCCACACACAAGTATCTCCATCAACGAATTCACTCACACCCACAGACATACAAAAGGAACAAGAGAGGATGTTACCTTCTAGCTCATTCTCCCACTCCCAGGCTAAGTCATCTGTCTATACAGCTCAGACATACTTGCCTAGGAATGGTGCCACTCACAGTAGGTTGAGCACTCCCATATCAATCCCACTGTCATGCTCATAGGTTAAAGTGATCTAGGTAATTTAAGCTAAGCAGAAAACCATGGCAGAGAATGCTTGCTGGCAGAAGCAGAGGGCAGCTGGTATGGATATATCCACAGTCAGGTAGCATAAAATGATGAATTCTGGCACCAAGCTTTCTTTCTCCTTTTCATTCAGCCAGGACCCTATTCCATGGAATGGAACAACTCACAACTAGAGTGGGTTGAACAACTGCAACTAATGTAATCTAGAAATGTCTTCACAGACAAGGCCAAAGATTGTCTCCGGGTGATTCTGCATCTCACAAGTTGACAATGAAACCAAAGGCAAAATGGAAATATGTAAGTGAAACCAACAAATTCGTGAGGTAGTATGTTTCTGTATTTAAAATCACTGATACAGCAACTACATTTGGAGATGGATATATATATATATATATATAATATTATTATATCAGTATCAGTATTTCTATAAATTTGTATGCACACTTGTTTCATCCAGGAAAATTAACTCTTGTGTTATGAAAGCAGAGATTAACATTTATATTAATATTTGTTTGTGACCTGTATACTCAAAGGAATGGAAAGAATGAGGTAGACTTCTCGACCAATAGTCAAATCAAATTTCACATTGCTATTTGCTCTTGAGTGACTCCTGAGGCTGGAAATCAACATCTGGACTACACAAAATATATTTGGAGAATCCTCTGAGAAAAACTCAATCCTTACTAATTCCGAAGATTCTAGCATGGTCAACCACAAAGCAAGGTGAGCTAGTCTCATTAATCATATTTTAAGATTAGGTTCTTTGATCATTGTTACATTTTATTTATTTCTTTTGTGTGGATGCACATGTTTGCGTGTGGTGGTGGTGGTGGTTGTGGTTGTGTGTGTGTGTGTGTGTGTGTGTGTGTGTATGCAAGTATGCCATGATAGTCAGCTAAAGGTTTAGAGAACAACTGGGAGAATCAATTACTTCCTCCTACCATGGGATATAGGGGATTCAACCTGGAGTTGATTAGTGTGGCAGCCAGCATCTTTGCACACTGAGCTGTCTCACCACTCCACACACACCACAGTGTTATTTCACCACATCTAACACTAAGCATAATTTTAAACATTACAATTCAATTAAAAATTGGAGAATATCAGAACCTGAATTTACCTCCTGCTTTGTCATCAATTGAAGAAAAGCTATCTCACTGTAAATGTAACTTTATTTGTCTGTAATGTAACTTATTTGTAGCTATCATCTCAAAGGCTTACTGATGAATAAGCTCACCCTTTCTAGTTCTTCCTGAACTTTGTCTTGACCTGTGTCTAGCCTGTTCTCTCTGCAACCTGTTTCTGTAAAACTGTCCTATTAAAACTGCCTACTCACCTTTTTGCTCTCTCCACGCTGCTCTGTTAAGTCCCCTCTCTTCCTGTCCGTTCTCCTGAGAGTTGGCTGTATCCAGTTCTGACTCATTCTGTCAAGTCTTTCTCAGATCAATCATTGTGACTGTCCTTCAATCAGATGTCACTTTCAAACATGGCTGCTTCCCTTTACAAACTAATTTTACCTTAATGGTGTGTGCGAAGGGTGTGTCTGTATTCCAGCCAGAGCAATTAAAGGTGTGTGGCCTGTCTGCATTCCAGCATTATCACATAGTCCTAGAAGGTCACTGGATATGATCATTTGCCAGAACAGTCATGTTGCTGAATAAAATCCATCAACATCTTGCCAGAGTGGCCAGGAGATAGACTATGTCAGAGGGATGAGTCCAGTTCTAAGATCATTTCTCCAAAATTTAGTGCTGTTATGATAAGTAGCCTTTTATCCAGCAGAGTACAGTGTCCTTGTGTTCTTGGCCATTGACATGTGTGAATATTTAAAAACACAAATAATTCATTAAATATTTATTTTCCTCAGAAACATTAATCATTTTAGATTCCCATTAGCCATATGAAATTAGTGGCCACTGAAATGACCTTTAAGACATCAAATATTTCTGTCACTGCAAACAAGTCTATAATATAAAAACTATTCTGACTTCGAATCTCCTGGAACCTCATGGTAGGGAAATAATTGATTCTCCAAAGTTCTTCACCAAACCTCCAGATGACTACCATGGTATACTTGATCAAGCATACACACACATGTATCTCCACAAAATAAATAAATAAAATACAATAAATATCAGAAAAACTGTTTAATCCTCCCTGTTGAATGCAACATTGAATTCCTTGCCTGTATCAGAGTATAGATATTATGACCAACTGGTAATGAGAAGCAGGTCATTGCTACTGATATTGTTTGCTTTTCTATTCTATAAATCCAATTCTGGCACTATTAGATGAATGTGTCTGATTACTCTTAAATGAAAATATAACTATATAACTATAAATATAAAACTAAAATATGTAAGTATATAACTAAAAATATAAAATATAACTATATGTAAAATTACACATACTTTAAGAATTTGAAATATAAGACGATTTGTGTACAATGACAAATTAGTTTTTCAATATTTTAAAATATGTCAACTTCACCACTGAATGAAAAGAATTTTAATTTTTCTTTTAATTAAATAATGGATTGAAGTGTTTTTTTTTTCTTTTGTTAATGAGATCAACTAGTGTCATATCACATTGTGTCCAGCAGATGTAAAAAAGTAGAGGAGAGTTTGTCTTTAAAAGCAAATACCCATTTAAAAATACACTAGCCCCTTTAGATAAAGGAGATACCCACAGTAAATGTGAGATAAAACAAATGCATAGCTTTGCATGGTATATAAACTGTTTGTTTTTCAAAACTAATTAACACGGTGCATGTCCTTAATCACAACAGTCAGGAGAAAGAATTAAGCATATACCTGAGAACTCAAGAGCAGCCGTGAATACTAGACAAGTCAGGACTACATACCAATATTCTGTCTCCAAAAATTTATAGAATCCATTTTGACTCAAATATAAAATAGAAACACACAAATATATGACCTCTTTAAGTACTGTTTTTATATTTGTATTTGGATACATGTGAAGTTTTCTTACTGTTTCTAGTTCTGGACAACACAGCCTTTGCACAACACTTTAGGATAAAGAACACTATTTAGTTTTCATACATAGCACTCAGAATGGAAAAACGTTACCAAACTCATTGCCAAGTACCAGACCCTGAATCTGCAAGTGACAAATGACCTCAGTGCTCCAATTGAGTTGCAAGTTTTCATCCCCAGCTATTCCTTCCATTTCCCCGTGCTTTTGTTTCCTGGCTGAGATTTTGAGATTAAGGAGTTGAAAAGACAATCTCAGATTAACTCAGAAGCTGTCAGAATTGGGTGTTCTGCCAATAGTAAGTTCATATGGAATTCTTATGGGAAAGTATTAAAGATACATCTGTGATACAAAAATACACAAAATTGAAAAGAAACTATTATTTAGAAATTATGTTTGTACATGTAATTGAAGAAGTAATTCATTAAAATTATGAAAGCATTATAATCAGATGATATAATTTAGTGATCAATACCAATCATATGTGTTCTGGATAATATTAAATATATTAACAGAATGCTAGTATATTACTTTTACTGAATATATACTTTCTTTTGAAAATTTTTGGTTTTAGGATATGCAACTATGTATATGTGTATGAGTATATGAGTACAGATAGATATAGTCATAGACATAGACATATGATATATATATATATATATATATATTATATATGCTTAAAAACTTCAATATGGAACACTAGTTGGTTCTAATGTAATCAAAAACTTAGATATAACCAAACAGTGCAAGAATAAAATAAGTGAAACCTATGAAACCTATAAATTATTTAATGAAATAAATCATAGAATGGAATAGAGAGGTGCTGGATGATTCTGGCTAGGAATTCTGAAGATTCCAGTGCAGCTGTTCTTCTTACTTTTTCTGTGGAGTGAGCTTAATCCTTATTGAAATATTTTAAAGAGTTGTTTATCAACAACAGACTCTAGAATCAACAAACAGATTCTAGTAATAAATGTATACACTTATACTGACCTCTTAAAATGTCCTAAGTCCAGGACACTAGCATCATAAAATATATAATGATATAGGAGGATCAAGAACTGAAGTCTGCGCTTATGAAAATATGAAAATACAGAGCTACTCTGGAAGAGAGTTTCACTGTGTTATGTTTTAGAAAACTAAATCATATCATGTTCTTTGGTATTAATATACAAAATTTAAAACTTTATATCCAAGCTAAAAACCATACCAGGTTGCTTAAACTTATTTATTTGTATTTGGAAGATGTTGGAAGGAATTCAGATGAAGTGCAGTATTGCCAAATCCCTCATAGTCATGGAGAAGGATGTTGTGACACAATTCCCACACCTCAAACAGGGCCTCCACAATTGTAGACATTGCTGGGCATGAGGTTTGTGTGTGTGTGTTTTGTGTGTGTGTGTGTGTGTGTGTATAAAGTCACCCTTTGGGAAATATTCTTCCTGCAAAGCTGCTAAGGTTATTGGAGAGTGTCTTCTCTACTAAGGTTAATGACTCCATGTTAATCAGAGACAGCAGGAGTCCAGGAGGCAAGGGGTGTCTATGTCCTTAGCAAGAATGGTTAATATTGTGACCTTAAGGACAGCCCTTAATGCTGTGAAAAAGAATTCTGAAAACATGAGTTCAAACATATATAATCATAATTTCTCAATTATGCAAAATATAAGAATGTAATATGAATAATATGAGGGGCTTCATGGAATTGAAGAACAGAATACTATGAGTCATCTTGCCAGAAAGTTATAAGGGCAGGCAGATTACTGAATTCAAGGTCAGCCTGTGACAGAGTTAATTTAGGTCCAGGCATGATTGGAATGGTGAGAGCCTGATCCCACCCAGTTAGCTTATTGTCTGTGCTTACAAAGGCAGGCAGAACTGTGAATTCATTTGCATTGTAAGAAAAGTGTGCTTGCTATCTATTCCTAGGATTCAAGGGGTTAAGGTTGAAAGTGCTGAATAGTGTGATAAAAAGGAAGGAATTAGAAGGTTGAATTGATATGTAAATAATAGACTGGACTATGGTCTAAGAGTCCTGAGGTATCTTGATGAGCTATCTGGAGACTCACCAAAAGAATAGGAGGGATTGACTTTGAGTAGTTCTTTTTTTTTTCTTTCTGTTCCCAAACACCTCCTCCTTAGAACCCCTCTCCAAGCTAAGGCTGGTCCTTCAATTCTTGGCACAGTAATGGAGGACAAAACCATGGAATAGCACTAAAATTGATTATTATTTAGTCATAAACAATAAATGATATTTTTAGTCATAAAAAGAAGTTATGATATCTATTATTACCCCCACTTGGCCTTCTCTCTAAACTGCTAAGTATACCTACACGCACACCTATTTGTATGTATACTTGTATACGTTATTGACTAGGATCCACTTAAGATGGTAACATGCTATTTTTTGTCTTTCTGAGATTTGAGTAACCCTGTTTAACATCCTACTTTTGAGACTTACCTCTTTTGCTGCAAATTTTGTGGTTCCATTTTTCTTTATAGCTGAATAAATTACCACTGTATACATGCATAACACCTTCATCATCTATTCTTCTATGGATGGATGGATATCTAGGATAGTTCCTTGCTCGTCTGTCCAGATCAGACCATCAACAAACATAGATGATCAACCATCTATCTCTGTTTTAAAATATGGACCTATGTAATTTCATCAATTGTGATTAAAAACATCACCTTATAGGAGGTTTCAGAAGTAGAGAGGTGGTGAATTTAGATTAAGAAGGAACCTGTGTCAATATGTATACTTCCTGCTCAATTTCACTCTGAACTTATGATTCTAAATATATGCAAAACTACTGAAATATGTACACACTGTATGTTGTACAAATATGCTTACAAATTTATATATATATATATATATATATATATATATAAATTGATAGAGTTAACATTAATATAGATCAAAGTACATATATACACATATACACATTATCAAAACAACATATGGATATGAGATGGGTATGTGTATGTTTTATACATATACATATACTTATATTTGTATAAATTTTCACTTGAAAATTAAAATATGGGCATTAAATTGGTATATAACCCATTCAAAAAATACTCACAAAATTATGAAAGTATATGGTGATAATATAAATACCTATCCAAGTCAAACAAAACCCATTAGTTTATATGTCAATGTAACCATATTTTACAGAAAATTAATGCCAAATATTTTTTGAGCTTGTCAGCCTGCATAAGTTAGAGGGTAAATTTGACAAAAGTATTTGTTTCCTTGTTAGAAAGTTAGAAAATTTAAAATTATAGATTGTTTCTTTGTCAGATCTAGTACATCCATGATGAGAGTGTAATGAGTGTTTCTGCTTTCATACGACTATGTTCATACATTGTATATTTTGTATTGCTGAGTACCAGAAAAGTCTACCTTATTATAATTTAATTACTATAATATAAACCTAGTAAGAAACAACTTCCATAAAATTCTAAGGAGGCAATAAATTGTATATAATTCTTGATATCAAATAGTAGATCTAAAATGGAATCTCTTCCAGAAATGAAGATAATGTCTCCAATATCCCCACTAACTGTCAAGATTGTACACCAGAGTGATAATTTCATAATGCTTTTATTTTCTTCTTATTTATAGAAAGTAGCTTGATTTTTGTTTATATAATTTTAAAGATATGAAAAAAGATAATAAGCATTCTCTGCTTTGTGGAATTTTAAAGAGAATAATCTGGACAATTAAGAGTTCTAATAACATGGGCTAGTAAAAAGACTTGAGGAATACATAGATGGAGATGAGACTGAGACTGAGGCAGAGGTTAACTCTGTGAGTGCCCAGATCCCACTCCAGAATGGTCATGGGACCATACTATCAGTCAGGTAGTAGAGTTGGCAATGTGAGTGTAGCTCAGTAAACTTCAATTCATTTAATACTCTCTAAAATCCCTTGATAACCATACTAGAATTTATTTACTATGGGTAAAAAATGGGAACAAAGATTGTTTCATGTTAAACATCAATATCCCCACTGACTGTCAAGATTGTATACCTGATACTATATACCTGATAGTGAGGCTGGAGGTTCTGAGGATGGGAGAAGGAGTACATAATAATTTTTGAGTTATTTTACAGCCTTTTGATGCAAACAACAAGCAGCAAGTTTCACCCCTTGAATGCTTTTTGTTTAAGGCAGAACGTTTCAATATCTCAAAAATATGAACCATTTCCTCTTACATGAGGTAGGTTACATTGTACCTACTATACCTCAAAGACCAGAGGAGGGTGGAACACTATTTTTAGGCCAGCCAATCAATCAATCAATCAATCAATTCAATCAATCATTTCAGTTATTTCCACGTTCATGGACAGAAAAGAACCCTGCTATTGTAGGGTTATATTTACTCTAACAGAATAAAAGAGGGCAAGGGATCATTAAATCTACTTAGATCTAAGGTCTCTACAGGGGATTCCTTCTCTATCCACTGGGTCTGTAATGCTTGCACAACATCTTGGTGTTTTTCTTTCTACTAATTCTCTAACTGGGGAAGTCAAAGACTCCACCTGATAGCAAAGACAAAGTTGACTGAGAACTCTTGATTCCACCCTTTTGTACTGACTCACAAGAATACCCCCACTGCTAATCATGCAAAGGATTCTGGGATTCACCTTTGTGGTACCAGGTTGGCAAATTACTCATCATGTCAATGCTAAAAATCTCCAGACGTGTGTCATCCTGAGGATGATATTTTGGTGAGTAATCATTGTTTGAGGTCGAATTTTTCTGAAATTGAATTTTATGCCAATGATTGCAAATGGAAGCTCAGAGGCATAATTATGTTAATTTAAGACAAAAATTTAAAATATCAATATCTCTCCACACTGCAGACAAATACCAATATTTCCACACACTTTCAAGAAATTGTAGGACCCCAGGCAAGAAATAATAAAGAATGAGATCTGAAGAAAGGCCAACAAACCCATCATTCATTGATTTCAAGACAACAGCTAACCTCATAAATATGAAGAGCAGATTTCAATAGATCTTATTTCAGAATACCTCAGTACAGAAAGGAAAGTTCCAAAAGTTATAAATCTTCATTCAACCATAGCCTCAGGAAAGGCCCAAAAAAGGGCAGATGTACTTTGAATGTGGAATATCCCCTAGAGACTTATGTGTATTAAAACTTGGCTCCCAGCTAGTCCTGCTAGTCTGAAAAGTTGTAGAACCTTTAAGAAATGGAACCATTCAGGAGGAAATGGGTACTAGGGGCAAAACCTTGAGGTTTTTTTTTTTTTTTTTTTTTTTTTGCCTAACAGCATTTCCGGTTTCTCTCTACTTCCTGACTACAGATACAATGTGACTCCTGATCCATGGCTTTCAAGCCAAGATAAACTATTATTCCTTCTTAAATTATGAACCAAAATAAAGCCTTCATTTCTTAAATTTATAATGGTGAGGTATTGGGCAGAGGACTGAGAAACATAAAATCTGGTATGCATCAATTTCTTATAATTCGAACATTTCCTGTAGAGGGGAGGCTACTTAAGACAGGAAGTTAGGCAATTTTACAAAGTTCAACAGGTAAATAACTCATACATTTCAAGAAATACTTGAAATTATACAATTCAAAAGACCCTTTATATGATTGTATGCCAGTAAGGATTGCTGGGGCAAGAGGCTCTCTTAATTATCCAACTGCCTACAAATTATGCAGAAAGATTCAGAGATTCAACTGTCATGAGTTGTCACTCATATGCAGAGTGTTTTCCAGGAATGAAGTAACCTTTGAGTTAGTCATGTTTTTATAAGTAACGTCTTACAGATACTCCTGCAAGTAAACACATTAAACTCATTGGTTTACCAAGTTGGACTCTGATGGGATGGTTTATCTGTTGTGTATGAGATGTCAGAGATGACTATACATTTGGCCACACTCCTCAAGGGAAAAAGTCATAGTAAATTAATATGCTTACAATAATGATCAGGTGATCCTACAGAAAGATAGGCAACTATCAGAAAAGAAAGAGTTGTAAACAAGGATTAAAAGTGCTACATCTATGTAGGATTTTTTTGTTTGTTTTTTTGTTTTTTGTTTGTTTATTTTGGGTTTGGCTTTGTTTTAGTGGGAAGGGGTAGAAGTACACAAAGCATGAGTCAGCAGAAATTATTTTTTCACAAATCTTAAAGCCACATGCTAAAATGTACCAGACATGCTTCTTCTTATGTTTCTATCCTTGCCTTATCCATTGCTAACTCCTCCCTGATCTTTCACACAGTGACCTAGCTCACGATGCTCCATCTGTCTTTGAAGTCTAAATATAGCCACACTGAATTCCTTCTTTGCCCTTTCTTAGTCTCCTCTGACTTCAGAGATTCTAGAAGTCAAATAACTTTTCCAATATCTGTCTGAATGCTTGTACAACTGCATTCATTTTCCCTTGTTTATTGTCTATATTATTTACATGTTCTGATTTACTTGCTCTAAGACAGATCATGATTCAGAGTCTCTCTCTCTCTCTCTCTCTCTCTCTGTGTGTGTGTGCTGTGTGTATGTGTGTGTGTGTGTGTGTGTGTGTTGTGGGTGTGTTGTGTGGTGTGTGTGTGTGTGTGTGTGTGTGTGTGTGTGTGTGTGTGTGGTGTTTGGTGTATGATTAGAGTCTGAGTACAAGATCTTACATGTTCAACATAAGCATCCTCCTACTGAGTGGACTCCCAGACCATATCCTCTCATTTTCAAGCACAAAACCAAAAATTTCTAAAATTGATTTACTAAGTATCCATATGCTGTAAGGCTGGGGTAGCCCCAAGAGAGGTGTCACAGTGAATGCTCAGCTTTTTGCAGTACTTCCTTTATTCACTGCACAACTTTTCTCTCAGAGATCACAATTCAGCAGTTGTTATTAATTTCCAGAACAGTCCCTTAGCCTCTCATACATAAACCAAATGCTTTTCTTTCCATTTTTAATTTATTTATTCACTTTACATCCTGATTTGGCCCCATCCTTCCTCTTCTCACAGTCCCACTCTTAGAAATCTCTCTGAAGCCAAAGATATTTCAATGGAATTCCTGAGCCAGCTGTTCAGAGAAGCAAGTTTTCATCTCAGAAAATAAAACATATGACATTGGATATAAAACTGTAATGGAGGGAACATCCAGAATATTGGATCTTCTGGAAAGCACCATGAGTAAATTAGATGTCAACCTTAAGAAATTCTTAGAAACTATCACAAAGAAAGAACAAGAGAACAGTAATTTTGAGTGGAAGCAAGGCACACAAGTGTATCTTGAAATACATTGTAGTATAGATTGGCATAAGGCCTGAGATGAAAATCAGTAATCAATAACACTATAAAATGAGTTTTTCTGTACTAGATAAATATTCAGTTAGAAAATAAAAACTGCTTGAAAGCATCCAAGAAACATAATCACAGAAATTAAAATTTGTGTTTGTATCTACAAAATGTTTTATTTCTCAAGGGCAAAGTTAATGATAAAAGGTTATTGACCATTTATGGGAACGTGCAGCATATCTAGATCATAATGATCAATGATGAAGTGAAGTTCGTAGAATTTTCATGCACATCACATAGAGCCCTAATCATGATTCTCCTGACATAAGACTATATATTCATGGTTGGTTTTGTTCTTTCAACCTGTAATACATGAATGATGTCAGGCCACTGGAATGCATGGCCTTTGAAAAGCCATTGAAGGAAACAGCATGAACAAAACCTTGCTAAAATATACTCCAGGTCATTATCAACTTAATCTAATAAGATATAAGAGATGATCACAAGAAGAGTTAATAAGTAAAATGTTCTGTTTTGCAAACAATTAAGTAGTTCACTCCCCTCCTTGTCCCAACTTAATACAATTCAAATCAGAAGAGGGTCAATAAGATGGATCAATAAGTAAGGTACCTGCTACCAAGTCTGATGATCTAATTCTGAGATCCACATGTTTAATGAAATAATCTATTCAAATTTATCATTCACATATCCAGACATTATTGTGGCCTGTACCTGCACACACAAAAGCTATAAAAATTAAATACTTTAAAAAAACAGTGTCTAGAAAGAAGTCACAAGAATGTTAGCATCTACTGCAAAGCAAAGGGCCTTCAGAGATTTTTTTTCTTATATTTCAGCCCTCATGCTGAACAAGTTACTAACCCAAAAATACCACGAAGCAGAGCATAAAGATAAGCCTGCTCTTCTCTGATATATCAGAGAAAATGTACGTTATTAAGGCAGAAAACTCCTAGAAAATAGATATTTACTCCATCAAACAGATTAGATTAAATCATCACCTCCATCCATGTCACAAAATTCGTATTGCAAGGACAGACTTGTACCCTCTGGTGACTGCAAAAAGCAGCCCAGTCCTTCCTGCCAATGGACTTGGGTCACAGAAGGCCAAGAAGTGAATCAAAACTATCATCTTTGTCAATGATAAAAGAACCTTCTCTGTGCTTTAATGCTAAGAGAGATTTCTGTGGAATGGTGCACTTCCATCTATACTTGAGAGGAGTTTCATCTCACTGCTCGTGGCTGGCAGTCAGAATTGACCCAGGGGAGCCAAAGCCTTATTACTAAATAGTACCAAGAAGGAATACCCTTTCTCCAGGGGTCAACACAGAGAAGAGAGATGAACACTCTCATTCTAACTTGCCAGTGCAGAGCAGACTGCTTCTCTCTTTGTCAGAATAGTTCAGCTGAGTTAAACAAACCACCTGTCAATAAATCCCTTCTTACATATGGTCACAGTGCTAAAGATTAGTAACAATAATGAAACTCTTGATATGTCAACTTCAGGCAAATCCTGATTTGAATAAGAAGAACATCTTCAGATATCAACATCCAGATGACAGGTTGGCAAGTAGCTGGGCGATCTACCCAGGACATGGGTAGAAGATTCTAAGAGCCAGAAATGGTGGACAACATAATGCAATGTATATAAATAGTAATTTTAAAGTTCTCCCTTCATTTGCAAAATAATGACACTAGGTAGTTTTGGGAATATGCATGTTTGTGTATGTGTGTGTGTGTGTGCGCGCGCGTGTGCGCACATGCATATGTGTGTGTGGTTTGTGTGTGTGTGTGTGTGAGTGTATATACCATTATAATGGTGAGTTTTTATTATCCATTTGAATAATTTTTAAATTTACCAGAAAATGTACTTATGAGTGTGTCTGTGACTGGAAAAGAGTTGCTCTGAATGGGGGTAGTTCCATTCCATGGGCTGGAGTCCCAGACTGAATAAATAATAAAGGGAGGTAGCCATCAGAATGGTAGTGGTTATTTTTCTTTGCTTCCTAACTGCCAATGCAATCTGAGCAGCTGCCTTACACTCAGGCTGCCACACCTTCCACATCATTGAACTGTATCCCCCCTGAGCTGGGAGCCAAGAAGTAAACTTCATTTCATAAGTCACATTTATTAGGCATTTGTTATATATTCAAAGACATTATATATATATACATATATACACAAATATAATAAATCATATATATATAATTTTATATATTATCATACCTATACCTGGAATAGTAAATTGTTTTAAATTAAAGATAAAGTTTTCAAAAAGAAACAGAGAAATGACATTTCACATAGAGAAAGCAAATCACAAATGGTAGTCAATTCCTCATGAGAAAGAATCAAGGCCAAAAGAAAGTGCCACAACATTTTTAAACACTAATGTGAAAGGATTTGTCTCAGAGCTGATATCTAGCACGAAGATGCCAGAACTTAAAAAAAAAAAAAGTAGGAAGCATCTTCTGATAAAAACAATGGATGAGAAACAAACAAACCAAAAGGCAAAGAAAATATTGTTGGTAGAGAACCTGATTTAAAATAATGATTGCATATAATCCAGTAATCCAAAAGAAAGTGATCCATCATCAAAGACTAAATCACAAAACACTAAATGATTTTAGAAAAATTACAACATTAGTTCTCAATGATTATAAATAAATAAATGAATAAATAAATAAATGTAAAAAATGAAATGGAATCTTTCTATAAGATAGGGTATAGGGAAGGGTACCCACTCACATCACTGTCTTTGATATGAATCAGAAATTCCAACAAAAATAATAGGATAAAAACAGAAAGTAAAGGAAAAAGATCAAAAGGAATGAAAAGGCCCTTTGCAGATAACTTGATCACATGTAGAAAATACTAAGAATAAGAATATACCAAAACAATATTTTTCTAAACTTAAAAATTAAAATGTTAAAAAATCTTAATTTATAATATTAAAACACATGTTTGTATGAAACCTGTAAACCGGAAGAAGCCATAATTTAAAATACAATAATAGTTGAAACATCTCAAGAAGGCATGGATTAGATATGCATCTACTAGAGCACACAGAGTAATAAATGTTCAAAAGCCTAAAATGCTGAAACCAGACAATATCTCAATGAAAAGGGAGATTTCCTGTGGTCACGGTCTCATTCAGCACAGTAAAGACATCTGTTACTTCTAAGCTATTGCACTCATTCAACAAAGTTTTGATTAAAAAAATTCCATCTCAACAATATATTGTGCACATATAGATAAGCATATTATAAAGCATAAATATATGATATTTTTATAAACATATGAATGGATTGTAAAATAGAAGATACCGTTTAAATGAACATGAGAGACCCTTTCTTTCTTAGTTGAGTAGATTTTATTGGCATTTTTTCACATCGAAAACAAAAAAAAAAAACAAAACCAAATAGCAAAGAAAGGATATCAGCAATGTCTCTGAAAAGAAAAAAAAAAAGTGACTGGGCATGAATATAGGCAATAGAATGCTCACCTAAAGCCTAAATTATGCAGGGCTCTGGCCTGAGACCCCACTATACAGAAAATGATTGATTAAAAGTAATGAAATACATAAATTATTCATATATGTAGTTTTAATAAGCACCACAACTACAGTAATGTGAGATGTGTGCGTTCATTTATAATTCCAAAACACAGAATGCTGAGGTAGGGGCTCTTGGGTGTGATGGCAACCTATACTACTTAGTGAGAACTTGTCTCAAATAAATGAACAAAAAAATGTTTCTACAGCAGTTACGGCTACTAACTTTATTGCATAATCTGGAGACACAAAGAGAAATGCATCTGGAAAGAAAGACTCAGACCAAGACCAAAAGAAGCATAGATGACTGATTTTCCCCCTTCTCTCTCTCTCTTTTATTGTATATTTTCTTTATTTACATTTCAAATGTTATCCCCTCTCCAGGTCTCCCCTCCAGAAATCCCCTATCCTAACCCCCCTTTCCTGCCTCTATGAGGGTGCTCCCCCAACCACCTACCCACTCCTGCCTTTTCGCCCTGGCATTCCCCTACACTGGGGCATCGAACCCCCACAGAAACAAATGTCTCTCCTCCCATTTATGTCTGACAAGGCCATCATCTGCAACATATGCATCTGGAGCTATGAGTCTCTCCGTGTATACTCTTTGGTTAGTGGTTTAGTTCCTGGGAGCTCTGGGGCAGGGGCAGAGGGCATCTGGTTGGTTGATATTGTTGTTCTTCTATGATTGCAAGCCCTTTCAGCCCCTTCAGTCCTTTGTCTAACTCCTCCATTGGGGACCACGTGCTCAGTCTAACGGTTGGCTACGAGCAACCACCTCTGTATTTGTTAGGCTCTGGCAGAGCCTCTCAGGAGACAGCCATATCAGGCTTGTTGACAAAGCTCTCAAAGCTATTCTTCAGGAATTTAAACATCTTTCCAATAAGTTATACTAAAGCAGCATCACACTAATAACTAAAAAAATATTAATCAGTACCCCAAACCCTCACTTACCCAAATTTTATCCCTTAAAGGACCAACAGTGCAGACATAAACAATAAACTGTGGGATATTTTGAAATATTAAAAAGAAAATTCTTAAGACTATGACCTATGTAAAGAGTTTGTGGCATTATAACTAAAAACAATGAAAAAAAAAACACTTCATGAATTGAATTTTTACATTCAATTTTTTTATCTTATTTATTTTTCATCATTAAAATCTCTGGACATATAAAGAATAAAATGGTAACTTACATGATGGAAGAAAAGAAACATTTACAAATCTTAAACCAGGAGTATACTTCAGGAAATTAAAACAAGCAACAGGCCCCAATAGGAGAAAAGAAGGATTAATGTGGTCAATTAAAAAATCTGGAAAACTTGAAGGGATATTTCACTGAAGAGACTATGCAAATAAAAGCATGTTGTGAAATTTCCCTCCCTTAGCAGCACCCATTAGGGAATGCATAATAAGACCAGAATGAGATACCATGATGCACAGAATGATTAAAAACAAAAAATAGAGCACTGATAAACTATTTTGTATCTTGATTGTGTGTTCCTAGTTTTATAGACTTCATAAGCCACATGATAGCAAACAGCAAACAGCAAACCACTGCAATAGTATTTTATCCCAGCATCTCCCTTGTTTCACTATTTCACTCTTGTTCTGTAGAATACGTGGAATAATAGCATAAGCAATTTATAATCCATTCAATATCCTGATATACATAATAGAGACTAAGTTTCCTCTCTTTAGCTCTCTCTCTCTCTCTCTCTTTCTCTCTCTCTCTTACACACACACACACACAAATAAACACACACACACACACGCACACACACACAAACACACAACACCAAAAAAAAAAAAAAATCCCTGACAGCATCCTTTCTGAAGGAGGTGATCCTTAGTGTGGTACTTGACAGGTGGCCTCAATGAAGACCCAAGAGCAGAAAGGAATGAGTTAGGATAATACAAAAGAGAACACTAATTAGAGAACACTGAATCAAAGATGGGTGAAATGATTCTCCTGATGTTGATAAAAGTTAGCTTATTTTTAAAGTTTTCTCTATATAATAGTACAGATTGGATGAACAAAATGGTCTAATAGATCAGCCCATGTCAAGAGGCTTACAGCCAAATTAAGTCATGGATTTTCAACTGACAATTAAGAGTGAGGAGAGCAACACTCTTGGAAAGGAAAAGGCTTCTTCTTAGGGAATAGTAAGAGGGTCCTTGAGTTGGGAGATTTAAGATGTGAGTTAAAAGTTTTCTTTCCAAACCACAAAGAGATAATTCTATCTGAGAATGTAGAAAATGTCTGCTACAAACTTAATTTTTTATTTATTATTATTATTATTATTTGTGCATGTACACTTGAGTGCACATGCCCATGTTCCCATATATGTCAGAGAGAGGACAACACTCATGAGTCACTTCTCTCCTCACTCAGCCATCTTTCTGACTCTTTCCTATAGTTTAACTAAATATATATTTCCTTAATGTGCACCATATTTGGCATCATAAAAAGGTGTGGTCAGGATATGTATTATGCAAGTAAAAAGTAAACTCACCTGACATTTCTTAGAAGAGGCCAATGTGGAAGACACTGTGTACAGCATGACAAGTGTGATGGCGATGCCTGTTGTACCAGCACTTGGGAAGAAGGGCAGGGGCATTCCAGGCTAGACAGCAGCAAATATGAAATTCTGTTTCAGAAAATCAAAACAAAGCAAAGAATCTAAAATATTAACAACACAAAGTGTGTAGAGAAGTCCTCTCTGAGCTCCCATATTAGGATATCCTGAGTACTTCAGCTATCATCAAACAAACTGGTGGCTGTGAAAGTGTGTTTCTGTATAGAGTTAGTGAAATTACTGTCAGTAGTCAGCTAAGATTTATAATTCAGTAATGCACAATTAAATACATACAGACCTAACCACTCCTTGATATAATTGACCAATATGTCTTTATAATAGCCATTAACTACCACTATGGCATGAAGGAGATTCTCATCTGTCAGGACTTAGTTCTTGATTTAATTAACACCACTAAATACCAACTTTGCAACAAACTTAAGCTTGTTCAAGTGTACTCACAGGCACATGTCAATCACATTTCAAAACATAATATTTCCATGGGTTATTTAACGTGGGTTATTAGAACTGTATTTATCCAATTTAAAAGGTAAGGGAACACTTTAATTATGTGAATAAAGACTGACTGACACTGATGAAATCTTACTGTGGAAACTTATGCAAGTGAATAACACTGAAAGTGGAGAATAGATTAGTGATTGCAAATATGTCATAGGATAACTAGCGCTCCCCCCATCATGTTACTATTAACATAAAATAGTAGCCTACAATACCCTCATTATTGTTTAATAAGTTGAAGACAAGAAGAAATTGAAGATAGCATGAAGAAAGTATGAGTATTACATTTATAGGTAGAGTTTGATATTTGTATTGATGATCAGTTTTTAAAAAGGAGGAGCTAAGGCTACTGTGAACTTGGCACTGGCAAGACAGCTCATCAAGTAAAGGCATTTGCAGCTGACTTGATGACCTGAGCTCAGTATCTGTTACCACATGGTGAAGAAAGATAACCAATTCCCTCAAGTTGTCCTTCTACCTCCACGCACATACCACGGCTTATGAACAGATGCAATAAAAATTTTAAAATCTACTGTGACTACAGAATTTTCATCAGCATTTTCAACTGGTTTGTCAGTACTATTAATTTTTAAAAAGTAGAGATTAAAGAAAACCATAATGAGTTAAAAATGAGAAAAGAAGAATGGACAGAAAATTATTGATCTATAAATACTCTGATTTTAATGTATTTATCAGTTCTCTGGTAGGCAGTAATACAGGATAATGGAACTTAGTAGATTTTAAAGGTTGTAAGAAATATGATAAAACTATTAGACATAGGCAGGGAAAAGCCTATTCTTCCATAGCTACTTCCTCCATGTTGAAACAATCCTTCCTAGACTGAGGCTATTTAGCAATCAGAAAATAAAGAGAGTGTATAAAGATAGAGGAAGTAAGCACTTTGCAAAAGGCTCAGGGTGCTCCTGAAACATACAGCTCTTAATAAGCACTTTAACTGAAGCTACATATCTTGCTAGGTAGATTATAGTCTTTTTCCAGCTGATCTATCTACAACACATATTAGGAAATATATGTATATAGCTTCTTTGAGTTGTTATTCATCATGGGATAGATTTTTAATGATGATTCTATGACTATTCTCTCTCTCATAAGTAATTCCAAAGACTTCACTGGTTTACTAAAATACATTTGGATGGCATAGTTTGGTTGATTTTTATTGGTGCCCTATCTTCGGTGAATAGATGTTTGATCCAGCTCTCTAGAAAAAGGTCAGATAGCATCTGCACATAATTAACCACTGTGACTATCTTTGTTTCCAAATATGGTGTCACTCCCATTGATCACAGTGCTTGAGTAAGAAGACCATTAAGTGTCCCAGGCTAGTAACAAAGCACAAGGATCAAATGCAGTTTGGTTGCTTTGAGACACTGTATGGGTTTCCCTTTTTCATCAGTAAACCTACCATTTCTTGACTAGTAAACACATACCTGGGAATGGGGTTCTAGGATCCAATACAGGCAAGTGGGTGCACTGGGTGTTAGCTGCTTGGGGTCAAGAGCTTGGTCTGGAGGTTTTATGACTTTGATAATAAATTAATAAATAAATAAATTAATATTATCAACATCTAAACAACAACAAAAAGTAGCATCTCCTACAGTATAAAATAAACATATGATTGTTTAGAACTGCCTGGTTTCCTGTGAAATCACTGTAGAGGTTCCTTCCCACAAACCCTTTCACAGGTCCCTCCTGTAGTTAACACCTCACAGTAATGTGGTGCCTTCGTTTTGATTAACAGCATTTCAATATCCGATTCTCAAAGTCCTGCTTGAATGTCTTCCAGTTTCAACTTACTGCTAATGTTCTGTACCAGGATCCCACCCAAATCCTCCTTTCTCTCTATTTCTTTCTATTCTGATAGACTGTGATAGATTTTGAGACTTTTCTCTCATTTGATGAATGTTATCATTTCCTGAGAAGCTTGCAGGTATTTTTAAGCCCCCTCATATGTGTCACTATGATGACTTTCTCATAGTGAGTCTGAGTTTATGGATTGGGTTAGTAATAACACACCCACTAATGAAATTTCCATATTATGATTTTATCAGTTCCCATTCTGGGAACAAACAACAGAAATGTATTATCTTTCAATTCTGGAGGCAGGAAGATCAAGATTAGACTAGATTTTTTTTTTTTTTTTGAATTTCTAATGGTGGCCTTCTCCCATGGGTTTCTTGCAGACTTTCTTTTCTGTGAGTTTCTTGTCTTGTGATAAAAAAGAATGAGGTACATCAACAATGAAGACAAAGATAAAGAGGAATTATTGAGAAAAAGTGAAAGAGAAGGTCCTTGGCACCCAGGAGGGCACCGGGAAGTGGGTTATGATTAAAGAGGTTATGTCTAGGTTTGTATAAGCTTTGTAAGCTCTGAATGGCTAGTGCTTATATACAAAATCGATGAAACATAAGGACCAATCAGGGGAGAACCCAACTAACTTGGAAGGGGGTCTCTATTTGGCAGGCCATTGCCTTCCTTTGTTACAGGAGTTAAATAAGAAGGTGGGCAGCATTATTTATTCTTTGTACTTTTCACACTCATTTCTGGCCACTGGATTTTGTTCCACACATAGTCCCTTCTTGCTTCTGTTAGCCATTTCTGTGTATAAAGGGTATGTATGTATTTATGTATGTATGTATGCATGCTATGTATGCATGCATGTATGTAGAGGGAGAGAAAAAGAGACAGACAGACACAGAATAAGGAGAGCAGACATTCTCTGATTTATTAGGACACTGATCCTGTCAAATCAGGCCTCACTTCATAACCCCATCTATCTTATGGTTTTATTCTTAGTGACTCTTTTGTAAATAAAGTGACACTGAAAGTTAAGGCTCAACCCTATAACTTTGCAGAAACATAGGCAATCTCTCTCATGACAGAATTTTAAAATACAATAAATAACAACAACAAAGCAAAACATCTTTAAATCACTTGAAACACTACATGAAAGAATTGTGAAATCTATCTCTTCTAGGAGAAATTAAAGAACAGCAAATCACTAAATTATTTTGTTATTGAATATATGACTGTCATAGCTATAACATTTATCTGTCAAATTTTCAAGAGATATTGCAACATAATTAGATATAAATCTGTTCAAACCAACCCTTAAATGAGCCCCCTCCCATATAAACACAAAGAGCAATTAGAAGACAATGGTCATCTCAATTCTGCTTTGCTAATGAGAACTGCCACTATGAAATGACTGTACTCATTTAATTAAAAAGCCCATCATGAATCTACTCACAATGCTGTTCTCTGAACTCTTAAGAAAAAATCTACTTTGTTTTAGTGGAACGTTTAAAGGTGTCATTTTTATTTGTTTTGTAAAGTGGTAAAACAATGGTATCTTGGAAATTATAGAAGACATTGACCACGAATGTCACAGTAGATGGCTATTAGTCAGACAAGTTTTAAAACCAAGGAGTTTGTGCTGGTACAGTATGTTAAACAGGACAACGACTTCTCTAATGGAAGGGGGAAACGAAACAGTTACATGAAGGTGACTTCTTCCTTTTCTTATTTATTTAGCAAATTTATCAAACTGTATTTGAAATAAGTCTACAGTTATATACAATAAACTGAACAGTAATGCCCTGCTGTAGTCAAATGTGCGAAGAAACATGCTACCTAGTTTTTATTTGTGTTATATATTCAAAATCTGGAGAAGGGGCAGAATAAGAATAAAAAAAGTCTTTATTATATAATAATGTCTATATATATAATTGATATGGGAATGGTGGATAGGAAGATTCAGTATAGTAGAGTAGATGTTCAACTCCTTTAGCAGAAAAATAAGGTAATAAGATTATTATTTAATGTTGTACTTCAAAGTGCATTTTAACAGGAATCAATATTAAGTGAAAAAAGGGAAAACCTAGCATAACAAGCTAAAGTTTAAGTTACTATTGTTAGGAGATATGTCCAAAACCTCTGACCCTTGGCCAGACACAGTCTTCCATACGCTTTTTGTCATAAGGACTCTGAGACACAGCTGTACTGTGACAACCTCAAGGCTGACTGTCTATGGATTCCTATGTGCTCCTGTGTGAAGTTAAGATGTGTGACACAAGTCAAGCCTGTGACCTGTGACACAGGTCATCAAGCCCTAGAGGAATTACATTTTATGATTTTTTGCTAATAACCAATCTGTAAGAAAACCTTTAAAAACATGGTAGGAGAAATGGATATCATAAGAGAATATTCAGAATCTCAGCTGTGTGTGAAAAGTAACTACAGTCACTTATTAAGACTAAAAGACAAAAATCAAATGAGTTTATCACATGATGGAGGAAAGAAAACACATGTTTATACCTTATCTCTAAAATTGTACTAATGAATAAAAGTAGGAATAAGAAAAATAAGTGTCTGTGAAGTGCCCGGCACAAATGGGACATTTATATATATACCTACCCAAGGGTCAGAGATTATCTAGGAAAGAGGAGATGAAATTTTCTGTGAGCTAAAGGTTCACCAGAGGGGGGAAAATGTTTCTTCTAGACAAAGGAGTATTAGATTCATAAACTCACAGCTAGTTGGTGGCCTCTATATGCTCTGTTATTTGAATGCTTGGTCAGTTCTAGTTGTTCAGACTGGTTTGGGAAGGACTAGTGTTGTGGCCTTGAGTAGTTATGTAACTATGGTTAGACTCTGAGGTTTCAGAGTACATGCCAGGTCCAGTCTCTTTCTTTCTCAGCTTTCAATGTGCAGGTAGAATGTTAGCTCTTAGCTACTGCTCCAGTACCATGCCTGCTGGACAGCTGCCATGTTCCCCATTATGATTGCCAGGGTATTTAAATAGATTTTTCTCTCTGAGTGCATTTCTACTGCTATAACAAAAATATCATAGATTGGGTAGCTTATAAACTATAGAAATTTATTTCTTATAGTTCTGGAGATAGGCTGATGCTATAGCCTAAGTCTGGACAGTTCTACAAAGAACAATGAATTAAAAACATCGTCCATAGTCCATGATGGTATTTGAACATGATGGAAATTCTGAGAGGTGAAGCCTACTAAAAAGATAGGCCATAGTACATGTGTATAGGTAGAGAAGACATGGATGTTACCACTCTCCCTTTCATTCTCCGTCTTTCTGAGATGAACAAGTCTCCTTCACCAAGCACACACACTGTAGCAGACTGCACCACAACAGCACAAACAACAAGACCAAATGATCACAGGTAGAAACCATAATCCAAACTAAGCACTTGTTCCTCTGCTTTATTTGTCTCAGGCATGTTGTCACTGTAACAGAACACTAACTAGGTAGGAGATTCAAGGATCGAGTTCTAGAATGCTTGTTTCCTAAAGAGCTAAACTCTGAATCCCAGATGGCACCTTGAACACTACATCTTCCTAAAGAAAAGACTGCTACTTCTCACAAAAGACTAGAAGAGGGCAAATTCATACCTGAAGGAGGGGTCTTTTTACCAAGAGACTAATACAATCCTGAAGATAATTCCTTGGTGAACTAGACTAAGCCTGCTCCCAAAGCTGCTATGTTAGAAATTTATTTTTATTACAAGTTTTTCAGAGGAAAAAGTTACATTCAAAGCATAGAGCTATCATGTAAGGCACTTTGGCTGTGACTTTCTTTTCCTAGCTGATTAGTCATGTCCCTTTGTATTTAAAAATACCCTGCTTGGACTACAAATTTATAAAAGCATACTATTAATATATTAGGATTTCCAAAGTAGTGAAAATAATTTTAAAGTTTAAAGTTTCAGTATGCCTCCGTAAATATCCCAGTAATGAGTTTACTGAATCAAAACTCTCAGAAACTACGATTAAAAGAATGTATCTCCACATTCAACCCATGAAGTGGGTTTAAGCAGACACACATGAATCACCAATTCAACAAAATCCTCAAAGGATCATCTTGGTTTGCTGTCCTCCTGAGATAGAAGCAGTCTTTTGAGGTGCTAAATATTCTATCATGACCCCATATTTTTTATCTCAAGATCACAAATTGTCTTTTTTGGGGGAGTGCACAGCGCAGGAACTTATTCAATTGATGCTTGTCTTGAATGTGCTTTTTGCAAAAATCTTACCAGGTTTAAAAATGACAAAGAAATAAAAGAGACAGAAAGGGGAGACCCTCTCATCCTTCAAACATTGTTCTATTGGAAAGACATTGGTCTGAATTCCAAACTCCTAGATTCCGTACATTTTGCATGTTGGTACCTGGTTACCAAGCAACTTGGTGCCTCTTGGAGGCAGATGTGACTTGACTGTGTCCTTGCCTCTGTAGTTGCTGACAGACACAGAGTCGAGGTCATCTGGCTACAGAAACATGCTGAAGTGGGAACGTGATTACTTGTGATGTGAGCAGTGGTAAATGTCTGGATTCACAGATAATGTAACCTTTGAGTCTCTGCCTCTTTCTGCAGAGGCTTGGTCAAAAATGAAAAGCTTCCTCTTAATAAGTTATGTATTTGGGTCACTGGTTTTTAAGAAAGAGAGGGACAGCTTAGAAGAGTGACCTAGAAAATCGAAAAGTTGGAGTTTAATTGTAAGGAAACATTGAAAAGGTAATAGGTCTTGCCCCAGGTTTGTCAAGGAGGGTTGTAAATCACATGCCTCTGCCATTTGATGCCCTCTAAAGGAGAGTATGTAGATCAGGGCCCCTCTATGAAGAGTGGTGTGAAACTGAGATTGTCTTGCTTAGGTCTCTTCAAAATGCTTTTCTCTGTTTAAAAGATAATCCTTAATATAATCTCATGATAAGTTTATATTGAAAGACACTACAGAATGACAGTGTATTAGGGCATTTCCTAGACCATATGTCCTTCCTTAGTGAGACCCCACTCAGGAATCATTCTATAACACCTGTTAAAATTCTTGCTCAACCTTTGACTATGTGATGGCATTCACAAATCTCCCTCTCATGAGGGATACTGGACTATAATTTATATATTTTTGTTGGGTTTACACTTGATTTCACTATTTCAATATTATTTGCTTTGTGAAGGAAAAAAAAAAAGCATGAAATCTTATGAATACTTAGAGAAGAATTTTGTGGTTTTGTTGGGAAATTGTCACCGAATGAGATTGCTAAACTGTTTGTTAGTTGATGACTCTGTCATGTTGGCATTATAATGCAGAGGATATCTTGGAGAAGAGATTTTTTGTTTTTTGTTTTTTCCTACAAATGATGAATCTATAAAAGAAATTACAAACCTTTTCATGCACAGAATCACAGAATCAGGAGTCTCTAGAAAGAGCTAGGCAATAGAGAGCAGAGGAAAGACAAAAAAGAAACAAATGGCCATGCCCGAAGACTCTAGGCAATTCCATGATTCAGGGTAATTAAAATTAAACAAGTGCACAGGGAGGGGCCCATGGCTCCAGCTGTATATGTAGAGGAGGATGACAGTGCCAAGCATAGATGGGTGAGGAAGTCCTTGATCCAGTGAAGGCTGGACACCCCAGTGTGGGAGAAATCGTGGGTGGGGAGGTGAAAGTAGGAGGGTGGGTGGGGGCATATCCTCATAGAAGCAGGAGGAGGGGGATGGGATAGGGGGTTCCTGGGCGGCGGGGGTCGGGGGAGGGGATTACATCTGAAATGTAAATAAAATATCCAATAAAAAATTAAAAAAATTTAAACAAGTGTACTGATCATCTTTTATGCTCCCCTGGCCATCACAGTGGAGTCAGCTTGTAAATATTAAGGTTCTCTTTCTTGAAAGATACAGACCTGTCTAGAATTCCCCAAAGCTGCCATTATATATATGATTTTCAGACTACATAATTTTTGAACAGTTCATTTTAGAGTGCAAAGGGCTTTTATGGTAAATGGTGTTTTTCAGTAAATTCTATTTGAATATTTTCATCATGTGTGGCATAACAGCATCTAATGGAGGCCACTTTTAATCAAATTTTTTTTTGATTCTCTTAATTTCCGTGTCTGTTCAGAACATCCATTAAAGTCAATATCCTTAATTTAATGGAAGATTTCCTTTGGAAGTTGCTACATTTTTTCTGTTTAAATTAACACTGAGAATATGTAATGGATGTGTTAAATAGATAATGCTATTAATGGGAAAACTGCATAAATTAAACATACATCCAATCGCTTTCAAGGCATCTGTTTTATGTTCAACAGTTTGATTCTCTTATGCAGTGAACCGACAGACCTCTGCCATACATTATCTATTGCCCTAATTTTATCATCATCATAGCAAACATTGGACGCACTAAAACACTCTGTTTTGATATAATCTTAGCACAAGAAAATATATTAGCTAATATTCAAATGTATATGGAGGACATATTTAAAAGTAACTTCTGCTTCTTGTAGCAGGCAGAAATGTGTACATGTTCACCTAGGTATCTCTCTCTCTCTCTGTCTCTCTCTGTCTCTCTCTCTCTCTCTTTCTGTGTGTGTGTGTGTGTGTGTGTATGTTTGTTTGTTTATTTATTTATTTATTTATTTATTTATTTATTGATATCAGACTCCCAAAGTCTGAACCACTGCTGGCTTAATCTTGTCTAAAAAGACAGCGAATTGAGCTGTTTCTTTGCCTCCTGGGGATGTTTTTGCTGGCCATGGTGATTACAGTGGCCATCTTAATGAGAACTATTATTGACCAAACTCGATGTTTGTTCAATATCCATGGAAATAGATAACTAGGAGTTTAGATATTGAGAGAATTAGACAAAAGATTGTCAGCATGTTAAAAAATATATGAAATACTTTCCTCAAACAATATTTTCTTGAACAGAAGATATTAGATAAATTTTACTCCAATGGATGGCTCTACCCATATATGGGCTCAAATTCAACTCAGCTGGTTACTTTTTAAAAAATGAAGGACATGCAGTTGGGAAGGTAAAACAGTAACCGGGGGGAAATTAGATGGATGTGTTGGTATAAGTATGATCAAGATACACTGTGAGCATGTGTGAAATTCTCAGGAAATTAGTAAAATATTATATTCATCAAAATAAGTATTTCATGTTTGACTAGTTACCATTGATTCTTACAGTATAATCCAAGTGTCCTCTAAACCCCACAGTCTTCCTTCCTCTTCCTGTCATTCCTCCCCTGGTCTTATGAGCTGGGTTTTCAAGTTTCTGGCCCTGAGTCACCATAGGAAGTACTGTTTGCCATTCAGAAATAAGAACACCAGAGTACCAAAGCAATAGAACTTACAGATAAGTGTTGTCCTGGCTGGCCTTACTTTTGCTATCTAAGTCCTCTTAGAGAAACACAGACAAAGCTGAGGTTTTTATTTTATTACCACATATTAATCTTACACTAATTGACTCTACAAACTTTGTCATAGTTTATGTGTCCTGAAATTTGGTAATCCAAACTTCTTTTTCTTCTAGCAGATATGATGAACTTATTTCTTACTTTAGATAATCAGAAAATTTTTAGCAATGACAAAATATGTGGAATTTTAGTTTCTCTTATAAACATATAAGTAAAATCCAAGTGTCCTCTAAACCCCACAGTCTTCCTTCCTTTCCTGTCATTCCTCCCCTGGTCTTGTGAGCTCTATTGGGAACTGTGAAGTTGAAAACTCTCAAGCTGCAGAGAAACTGGAAGAAGGCACACGTTCAAAGATGCCATGGCCTCTGGTGAAAATCTGCTCCTATTATTAATCATATAGCTATAAAGGGAAACCTTACTGTTTTACTCTCAATAGAAATACTTCAGATTTTATAATCAGGAAATATTTCAAAACGTGGATCCCCATCTACTATATTCAAAGATTTTAATGAGGAAATTCAATCAATCATATTAATAAAGTTCAATTAGAATGTCTCAAAACATTGTGAAAAAAACCTGATTACTGCTATTATATTATGTTGTATTATATTATATTAATTATATAATATACATATTATATATAGTATAAATATTATGTTCTATTATTTTAAGCACATTATTATATGCTATGAAATTGGATAACTGTATGGATATAGTACAACAGATTGTGGATTGCTGTCATAATGGATTAACAGCACTCAATATAGCTCTCATATCTAATCTTAAAATAGAAATACAGGAATGATGACTCATAGAATGAAACTCTCATTGGCTTCTCCCTTCCTTGTTGAAGGTCCTCACTTAGCTTGGGTCCTATCGTCTCAACCATGAAGTTGAGCTGTGTGTTAGCCTTCCTGTGGTCCATTAGGACATGAAGATGTGTGAAATAGAGAAACCCCAACTGTGATAGGTACCACATACTATCTAATTAGCAATTTCAAAAATACTGAAGACCAAATCTAGGGCCTCAGATATGTCATGTATGTGTTCTGCTACTTAGCTCACTTTAAGAAAAAAAAAAAACAGAATAAAGAAGAAGTAGGAGGGCTGAGAAAAGATGAGCAAAAGGAAAAGATGGAGGAGGGAGAGCCAGAGAAGGAGAGGGAGGAAGAGGAAGAAGACCAGGAAGAAGAAGAGGAAGAGAAGAGAGAGAGCAGGATGCTGGCCATAGACCACACAAAGCTGTTCTGACTCATGTATTGAAGGTCAGGCTAGGAATAATCTCTTTTCTCAGAGCTTCAACTATTTCTCTTGACCCACATATGTTATCCACCTGTGCTGATTTGTTTTGTTATTTGTTCCTTCAGGGATATTGTTGTAACTTTTTTATACTAGACCATAAAATCCTTTAAGACAGCCCTTTTTATTTAAATGTTTCTATTCTCTCCACCCTCCAGGGTATTTATTACTTCCAACATAATTTGGTGCTAAATATTTTGTGCATATTTGCATAGACATGAATACAGCCTGATAAAATCAATAAAAGCCCATGAAATATACCTAAGAACAATACAAATCTATAAATAATTAACAAAATTATTCTGCACTCTATGTTATTCTGCAAAAAAATAGTCCCACAAATTGAATTTAAAATAGGAAAATTGATTTAAGAGACATGACTTTATTAGTAGAAAGAAGACTCTTTAAATAAAAATAACACATTTCTAATGGGTATGGTAGTGAAAGCCTTTAATTCCAGCACTCAGGAGGCAGAAGCAGGTAGATCTTTGAGTTCAAGGTCAAACTCCAGTAACATAGTGGATTCCAGGTCAGCCAGGCTGACATTGCCTCACCTTGTCTTACTAAAAAAAGAACAAACAATAAGCTATGCCCTGTTTTATTCTTGGGTTTGTAGAGGTCTGTAGGAAGGAACTAAACCATAGAAATGGCTCTTTCCCTCCCAGACAAACTTCAGCTGGCCTGCCTTTTATTCAACCTGAGTGTCAGTGCAGACTTAGCTTGCACTTGGCATTTCAAGGCAGACAGGAAAGAGCTCACAGACACTCACATTTAAAATAGCATCATTTGTTGGGTATTTCAGCTAATGTCATGATAGAACTGAAGAGACCACCACCAGTAGATAGACATGGCCCCCAGTTGAAGAATGGGGCCACCCACCAATCTCAAAATTTTTAACCTCAAATTGTTCCTGTCTAAAGGAAACACAGGGACTAAAGAATGGAGCACAGACTGAAGGAAAGGCCATCCAGAAACTGCCCTACCTTGAGATCCATCCTATCTGTAGACATCAAACCCTGACACCATTGCTGATGCCAAGAAGTACTTGCAATCAGGAGTCCTGTATGACTGTCCTCTGAGAGTCTCTGCCAGCACCTGACTAAGACAGATGTAGATACTCACAGTCAATCATTGGACTGAGCCCAATGGAAGAGTTAGGGGAAGGATTAAAGGAGCTGAAGAGGATTGAAACCCCATAGGAAGAACATTAATATCAACTAACCAGATACCCCAGAGCTCTCAGGGAATAAACCACCAGCTAAAGCATATACATGAGTGGATCCATGTCTCCTGCTAAATATGTAGTAGAGGATTGCCTAATCTGATATCAATGTAAGGGGAGGCCCTTGTTGCTCTAATGTACTGGGGTAGTAGAGGGGTGAGGCAGGAATGGGTAGATGTGTTAGGGAGCACCTTCTTAGAGGCAAAGTGGAGGTGGGAGGGAATGGGGGTTTTGCAGATGGGAGACCAGGATGGGGACAACATTTGAAATGTAAATAAATAAAATCATCAATTAATAATAAAAAATAAATTAACAACGTGTCAGACAGACAGACAATATAGATTAAAGGCTATATAAGGTGGGAGGATTTTCCTGGAGTGTTTCTCTGGGAAATCCTGTTGTCATTTGTTTAACTCTTACTGAGAGCTTTCCTTTGAGCTCCTTATATCCAAGAAGGCAATCACACTTCAAGTGAGACTTCAGGGAAAGTTTGGATTTACAAACATTGCTCAACAGAAAGCACATCAGCTAGGAATCAATTACCCTGAACAAGAGGCAGAGGTCAAAACCAGGCAAAAGAGAAAACAAAACAAAACAGTAGCAAATCTTAACCATTGTTCTCAGGGATAAATTTGCCCTGTTCCCCTCCTCTGAACATGTCAATAATTCCAACTAAGAAATAGAATCTACTCATTTTTGTCCTTCATATCAGCCCATTAATGAACAAACAGTGAAAACTCCAACTTGGCCACTTCATGTTCTCAAGAAAGGGCAGGGAGGGGGGAGAGGATGGATGGGTGGGAGCACACCCTCATAGAAGCAGCGGGAGGGGGACTGGATAGGGAGTTCCTGGGGGAGAAGGGGAAAGGGAATAACATCTGAAATGCAAATAAGTAAAATGTTCAATAAAAAACATTTAAGAAAGAAAAGTATTACACTGTAAAATTAAATATTTTAGAACAAGCAAGTTCATGATCAAGAGAGAATGAACACTAAAAGAATAAATGGAAGATAGGTGAGATAAAAATAAGATTGGGCTCTTGTTGAGGGAAGTGTAGATAGAAATAACCATTGCATAATTTTCCAATTATATATGTATATTTATATATCAGGTCTCCAACAGTAGCTGCTAGAGAAATTTATGGAGGGAAAGACTTAAAAGCAGAACACTGGCATTAAAGCAATTCTTATCTTCTCATATTCTGAAGAGGCAAAAACTTTCTCTAATAAAACCTCAAGTAGATTTTAACTACAAAGAAAAACAGTCTAGGAAAGAGGCCACATTTTGAATCCAGAGAATAAGAGCAAATGTAGGTTAGCAACTTGGCCATATTATTTAGCTTTGTTCTTGAGATGCTGGCTTCATGTTGCTGATCAGCATCCAATGTTTAGGATGCTGGACCAGGTCATTTAGCATAGCAAGGATGTTCAAATGTGAGCGTTCTAAACTAGTTTTCAAACTGTGGCATACCGGGGCTTTGGGAGTTGGCTTAGTTTTAAAAATGCCCTATTGTGCAACCATAAAGATATTTGGATTCCCAACACCCATACTAAAAGAGTGGCATAGCATCTGTAACTGCAGCTCTGTTAAAGTAACAGAGATAGGCAGATTGTTGAAGCTCCGTGGCCAGTTAAGTAGTAGATCCAATCTCAAAATACAATAACATGAATAAGGTGGGAGAACAAGATCTGTATGAGTTTCAGTCCAGCCCTGTATACATTGTATATGTATGTATGTATGCATATATGTGTATAGACATAGATAGATAGATAGATAGATAGATAGATAGATAGACAGATAGATAGATAGATAGATAGACAGATAGATAGATAGGTAGATAATAGATAGATAGATAGATAGATAGATAATAGATAAATAGATAGATAATAGATAGATAGATAGACAGATAAATAGATAGATAGATAGATAGATAGATAGATAGATAGATAGATAGATAGATAGATAGATAGATAGATAGACAGATGTGGAAAGTATTAGAGGACACCTGATATTTTTATCTATGTAATCTACCACATATACCTGTGCACAAATGTATGTACACCCACACAAAAATGGTCACCCATCACATACAAAAATGTTCACTGACCACACACACACACACACCGTTGTGTATGCCTCATTGTTTCATATCTTCATTGTGTTCCAAATCAATTACAAATTTTAGTGAACGACAGCATGAAGAACATACTTTCTGAGCTTTTACTATTTTCAGTGTCTAGGACCTCTGTTTAGCAGTTATACCTTCCTCTCTTTGAAACTTTCCAAGTACATCACGAAAAAAAATAATTGCTAATTGTCCATTTCCTAAAGAAGATGCAACACTGTTGTTTATCAGCACATATATTATGGAGTCCTAAACTGCTGACACATTAGCAGCATAAATATCCTTCTTGCTTATATTCATGAGTCCTTCCACATCCCTGTAGACTATAGCTACTCTCATGCATGCTATGTGGATTTTGATTCCTTTTCTCTGTCAGCAAGCTTTGTAGAGAGAAGAAATGGTTGGGGACTATCCTAACAGATGTTTCAATCCAAGCTCCAAGAGGAGGGAATTTGGACATTTTCCGAATTCTAAGAAGATTATTTTACAATTAAACCTCTCCACTCCTATAGGAAAGCCAGTGATCTCATTTTTTGAGGTGACAAATGGATCCCATGCTGGGTAGCTTATTCATGGTGAACTTTACAAATGACTCAGGCAATACACGATTTGTGTAATTACATTTACATTCACCTGTCATATTTACTCTGAAATGTCACTGAGGGCTTTGGCAATCTGAAGATGAAGAAATTGAAGCTATTTGTTTCAGGTTGATCCCAATCCTGATTAGTCTCATAAAAAAATAAATCCAACTCACTTTCCAGGGTTAGCTGCATGGCTTCACCTGGAATTACTCCCATTCCCTGCATCCTTTTTCTCTCCTCTCCAAAACCCTGTCATTTTTCCCCTCTCTCTCCCTCTTTATTCTTCTCTGTACTCCCAGAAGTATCCCTGCTTCTAAGACATGCTGAAAGCTCATTACCATGTTGGAAAGATGTGGCATTTTAGCTGGAAAGGTCACATGGCCTTGTAAAAGGAGCGCAGAACTTATAATTAGAAGTCCCAGGTTCAAAGCCAGGTTCTCCTTCTGTCTAGCATGTATTCAGCTCTTGCCCACTTTTAATCAGCAAAGTGACCTTAGGCAAAGTAGATGGGTTTCCGTTTCCATGAGGTCCTTTTAATTTTTAGCATTTCACATGGAGATCAAAAATAATTAAGTTGATGAAGCCTATAAGTTTAGTAGTTAAATTTACACACAAATGAATTCAAACCCCAATTATAAGGTAAAATCCCTTTCTTTATATGTTACATTGAAGGTGACAGCTAGAAGGAGCTGACAACTTCACCATACATGCCTGTGCATGCTTGATTGACACCTCTGAACTATGCTTTTCATTCTTCAAATATCTCTTATGATAATAGATAAGAGACTGTAGTTGCTTGAGAATAATGGTGATAGAACACCAAATGTCACTCAAAAAAAGTTTTTCTTACTGATATTCCTGTGATGGTATATGAAGAGAGTTGAGTGGAGGATCCTAAACTTCCAAACTTCAAAGCACAACTAGAAAGAACAAAGAGGACATTTACTGCTATATGAGAGAAGAGAGAAGACCCTTGTGATTGGGAGATGCAGATCACCCTTCCACAGCTTCTTTGACCTGTTTTCATTCGTCTCATTAGAGAGTACTGCCTGCTCTGATTAGTTATAATTAACAGGTACTAGGTTTCCCCAATTCCAGGAGCATAGTAATTCAGCATTCACTAGTATATTTAGTGGCTATGGTCCATAAAGATGAATAGCAAGTAATTGTAAATTGGTTCTAAGAAATTAGACATTACTAGTACAAATACTTTATTGTAGTCCTAAAAGGCAATAACTCTGCAGAGGGAGTCCACCAGTGTTCAAAAAGACTATTTCCATTTCTTTTTTAAAATTTTACATATGTTTATTTCTTTTCTTTAGCTCATCTCTCTTTCTGTTTTTTTTTTCTTTCTCTTTTGTTTGTTTTTAGACAGGACCTCATATAATTCATCTCCACCTCATACTCAAGAGTATAACTCAGGGTGACCCTGAATTTCTGGTAGTCATGTCTTCATTTCCAAAATAATGACATTATAGACATCTACCATCATGACTGGCTTTATTTTACTGAGGTTAGAACCCAGAGTTCCCTACATTCTGAACAGACACTCTACCAACAAAGCAATATGCTGAGATAGCAACTTGCAAGTGTTAGTCGCTTTCATGGTTTCAGGAATTGAACTCAGGTTATCAGTCTTGGCAGCAAACACATTTATACAATGCTCTATCTCTCTAGCTTTTATATGGAACAACTGTTACATGAATTATATTGTATTAAGTGGTTTTTTTATTTAGATACATCACTATGAAAACTGATAAATATCTTCACTCTTAAAATTCATTAAAATATCTAAAAATACAGAATGCATTAATTTTCATATGATGCACCTAAGGGTATGATATTACAGTTGAAGTTAAGTTGATGTTACATTGAAGTGGGGCTGCTTACTGTTCTTATGACCTTGCATTGTTATTATCTCAGTTTTCTAATTAAAAGAATGCCCAAGTTACAGCATTGATCCTGTGAGTTAAGAAAGGCAGTACACACATTTAGCACACACATCATCAGCTTTTATGCAAAGACCATAAGTCAAACCATTATCTTAATTTTAAAAAATATTTACACATCCCAAGAAACTATCTTTAAGCAGAAATTGCTTCTAGATCCAGCTCCTTCTAATTGTCTTGTCAACAAGGAAAACATCAGAAAACTTGTCAAATGCCTGGCTGAACTCCAGCTCTTTCTGTAGTCTCTAATATCCCTTCATCTATTAAGCTACTAACCCTATTAAAAGAAAAAAATTGAATTAGTCTGACATGACTTAGTCATGCCAAACCCTTATTGAAGATGAGGGCTGTCTGCTCCTCCTGGCAGTCACTCCTTAATAAGTTTGATTATAATTGGATCAAGAATTTCATCACAAATCAATGTCAATCTTATTTGGCTAATGCAGGACTAGTGTCTTCCACCTTCTGTGGTTTTCTCCCAAAACCATGCTGAGTGTTCTTAAAGCTAAGTCATCATGGCTGTCTACACAACACTCACAGCCTAACCAGGTTCACTCTGTAGGTTCTAGAATGTCCTATAAGTCATGGCCCTTTGTAAGCCTGATGCTATCTTCATAGTTTAATATTTCTAGATTTAATTATTTATTGTAACTTTGAACTGCATAAGAGTCCCTGAAGTTAACAAGTAGATTATTTATAGTATCTGCTGTGTGTGTGAGAATCCTTAGTACTCAGTTGCCATCCATAACATGCCACACCCTCTCACTCACTTTAAATCACCTTTATGGGACACCCATTCCTTCATACAACCTACATGACATACGTTGTCTCTAAATAGCAACTGAAGAACAAAGTGCTACCGTGTTTCACAGGGCAATTTGTTTCTTAAACAGATAATAAAAATATATTTTAAAATTGTAAATGTGGAATAGCATGTTTCATATATGTACTTCTGCTTTATAGTGAAAGAAAGGGATAACCAAGTTCATGCTTTGGGTAACAGAGCTGTCAATTCACCAAATTTTTCCAGTACTATGGATACAAAAAATGTGGTACATTTATACAATGGAATATTACTCAGCTATTAAAAACAATGAATTTGATAAATTCATATATAAATGGATGGAACCAGTACTATTTCTTAGTTGTTTTTATTGCTGTCTTTTGGCGTACAAGAAAAGTGGTGTATACCACATTGAATGAAAGGTTGTATATATACTGTAATAGAAGACATAACTTAGGTAAAGGACAAAAGACAATTAAACTAAATCAAGTGCAGAAAGAGTGTACCAAGGCACAACTTGATGACATATGTTACCTTTCCAGTTTTGTGTCTTTATACATAAATCCTTAAAAATGAGATGCAAAGAACAGATACCAGTAACTCATACTATAAATTATTTTTTTAAATATCCTTTATCCTGAGTATTTTATAAACAGATTACAGAGAAGCTATAAAATTTGTGATTGGTTTCCTTTCTTAGTCAAACAAATGAATTCCAAACCCTGTTAGAAGTTGATTGACAGTACTCCTCAATGCTGTGTAAGCTCTAGACATCCTACACAATCTCAACTAACACTGTCACCATGGAGTCACCTCTTGGAGGGCAATGTTTCCATGCAGCATGTCTCACATGGGAAAAGCATACAATAATCTTTTCACACTTAATAGTGTAATTTTAAAATATACTATGTTCTTTTCTATTCTGTTAATATTAATCACCATTAGATGACAGTACATACTACTTGTCCAAACTTATCTAAAAGGATGTGAATTAATTTTATTGGATATATTAACAGTCAAATATCTTTAACTATGAAATATAGTTTCAAAACTTGCAACTATATTTAAAATTCCAGTGGAATTTATCTACTTACTCTTGTTAAATATCAATGAATTAATGAAATGATAAGTATATAATTATATAAAGCAAGTTGTTAAATAATCATGTTTCTAGGTCAGATGGCCTTTGACACAGAACTTCTATTTTTCAGGACACTTTAATAACTTTACTTAGAAGTTAACGATGGTGTTAAAAATGTGATGTACATTATCTAACACCTTCTACACTGTTCTCAACTTAGCATGATGCTTACTTGCATGATTTCACTGTACTGTAAGAAAAGGTATGTTTTGAAGAAATTAGAAAATGAAGAAATCAAAGAAATGGGGTGTTGGTAAGCTCCACAGCTCCTACAGTCTCCTTATCTACTACTAACCAGGCAATTCGCTCAGAAGCCAGGGAAGCCTTAATACCCTCATCAAAGTCCTCTTTCCAATTACAGAGCTATTAAGAAAGTATGCAGCATCGGAGGTGAATCATAAGTAGCTTAAACATTGCTTTTAGGTGATGAAGATAACAATAATAATACTTGGTGTGCTACCAGAGAGCCTTTATTCCTGCAGGGTTGGACTACTTAACTAAAGGTCAAAAGAGATAAGTCTTTGATAGCTATAAACCTGAGCTGAAACTTTTTTTTATTAACATGCTGTCTTTATTTCTCTTTATTTTTTTATTTTCTTGCAGGAGAAACGTATTCAATTTCAATGGGAGACCCTTTTAGCACATGTTCTTTTTAGAAACCAGTGGGGATATTTCAATTTTTAGCAATAGAAAATAGCTTAGTGATTAACTTAAATGTTCCTTGTGAGTGATTCAATCTATATAAAATTAAAAAAACAAGACAGAAAATTTCCACATGGCCAATGGAATCAATAAAATTAGTAACATGAGGAATTGGAAGCAATATGAAAAATTTTATCATTAAAAATAAATACTAAAATTCAATACTTGAGCTGGGAGATGGCTCAGCAGTTAAAAGCACTTACTATTCAAACAAATGGACCAGAGTGTGCATTCTAGAATCCATTGGAAATACAAAAGTGGTTCTGGTTTGCCTGAAAGTCCAGGCTCAGGTGGGTGAATAAGATAAGATAAACTGAACCAAGGTCTGTCCCAAAAGCTGTTGCCTGTACTTGGGATACGTTTTTCTATCTGGCTGCTTTGTGTGGCCTCAGTGGGAGAGAATGTGCCTAGTCTTGCAGACTTAATGTGCCAGGGTAGAGGGATACTCGGGGAGGGGGCACCCGTTCAGAGGAGAATGGGAGAAGGGAGAGGGAGGAAGGATCGTGGGAGGGGGTTACCAGGAGGTGGGCAGTGAGCAGGGTTAAAATGGATAAATAAAAATTAATTAATTAATCAGTTAATAAAGAAAAGATAATTTGCTGGGGCTTGAATGCATGATTTGCCAAGTTAGAAAATGTGAGTTCTAGGTTTAATGAAAGACTCTGCCTCAAAATAATAGGTTGAGAGTCCTGAAACCTCACTCTGGCATCTGTTTATACCTGTGCACACACGTACACCACCACTACCACCACATCATGACCACCACCATCACCTCACACACGTTTATACATCTATAAACACAAATTATTTCTGAAAAAAGCCAGTTGCTTGGTTTTCATTTAGGTCTCAAAATCTGGAGTGGGGCTATCCCAAAACATGCAGCTGTATATGGAGTATGGTCTTCTAGCTGGGTGCCTTAACTGGCCTCAATGGAGAGGAAGCACCTAGCCTCTCAGAACTTAAGTGGCAGGGTGGGGATTAGGAAGGGGGGTACTCAGAAAAGAAGAGATGGGGAAGGATGTGGGAGGGGTGACTGGGACGGGTTATAAAGTGAATAAGCAAAAAATAAAATTAAAAAGAAAAAAAGTTCACATAGGAAAAAAAGAAAGAAAGAAAGAAAGCAGTTGTGGACATATAAAAGACCCATAAGAAAATATCCTGGTGACCTTTTAAATTTTAAAACAAATGTTACCTTATTATCTGCTTCTCTTCACCTTTACAAGGTGCTGTTTGAGTGATAAACGTCCCTATGATCTTAGGCTTTTTGAATGTTCAATTCCAGTGGCAGTGCTATTGGAAAGGTTTAAAAGATGTGAGCATGATGGAGGAAGTATATCAGTGGAAATAGGCTCTGAGAGCTTAAAGACCCATGTCATTTGTAATTCAGTCTCTTTACTTCTTTCTTAAGGTCCAAGATGTGAGCCCTCAGGAGCTGCTGCTTTCACTTTGCTTGCTAACTACTACTTCCATTCCAGGGTTATAGACTCTAGCTCTCTGGAATCGTAAGCTCAAGTAAATTCTGTCTTCTATAAGTTGCCTTGGTCATTGGTGTTTTACCAGAGTAATAGAAAAGTAACTAATACAACAGTATAGGAAATTTTACACTGTTTGTCAAAGTAATAAAATAGGGGTTAGAATAGTGGCTCAATAGGTAAAGTGTTTACTATCCAAAGGGAGGACATGAGTTTGAATTCTGTCTTAGTGTTTTATTTCTGAAACTCCATTATCAAGGCAACTCTCATAAAAGAAAGCAATTAGTTAGGACTGTCTTATAGTTTCAGAGGTTTAGTCCATTCCCATCACAGTGGGAAGCATGGTTGTACACAGGCAGAGATGCTGTTGGAGAATTTGCGAAGATTTCTAAATGTAGTTCTGCAGGTAGTAGGAACAGAGGAATTCTCGTCCTGGAATGGACATTTTGAAACCTCAAAATCCATCCAAGTGACATAATCCTCCAATAAGGTCATACCTCCTAATTTTCAGGTATTGTACATCTTTGTGCCAAGTATTCAAATCTATGGGGTTATGGGACCTACTCTCATTCAAACCACAACAGCTTGCCAGCATTGAAGTTAAAACTTAGTGTGGCTTCTGTATCTGTAACTCTAGTCATGAGAAGAAAGAGAAAAAAAGGATCCTGAACTACAATTTGTTTTACAATGATTTTAAAAATAAGTTCTGTTTGAAATTGGCAAATATGAATAATCCTATCCTTATAGAATTATTTCAAGTGCTAACTACATCATAAAACTAAACTGGTTGATGAAAACATATTTTTGCCTCATCTTTAGACAAAGTTCCTTTCCATTATCACTATAAAATGGAAATGAATTTTTTGTTCGTCAGTCTTTCATTTATTACAAACAAACAGCAAAGATTACATGTATAAAAGAACTAAAACATCTCTGGCAAAGAAGAAAGTCTCATCGCAGAAACTTCATGGCAGAACTTTAGACAAACAGGAAAAGCAGAGGCATTGTGCTATGAGCTCCCAGTTTAGTCCTGTCCAGATTCAATGAAAGCAATCTTTAGTAATGGTGAGAAAAGTGTTATATGTAAGTATGCTTCCTTTATATTTTTTGATGGGGGATTCTAATTGAAGCTTATGAGTTACCTGAAGGGAAAGAGATGGACACATAACCTTATTTAATAGCTGAGCTTTGTTTTTGTTTTTTTTATATATATAAAAATAGATGTTTTATGAACTCAGCACCTCCTCCCTTCTAAATTAAGAGATATTCTCTTATTGAATTATCTATTTATTTCCTTCATCAGATCTAGAAGATAACCTGCTACTTGCTTTATCCAGCCCTACTAGGACATTTTGCCTAAACAAGGAGTCTAGAGAAAATGGAAGATAAAACTGTGAAGGATATAGTCCCAATGGAGGCCTCACCAGAACGTTAAGATGAATAAATGTGCTCTCTAATGCATTACCTCTAGAAGGCACACCCATGCTGGTTAGCAGAGGAGTAGAGACGGGGGATCAGGTGAATTCAATGGGAGAAACCCTAGTTTAGCCAGTGCTGGGAGGGGTTTCACATTGTGTCGATTTAAAGTGCAGAAAATCAAGTAGCTATGAAGAAGATTTCACAGTCATGGAACAAAACAATCACTAAATGCATTCTTCATGATGGCAACTGTTGTAACATAGTTACTAACTACTTGAACAATCAAATGAACACCAAACATGGAAATTGTAGATATGAGTGACATCCAAAATCTAAATCCTTGGGATGTTATAAATACAGAGGATGCAGCACTGACCATTGGACAAAGCTTTTATTTGAACATTTATTAAGGAAAATAAACAAAATGTTGCCAGCCAGAACAACCTTCATCTTCAATTTAGAATGAGACATTACTAAAGTAAGTATGACCAGAGATATTTTAAAATAAAAGCCCTGAACAGTGCATGACATACCAAATTAAAGAACATAGGGTATCATTTTCCAAGTCAGAAATGAGATGACCAGCTTCAACTAAATGTTGTCAAGTAACATCTGAGCTCTATAGCAGAGATTTTTCTATTTTGCTCTAATGTACCTGTCTTATGTCCCTACAATGTGTCTTTTAAAACCTTATTTCAGGACTTCTTTAAGTTGTGTTTTATAAACTTTCATGAATCCACATCCGTGTTAGAACATCGTATTTCAGGCAACTTAAATCCATTTTCAAGGGTCACGCTCATTCTATTTGCCTCAGAATAAACTATCTCTTCTACTTGTGAGATGATAGCTGGAGTTTGCATCTGCAGTTTGAATTAAAACTCAAGTTGCAAGACCATTGCCACTACTTTTAAAAAAGCCATTGTTCTATGAATTGTTCTAGTCATTTACAAGGTGGAAATTTTGTTAATCACAGTATAAGAAGGACTTATTGTTTGTTTTATATGCAAGCAAGGATTACAATGTGTTTGAGTGTGTGTGTATGTGTGTGTGTCTGTCAACATTTCAACCAGCATTTTAGCCAAAATAATTCTAAATGCCATTATAAGTTTTACAGCCTGTCTAGCACCAGCTTTTATGTTTTATCCTTACACCAAAAACGTATCTTCACTTTCAAAACGAACAATTCTGAAAGATTCATGACTTGAACCAGCCATTATTTGGAACCAGGCAAGGCATCCACTGGTGTGATTTGGACAACAACTCAGCCACAAAACCTTCCACTTGCAAACTGTCCTTGCTTGGAAGATAGATTGAGGCAATAGTGGCTCAGAAATTGTTGGAGTGGCCAACCAATGACTGGTCTAACTTGAAACCCAAGCCACTAGATGGAGCCCATGCATGATGCTGGATGATCAGGAACATGGAAGTAGATAACCTAGTGTAGAACCAAAGAACACTGGAAGAAAAACAAAAGTCATGATTTCTGATGGTATTCCGCTATACTCATAGATCCATGGTGCCTAACCCAATTGTTATCACCCTTCAACTGGTGGCAGCAGATACAGAAACCCACAGTCAATCATTAGACCCTCCTGGAGCCCTGTGGAAGAAAGAGAGGACTGATTGTAAGAGCCACCAGCATCAACAACATCAGGAGAACATGGCCCACAAAATCAACTAAGCAGGGCTCCTAGGAAATCACAGAGAGCAAAACAGCAATCAGGGAGCCTGCACGGGTCTGCACCAGGCCTTCTGCTTATATATTATGGTTGTTTAGCTTAGGGGGTTTGTGGAGTGTCTTTGACTCTTTTGCCTGTTCTTAGTAACCTTTTCTCCTACAGTCTTGATATGAAGGATTGTACTTAGACCTATTACATGTTGGCATAATCAATTGATATCCCTGGGATGCATGCTCTTTTCTGAGGTAGAGCAGCAGATCAAGGTGGGTGGAGAGAAGAGATCAGGGTGGACTGAGATGAGTGGAGTGAGAGGAGGCTGCAAGTAAGGTATATTTTATGAGAGAGAACAAATTTAAAAATACAAGAAAATAAAGACTTGGGATTCACAATCCCCAGGTTTTCAAATCTGTATGTATGTTATCAGTTTAAGTGATTTTGCCACTCATTAACCATACATTTACATCTGAAGTAAGGCATCTCTGCCAATGTCCTGTGTTACAAGATTATCATAATCCTTGGAGTTATTCTCATACTAAGATCAACATTAATGTTAGTTGTAGACTTCATAATTCATGAATTATGGTAAAACCTGAGTCTTTTATCTCAAATCAGAACTAATACTCATACAATCAAGAAAGCATGCTTGCAGGTTTTACTTATTTGCTTCTTTGTTTTGCAGTATGAACAATGGGAGAGCATGGGCAATTTAGAGTGTAGGCTTATAAACAAACATGTCTTCATCTGACTTCTGTAGTCAGAAAGATTGAAATTTTTGTGCAATGACAATACAATTATATTTGTATTAATTCAATTATTTGTGTGTTTGTTTATTGTATGTGTAGAAAGGCATGTTGCATATCTGTGTTTGTGTGAACATGAAGGCCAGATGTCTATGTTTAATATCCTCCAAATTTACTTATAGATGGGATCTCTCTCTCAGCTTTAAACTTGGTAAGGCTAGGTAGACAGAAAGCCTAGGCATTTAGCTGCCTCTGTCTCCTTCACACAGGGATTCTAAGCCTTCACCACTATACTGTGTTGGTTTCATACTGATTATGGAAATGAAACTCAGGTCCTCATGCTTGGAAAGAAAATACTTTACCACCAGAGCCATTTCTCTAGTGCTTCAATTTTTAAAAGCTCTGAGGTGAAATTCTGTCAATATAAACAAGTCCCCATTGTTTATGTCCTGTTCTCAGTTTGTTATTTCTCAAAATAATATTTCTTCATCTTTTCTCTTGACCCCTGTCTCCCACTCAGCTTGGCTCTTAATTCCCTAAAGACAAACTGTCAATACTATCCAGGAGAAATTATCTTCTGATTGAGCTGTTATGATGGGATTTAAGTCTTCATCAGAGACAGTTGATTTTACAAAATAAGAATTTATGAGCAATCAACTCTTTTGCAGACTAAAACAAGGAGAAAGCCAATAAAAAAACATGTGAACGCCTGGATGGGGAAATATCCAACAATGTGGTTCTTTAGGTTTATTACAGGAGATTAAAAAGTGCCCCCACCGGTGAGGGCAGTAGCTACTAGGTGTGGGCTGCACAGGGCACTGCAACGGTTCGTGCTCACTGTCAGCTTGCAAAGAAACCTCTAGTTGTGTCTTTGAGGAATGTTTTTAAATAGATTTGGTGAAATAGGAAGAACCACTATGAATGTCAATAGTATCATTTCATGAGCTGGGGTCCTGTAATAAACAAAACCAAGGGAGGAAGATGAGAATTAACATGCATTTCTTTCTGCTCCCTGACTGGGGACACCATGTGACCATTTCCTTGCATTCTTGCTGGCTTGTTCACCATAATGGGCTACACGCTCAGACGTTGACCCAAAACCAACCCTTTCTTCCTTAAAGTGCTGCATCTAGGGCTTCGTTCCAACAATGAGGAAACTGACTCTTGAGGTCATTGCATGCTATTTATCTAGAGGGAAATAAGCAACTATGGTTAAATTCACTGGCATCTGCTCCATCTCAAGCTGAAGTTCTCAGAATAATTTAAGTTTACTTGAAGCTTCATTTGCTCTGGACTTCTCTCAGGCTCATGACACTGAGATACACAAAGCTCTTAGAGTTTGTGTTCCTACTCTAGGCATCAGTTACCTTACACAGTTAGGCCTCCTGAGCCCTCAGTAGTCAGGCCAGGTCAAGAGCATCTCTGTTTCACTGCAGACAAATTTAATATAGAAGAATGGAAATGGGGCCATAAACCCCTTACTGCCTGTCAAAGTCCATAGCTAACACCATGTTCAAAACAACTGAACAAGACAGTTACAGTTCTGTTTTAAACATCGTGCTCCCAGTGGGAGAGTCATACTTTGAACCTGCCATATATTTCTTAGTATAAGAAAATTAGAATTATTTTTACACTTGTAAGAGAAGGAAGTAATCTACGGAAATATGCTAATAAAAGAAAGTTCTATTGATGCTCTGCATTAAGTTCTGGCATTAACAAAATTGTAATGTAATTCACCCCAGTTCATGCAAGGTGACATTTTGTGAGAAATGGTAAGAATAGGAATATCCAAGTAAATAGTTTGGCATGAATCAGAAAATGCAAAGTCCTTTTATTTGCTTGCTTTTGTTTTTTTGAGACAATGTCTCTATACATAATTCAAGCTGTTTTGAAATTCACCATGTAGATCAGGCTGGCCTGGAACTCATAAAGATCTGCTGGCCTCTGCTTCCTAGGTGCTGGACCCAAAGGCATGTACAACCATTGACATCTTTTACTTCTGATAAAACCACATGGTAACCAGTGGTTCTAGCTAGCAAACCTATTTTCATTCAGGCCCTAGGTGTTCTACAGATGCTTAGAAAACAATAGGAACTTCATGAATGGTGTCATTAAAGTCTTGTGCGTCCAGAACACCTCCACTCTTCTGTTACCTATACAAGTTCGATTCTTCCTATTGTTATTTATTGAGTTATCAACTAGCTCTTTAACATCATTGGCAATCTCTTTTCCATTAGAGCCGAATATATGTGCAAATAATGGAGAACACTTTTACTTCCAGATCCTGTATATTCAGATCTTAACTCCTTGATCATGTTATTTGCATTTTGAACAGTTGTAGTTTTTATGCGTATAAAAGAAAGCTCATTTGACGAGGGGATGGAAGTATACTTATCTGTGAGTATAAGTGTAGGTATTTAGAATACAGTTACAAATTATGTTGGCTTAGAAAAGTGGTAGTAGTAGGGTTTCCTCTAGGGTATATGAGTCATGAGCTGCAGGTAATTGGCTCAGTTTCCAGTACTAGGCATGAATTACCACCTATTGAGCTGGGCTCATGTTCAATTAGATAACTGTTGGTTAACCCCACAATATATGTGCCAATATTGAACCCTTGGGAATATCTTGCCGTGCTGGTCATTGTTGTGGTTCACAAGCTTTATAGCTGGTTAGAACAACTGATTGCTTTTCTTCCTTTACACCTTACACAGAATCTCTATATACTAGAGAGGTAGTCCTCCGTGAGGACACAATTCCACCTAATCCTGTGTCTGAAGAGTGTGATTTCTTTTGCAATAGAGACTTAACTTGAAAGCACGTGAGAACAATAGAAATCCCATACACTATTTTTAAGTTATTTGTACTCTGTTGACCAATAGCTTAAAGAGAGGTTAGGAGGTTACCAATGCTTGATAATTGGGAATTTTTGTTAGATATTTCATGACTCTTGGATATAGCATTACCACTGCAAAAAGAATAATTTTATTTTATGTATGTATATATTTATATATATAGTACTTTAATTAATTATATATTACATATAGTATTTTAAGTAACAATAAATAATGTGTTCCTGTGTCTTTTTAAAAACAAGCAAGAAAGAGAGAGAAAGGAAGGAAGGAAGGAAGGAAGGAAGGAAGGAAGGAAGGAAGGAAAGAAGGCCAATGATGATCTCAATATTAATCTCCTTATTTCTCAAATTTGTCTTGCATTTGCATTTTGTTTATATTGATAATTAGTACTGTACTCAGGCTTTAGGCCTTTTAGGCAAACATTCTCCTATTCAACTATATCCTCAGATTTTCTTCATGTATATTTTACACACTATAAATTCAAAAGCACAGCTACATTTTTAAAAACACATAATTTATTCTTTATTTACACTCTGTGCTGGTTAGTTTTACCTGTCAATTTGACATAACCTAGAATCGCCAGGCAAGAACATTTTAATGAGGAATTATCTAAATCAACTTAGCCTGTTTCCAAAAATGTAGTGCCGAGTCTTGATTGTTGATTTTTGTAGGAGACCAATCTAGGGTGTTGTGGAGTGTTTCCTCATCATGGAGCTTGACTGAAGAGTGTAAGACAGAAAAAAAATATAGCTGAGAGCAAACAATGATTCTCTTTCTGTTCTCTTTCTCTGTGCCTTGAAGATAAACATGATGTGACTAGCTACTGGAATTCCTGCCATGATTTCCCTCAGTGATGGGCTATAACTTAGAATTGTACCTTAAATAAACCATGCCCCTTCAGAAATTGCCTTTTGCCTATTGTCATGGTATTTTATTAAGGCTAAGTACAGAGATTAAAATATTTATTATATTTACTTTCAGTGATACTAACAATCATTGTTGGTAAAAATTAAGGACTCACAAACAATTTGACAATCAGATAAAAATGAAATTTCTATGTACCTTATATTTTCAGATAAGGTGATAAAATTGAGAGATATTAGTAAGTGAAAATGGATTAAGAACAGAATGTAATACAGAAACAATGATGCATGGACAATACCATTTGCTTAGTTTTCTACTGGAACGACTGAGTTTAGCTAGTTTTATGTCTTTTTTATTCTCTCTCTCTCTCTCTCTCTCTCTCTCTCTCTCTCCCTCTGCCTCTGTCTCTCTGTCTCTGTCTGTGTGTGTGGGGGGGGCAGGGGTGTATGGTGTATGGTATGTGGGGAATGGTGTTGTATGTGTTTGTGTGGTGTGTATGGGAGAGTGATGGTGTGTGTGTATGTATGGGCAGGTGACTATGGAAGCCAAAAGAGGTGTTTGGATTCTCTGGAGCTGAAGTTCCAGGCAGTTGTGAATGCTGGTGCCAGAAACCAAACTCCAGTCTTCTGGTAGAACATAAAATGCTCTTCACCAGTGAGCCATCTCTCTAGGCCCAAATCTTTCTGTTAAATGATAAAATTCCTACTCTGGTTGGTTATTTCTCTATAATTTCTGCCCTATTCAAAACTGGATCTGAAATTAAAAATTTAATAAGTATAGACTCTCATTAATCATAACAAAGTGAAAGTTTTCCACAAGCAATGGTGAAAGAACAGATAAATGGTGATTATGGTGAATAAGGAGTGAAACAAAAGAAAGCTGACTTTGTTAGACATCACTATATACTGCCCAGGCTAGCCCCCAAGCCCCTGCTCAATCGCTGCAACTAGCTTAGTATTCTGAGCAGCTGGAAATACATGAGAACCTTCATACATATTCACTGTTGTGGTCTAAGTATGCCTAGCCTAGGGAGTGGCACTATTAGGAGGTGGGCCCTTGTTGGAGTAGGTGTGACCTTGTTGGAGTAGGTGCAGCTTTGTTTGAGTATTATCCTAACTACCCTGGAAGGGAGTCTTCTAGCAACATTCAGATGAAGTAGTAGAATTCTCAGCTCCTCCTGCATCATGCCTGCCTGCATGCTGACATGCTACTCCCTTGATGATAATGAACTGAATCTCTGAACCTGTAAGTCAGCTCCAGTTAAATGTTGTCCTTTTAAGAGTTGCCTTGGTTATGGTATCTTTTCACAGCAGTAAAACTCTAAGACACCTACCCATTGCAGAATATAATTGCAATAAATAAATCCTTCCTTACTACCATAAAAATGCCAATGTTTCCTGGGTGCCTCTTGCTTATGACTGCACAAATAAATTATAATTATATCTTACTATAAAATATTGTATAAATAAGTTTGAGAAAGAAAAACAGAAAGAAGAAGAACAAATCTGAGTGGAATGATTTCATGTTATTCCACATATGCTGTCCAACAGCCATTGCAGCCTGTTTGCTGACCTGGGAGGAAGACAACTCCATCACAATATGACGATGAGGCCATGTGACCCACTGGATATGGTGGTAATGTGTGACAGCTGAGAATAGTCATGGCAGCTGTAGTGAGTTCATCTGCTGTCCTGGTGACCCCTTACAACTCATGATGATTCAGCATGGCACAATATGACAGAATTCCAGACAAGTAGACTCAGATCCCTGAGCAACTGAAAGGAAATAAATCTTTTCTTTAGACAATTTTGAATTTGTTTATGAGTAGAAAATAATAAACATCTGTTATTTCAAGTAATTTAGATCTTTTTTCTGAATGTTCTATACTAGCTGTACAATCAATTTTACAATTGTACATACGTGCATATATATGCTTATACAAACATATAGATATTAAGTATATCTGTATGTGAGCTCACAGAACACTGTTTATCTCTGCATGTCAGAGCCTTTTATGTTATTTTAATATTGTTCTCTGTGTTTGGTGCTTAGATTTTAGGGGGAGTGTTTGCTACTCTGCTGACCAGTATATGTTGAATAACAAAACTGATTTCCAATTGTTATATAGTAAATGTTTCTGGAAAAGAGCATAAAGCAAAAAAGGATTCTTGAATATTGATCCTTTACTTATATTGTGAGCCATAATAAAACTCAGCTCATCAACTCTAGCTACGTTGCCTTCTCTAATGATAAAAAGCTGAAGTCTGGATCTTTTCAAGGTAGTGGTAAAAGTTGCATGCATTTGGTAAAATGTACTGATATAAATTACTTATGTAAATTCAGCATTTGGAAGAGTGGGGGGAGTGAGCAATATACAAATGAGTTACAGGGAGGATAAATCCTTCCTATTTGCACCTGCGCCTGACAAGGTATTGGAGGAGCAAATGCAGATCTGAAGCTCAGAGCCTGTCTTCCATATGTCTTCCAACCTAACAACGTGAAATATATCTCTTGAGTGGGCAGGAGAGTGCACATTAATGGACACCACTGAGACACTTTTCCTGCCCTGCTTGTAACTAGACTCAAGTGTGCCCCAAATTGCTCCCTGGTGCTTGAATTTATTTTCTTCTCAGGGGCTCTGGATATTGTATTTCACTACAAAGAGCTAAAAAAAATACATTGCAATCATTATTTATAAATCTTTTAGAAAAATGCATTTTTTTTTAGCAGCAGCTATGGCAACAGGGAGCTCAAAATGCCCCAGGAGCAGAACTGCATCTCATTGCACAGGGTAATACACTCAGGATGTACGTCCTGCCACTGCCTATTTCAAAACTGGAAAATTTTAAGCAAACAGTCAGTTCAAGGAGTTAATTTCTTTGTTTAGTAAATATGTGGTATCTAAGCAAAGTTTAAATAATAGAATACAAAGTCTATTTAACTGTGTGTTTTTTTGGCGTAGCAGCCCAGTATTACAACAGATGTATGAATGGATGTATTTATAGCTAGACATATAGAAGATAGATGATAGATAGATAGATAGATAGATAGATAGATAGATAGATAGATAATGATCATAATTGTTTACTCTATTCCCATGAAAGTCCCATAAGAAACTGGGCCACCCTAACTTACACATTCTTCTTAATTGTGTTTGAGTTTTGGTTTTCTGTGGTGGAAATAGAAAAATTCCAAATGTGATAAAAACTTTCCTGCCTCACATGGAACCTGAATTTGCAAAAGGGTTGCCTTTCTTTCTTCTTAAATAGCTCTGTGTCAGAATGAATGAAATAACCAGCACTGACTTTCTGTGATTCCAGTCTATTTCCTCATCATAGAATGATAAATAGATCAAAAATTACAGAGGAGAGATACAGAGACAGAAGGACACAGAGACACAGAGAGGCATAGATACAAAGAAAAAAAAAGACAGAAACAGACAGAGAAAAAGGGAGACAGAGAGAAATATTTGAACCTTACTCTTCACCAAAGTTCAGTGAAACAGTGAATGGGCATGTCTGTGGTACTGTCATCAGAAATCCATCTATGCTTCCAATTGTTTTAATTAACATTTTAATTTTATTTTCTTCTGCACTGATATGTGAGTTTTTATCTATAATATTCTAGAAATTAGTTCACTGCTTCTAATTACCAAGAAATATCTTGGGGCTAAAGAATTAAATTAGTGGTTAAAAGTACTTGTCACTCCTCATGAAAACCCATGTTGAATTCTCAGAACCCATGCCAGGCAGATCACAAGTATCTAGATCCAGGAGGTCCAATGCTCTCTACTAGTATCTTTGGACACATGTACACATGTGCTATGCAAAAACACATACACACAGACACAAACACACACATATATACACAGACACAGGCACACACAAATATAGAAAAATAAATCTTTTACAATAAAATTCCAACTAAATTCTAGGAAATGGGAGCATCGCTGAGTATTCACTTTCTACTTTTTCTCTTCTACTGCAAAAATGGTATGGAAAGAAATAAAAACCATCTAACTAAAGCCTTTCCCTTATGTTGTGTAAGATATATATTCCAATTTTAGAAGGTGGGCAAGAAATCTAGAATTGCTTATAGCTCATTGAAAAGAAACACTCTTGACCTTTCAAAGAAAACACATTGACAGCCATGTGGACACCTCATATACATTGTCAATGAGTGTGAGGACACGGTGTAAGATAATAATGGTTTTTATAAGTTTATTTGAAGATTATATAGCTAGAAAAGTACACAAAAGTGATATTAGAAAATATTAGGGTGTGACTTTGTATCTAATTTGCAAGAGTTTTCCACAAGCCATTTTCTTTATCAAAATTATCATCAAAGTAAGTATTTATATTAATCTTTAGATAATTTTATGGATGTGGAAACAAACATATTTCAAACAGTGGTCAGACTTCTTGGAAAAGAAATCAAAACATTAAGAACAAAGAGGTTTCAACATACAAGCTTGGATTGTGCTCAAATTCTAACAAAGAATGGATGTATAATTTGTGACCAATTGATTGAGAAGTCACTCAATTTTCTTTTGTGATATGGGATTTGTCGTAAATGGCACATACTATGGTAAGAAAGGAAACATTATAAGGAGCATACCTGAATGTGTAGCACACAGGAGGTACCCTCATAACTATCGCTTCTGTATATCAAAACTCTTCGTGAATGACATTACTCATTGATTGATACTAGTGCTTAAGGAAGAAATCTTAGACATTTATTCAATAGGCATGCTTGGGTGTTGTTACTCTTTGATCATTATGAAAGTAATCTGTTATGTGGTATCGTGTGCCTTCTTTTCTTTTAAGACAAAAATTGCAATGCCAGTAATTTAAAGAAAAGTGTAAAACAGAATTTAACATGTTCATTTATATACCCAAAGATTTGTCCTGCTGTCAACTTTGTTCAAAGGAACTTCTTTGAGCAGCAGGTGTTGGTTGAAGTAGAGACTTATAACTGGTATGAGTGCTCAGACAAATAATGAGTGAATAGATGAACTAGCTGTATTTCCAGCTTCAACCAAATGTCATGGAGTAACATGAAAGGGGGAACAGAAAGAATGTAGGTGCTGGAGGATACAGAGAGCAGGGGAAAATTGATTCTGGCATGCAAAGACTTATATGCATAACCTCATAGCAGTTTGATTTCCTACAAAACACTCAAACAAAATCAAGATATCAAAGTTCCAATGTGGATGGAAAGGTCCTCCCAAGCTTTACCCCTGACTGAGGAGCTATTGACAATTAATGGTTTCTATGGTGGGGTGAGTCATTCTTTGAAAGTGAGGCCATAGGTAAGCTACCAATGCTCCAGGGGTGGCTCCACACAAATGCACTTATGGGCTGTACTTATTGAACTCAGTTGGCTAATAATATGCTTTATAAAGGACATGAATTAGGTTCAGGGATATGTTGGGGATACCTGGTCGAGCTAGAGGAAAGTAGTGTGAGGGATGACTATGTTTAAAATTACACTTTATACGTGTATGAAATTTACAAAGAGTAAATAAAATTATTTAATAATTGACATTGTTAGTTTCAGGAAGCAGAAAATCTTTTTATGTCTAAAGGGGGGATCTTCTCATTGTTTATTTTGCAAATATGCTAACCAAACTGCTAAACATCTCCTCTAAGCCTGACTGCATTGTGCAGTTCACCTTGGGTGAAGAACACAAATGTAAACCGGTAATAGAAAAATTCCCTTCATATATTTCAATATTCTGTGAACAAGGTACTCCATAAAATATTGAGAATTGCTTTGCTATTCAATGAAACACTCTTGAAAACTGTATAAGAAAATGGTCAATATTTGTGCTTCTGAATTTTATCACTTCAAATATTCAAACTTCTTAATTGCGTTGTTTTAGTTTTGATAGATGCAACATTATGATGAATAGAACAAATTGTCACAAACAATTTAAGTAGGTATGTCTACCTTAAAACACTATCAGAAATAATGTACAAATAATAACATCCTCTGAAGCTTTACACGGGGCATTTTGTGTCTTGGGAAGATTTTTGTACGCCATTCACTGAGACTGCATTCAGTTGTAATTACTATTAACAAAATGTAATGTTTCCCAAATTACCAGAGCCATCCTTTTTATTAACACGACTTGATACAAAATAAGAAAGTGATTGCTAAAGCTGTCACATTAATGTCCCTCTGAGACACTGAATATAATAGCAATCACTTTTGTTCTGTCCGGGAGACATCATAGGAATGCAGAGGCAGCTGGCAACCTATTTCTGTAATTATATTTCTCCCTGTGTTTCAATTATTTACCAGAATTTTGTTAATAGAACTGTAGATGGATCCTATCCTATTCCCTTCATATTAAAGATCATTTTTAGACCATGGAGAATTCTCAAATACCAGATAGATATCTCATATTTTGTTGTCTGTGACCCTGGTTTGTGACTTAACAGTGACACAGAACAGCTAAGTCATGGCAAGAAAAAAAGTAAGTTAAGATATTGCCTAGCAACTCTTCAAAATATGAGTGTCATGGAAGACTCACCAGAAATGAGAAAAGGCGAAAAGAAAATCATTTAAAAATGATTTTAGACATAGGTTCTGAGTTTCTGTGTCTCTAGGTAGAAAAAGAGAGCTGCGTGGAAATGAGCTCATTTTCCATGCATCAGAAAAGCTGGAAAAGAATAGATAGAAATAAAGGCATACTGCTCTAGTTTCAGTGCAAATTCATAGTGAGTCTAAAATTGCCATCAAAGATATTTCAAAATGCATTCCAAATTTAAAGAAAGAAAAAGTATTTCACAAGCACAGAGGACAGATTGAGTCACAATGTCCTCTGTCTTCACTGAACCCAGTCTTCTCTTTGAAGCTTTTTTTTTTAATATGAAGAAATAACCAACAGATAAATTTTGTTTCATCAAAAATTTTAAACAGCTTGGTCATATTAAATTTTTGGTTTGTTTTAATCATGGAAGGTTATCATTAGTATAAATGTTTTTCAAAAATCATTACTATTGGCATTTCATAGTTTCTCTTAAGCAGTTGTTAGAAGAAAAATACTACAGGTTTGAAATCGAAAACTCTCACCAAATTTTTGAGAGAATTAGATAAGAAACTAGTGAGCACATCATATCTAGATTCTGAGGTGGAAAAGGATTGTAAACAAACATTGGCTCACACTCACTCTGATATCTAACACCTCAAACCATCCTTTAAACATGTGTGTTTATGTTGTCACTAGTAGTTGGAGCTACTCAACATGCTAATACCTTCTTTTTAAATGTTTTTGACTGGTATTTGTGGTTTTGTTGGTTTATCTTTGATTCTTGAAGGAAGCTTGGTCAACCCAACTGAGAAAGAGTCATTGAATGTTTTGTATGTGTGTGTGTGTGTGTGTGTGTGTGTATGTTGTGCATGTGTTTATAAATAGAATTATATATATTACTAGTTAGGAGATCTGGGAGTTTGTTATGAGCTATGTTTCCTAATAATGCCAGGAGCTTCATCAATAAAGTCTCATAAACATACCAATCTAACCATGATTTGAACAAGGACAATAACAATACATATACCAAAGTAGTCTGGGGAAAGTCCATGAGGCCTCAACTCCATACAAAGAACTACAAGCAACTAGGGAATTCTGGGAGTCAAAAACAATAGCTTTCCCCAAGGAATAGCACACCAACTGGTTATCTAATACCGAATGGTCATTTTTGAAAATATACATAAAAGCAACATTGTATGAGCTGGTTACATTTAGAAATATGTATTCACATATGTATGTATGTATGTATGTAGTATGATAGTAGTATGTGTCTTAGTTTGAGTTTCATTGCTGTGACTAGACACCATGACCAAGCCAACTCTTATGAAGAACAATATTTAATTGAGGCCAGTTTACAGTTTCAAAGGTTCAGTCTATTATCATCATGGTGGGAAGCACAGCAGCATCCAGGAAGACATGGTACTGGAGAAGGAGCTGAGAATTCTAGTGTGAATCTTGGTGTGAAGACCAGTGCAGTACAGTCACATTGATTTTAAAACTTTTACTTCATTCAAGCAAGGTATAAAGTGTTGAAACAGAGCAAGGAACAGAAAGCATCAAATAAAGAATTGATACTGGCAGGGTGTAATTGCAAATGTTCTTAGTCATTTAAAGGAAAACTCAAATAGCTTCTGTGGTTCCTCTGACTTGTGAAATATAGTGATTCAATTCTTGATAAAAAAAATAATTTAGTTTAAAGAAATAATGTTAATGATTGATATAACATGATAATGAAAAGACATAGGACTTTTTATTTTTTATTTATTAGATTTATTTTATATGTATATCACATGTGTATCTAGTGCCTGTTGATGTCAAAAGACAGGTTGGGATGCCTTTAAACTGGATGAACCATGATGTAGGTGCTTGGACCCAGAGCTCTCCTTACTGCTGAGCCATTTCTCCAGCCCTAGTTTTAGAATCTTCGGGAAGATACTGCTGCTCCTTTAGCTTTGAAATGCTAATTACAATTAGAAATAAAAGACTATTATCATTGGGTGTTTATTTTAAAATTCAAAGAGCAATCAACTGGCCAACTTTGAGAGACTGGGGCTCAGTTTTTATTATCCTTCATTCTGTGAGTGTGGTAGCAGGCATTTCTTCCTCATCTTTACCATTTTCAATAACACACTAAGTCCTTGTTCTGTCTGTCCAACCTGTCTTCTTAGATAAAGTCTCCTTATCCATACTATTTAGATGAGGATAAAAACACCATTAAATTTCACCCTCTTTCTTGCATCTCTTTCCAGTTCCTGAATTCTATTACCACAGCAACTCATTTGCATCAATATTCCTTCTTATAACACAAAACTCCCTGGAAAGCCAAATTTTGATTCTCTATGGGTAAAATTTCTATCATGGCATGTTTCATTTTGGCATGAACAATTCAGTTTAGCAAGCAGTAGAGCTCTTGAAATGCCAGACTCCATCTAAAACATATTTAGAGAACAAATACATGAGACAACAGCAAAGGAAACCTCAACCATAATTTTAAAATCGTTACCATCACCTTTCCAAATCCTCAGTCTCCTGAATTGAGTAATGAGAATGATCAAACAAGTAATGGAGCATCAGCAATCCTATCTTCTAAAGTGTCTGACAGGAAACCAATGATGTGATCAGAAGTGTAGAAAGCAGAAATCACACAGCTTTAATCAGTCTTTGGGCAATGTTTCCAAAGTGGAGCAGAGAAAGCTGGGCACAGTCCAAATAATAGCATTAGAATGTACACAGTGACTGAGAAAAAACCAAATTGACAGATCTTCCAGGCAGAGCAGACTGACAAATATCTGTCTCTGCTTTTCTAATCTCAAGATTTGAGTTTAAAAAACAAGAGTATATGGCAACACAATTGGACTTGTTTTTTTTTCTTCTTCCTTTTCGTCCTCTCTCTCCTGCTCCTCTTCCTTTCCCTTCTAATTCTTCCTTTTTTGAGGGGAGATCATAAGAGTCGGGGATAGGTGGAACTGAAAGGACTAGGAATTAACGTGATCAAGTGTATTATGTAAAATTCCCAAAATAATAAAATATTATGTTGGAAAAAAAGAGAAGAATAAAGAAATGTGAAACCTTCAATTAAAACTATGCCCATATTCTAAGTAAAACATTCATCCAGACTGAGAGGAGGCTTGTCTTTAAAGCCCTTACTGTGCCAGCATGAGGACTGGAGTTCAGATCCCAAAGAAGTATGTAAGTACCAGGTATGTAAAGTGACCTACTTTTCAATCCAGCCCTGGAAGACAGAAAAGAAGGATCCCCAGAACAAGCTGCTTAGCAAAACCAAAGATATCAATGAGCTCAAATTTGACTGAGAAAACTTGTCTCAAGGAGTAAGTTGAAGGGTGACACATAATGATCCTTGTCAACAAACTTGGACTTCTATATACAAGTGCATATGTGTCTACATCTATGTGAAAACAATACAACACACAGATATAGATAGATGAGTGACTGTCATCCAAACATAAACAAGGAAACATAATATTTGCAAAATGTTGTTCAGATTTGGCACATCAAAGCTTGTCAATCAGTGGATCTGTTGTATTATTCTCTACTGAATGGTGTCCACTTAGTAGATTTAGCTGAAGCCCTTGGCAGTTAGCTTCAGAGATGGTACACTCTGTATAGAGCTCAGAGACTATTGGAATACTTGACAAGTTATTTTTAAAATAACAAAAACCTGGAGGCATAACGGATGCCTAATGGGAGAAAAAGATTTAAATGAGCCATGTCCACTCCAGAGAATGGAAGTTTATGCAGCTACTCGAATAGGAATAAGGGTGTGATTCAACCAGTGCAACCCATAGACCAATTCAAGTGCTGTGATTCCTATGCTTATAAGTCTCATTGCAGTATAGTCACAGTCATTTATTTAGCCATAGGGAATGGCTGCTTTCCTGATGTAGTGAAGAAGTTGCTTCCTTGTGACAGATAACATCTGGAGAGCACAATTTAAAATATCTGCTTTGTGTTCTTTTCAAAAACTTCTTATACAAACTTCAAACAGGATCATTTGAGATACATTTTTTACTAGCTGGTACCCTGTACAAAAGGAATGTTACCAAACTCTGTATACTGAATATATATTTGTAAATAAATTGTTTATAGGGGAGGCATGTATGAATGTACAGGATGGACAAATACATGTTAAAATGGACCGTTTCGTCATTGAATTCATTTTTGTTCTTTTTTAAAATTTTTATTTAACCATAAAACCATATTTTATTTAACCACAAAGATAATACATTGATTTACACAAAATGGGGAAAGATATTTATAAAGGGAAAATGAAATAAATTATTATAGAAGCTTATATCATTAGTTGTGCAAACATTGCTGTAGCAGATAAATATTCAGAAAATGAAAACTGAGCCTTCCCATTCTTAGAGGTGATTGTTAGTGCAGGGCAGGCAGATGAGAGGACTCTGGTACCCTGATCCTAGTACAGGGCAGGCTTCACATCAACTCAAGGTTCTGCAAGTTTGATAGCAGCTGTTTGGAAGGCAGACAATTGCTCATTTGACCATGGTCTCACAAGAATGAAAAGTCTGTTACTTTCATCTGTATTCCTTCAGCTAAACATAAAACATCTGTCACTAATCTATTGTCTGATGTAGAAGCAAATGTTTCTCTGGATCTGAGTTCCCACTGTTGCTGTAGGAGAGTCAGTTAGATGCTATAGCTGATGTATCAACACCTCCATACCTCGCCAGACCAGCACAATTAGCTCTATTTTCAGTATTAATGAATAGTTAAGAATAAAGAATAATGATTTTGGCCAGATAAGTAACTCATTTGATCAAATGATTGCCTGTAAATACACAAGGATATCTCTAGAATACACATAAATCAAAGTTGAGTGTAGTAGAACTGAAGAGGCACATGTATCATGTGAATCAGATAGCCTATCCTACTTCAATACTATGTTGGATGATAGTGGGATTCTTGTTAAAAATTTAGCCTGAATGACATAGTTCCTAAAGAATGACAACCAAGGTTATCCCTGACCTACATCCATAAAATAACTCAAGGTTATAAATACACTTGCATGTACACAAACATGCATATGCACATATACACAGAGATCATGATAATATACTTTAAAGGTTTCATATATCTATATCTATATCATATATCTATATCTATTTATCTATCTATCTACATATATGTAGATAATCTACATATATATATGTAGATAGATAATACATTATACATGTGTATATGTATGCATCTCTATAAATGTATATGTAGACACAAAATATATACTTACATGTAAATTTATATTTTCTTTTTTATATTTATGAGTATATTGTTATTACAACACTTCTCTCTTCCCTTTACTCTCTCTAAATCCTCCTATATAACACTCCCCACTTGCTTTCAAATTACTGGATTTATTTTTTACTAATTGTTATTGTGTGGATACATGTATATGTATTTAAGCCAGTCATTGAACCTAAAATAGGCATAAACAAATCATATTTGACAAATATTTAAATTTTATGGAAGTCATCTGCTTTTATTTTGATTGTGAATTAAAGCTTTTGACTTTGTCTTGTTTTAGTTTTTTTTTACAGGGATATCAAAATAAATATATACATTATTTAAGGGTACCATAGTCCATTTTTCTTAAATTACTTGGACTTCTTGATTCAAATTCATTCTTAAAATATTTCCTTAAATATACATGCTGTACAGTAAAGTAGAAACTCAAAACTCAAAAGCCTGTGATTTTTTTTTTGCCTGTGATTTTTGCCAGTACTATGTTTTGTTTGTTTTGTTTTTTAAGTACTTTTGCTTTCTGCTAGTTCAAGAGTAAAGTAGAATCTGGGGCTTGGAAAATTGCATAACACAGGGCATGGTAGAGTGTCAGGGGCAGCCCTGCTTATACACTGAAGGCCTAAAATCAGCAATAGGCCTAACATACATGCCTGCTAGCACCAAGTCTTGGGTCTCTGTGGAAAACACTGAAACAGATGCTAGAAGCTATTGTAAACAAGCAGCTTTGGTGGAGGGCTGCCAAGCCTGAGTAATCATAGACCTTGTAGATAGGTAACCTTGGTGGATAGTACCAACTTAGATAAAGACAAGTGAATCATAGGCGGAGTCATAGTGGTCTGTCTCCTGAATGTTCACCCAGCTGACACTCTTTTCTGGAAGATATCTGTATTCCCCTGAACATCTAAGCTCCTGCGTCATCCCCTTCCCCACATCCTGCCTTTTTTGTGCATATAACCTGTGTGTGAAAGAATAAACAACACGGTCTGATCAGATTATAGACAGATCGTCACTTCTTTGCATCTGCCTGTCCTCCACTTTCTCTTTCAGGTGATCTCCCCAAACCCCTGGTTAATGTCCTGCAGGACAGGACAGTGGAGGTCTGAGCAGAATAAAGGGTGGTGATCACTGGGGCCAGAAAACAGGTGTAGAGAACACTATTAGCTTTTACACATCTCTAAAACCCTCATTTGCATGCCATTAAATTGTAGGAGACTGTCTCTCTTATAAAACTGTTTTGATTACAAATGGGTCAATATTTCCGAAGTGCTTATTTTTTTAAGATTTATTTTTATGTATTTATTTGTGTGTGTGTGTGTAGGTGTGGGTGAGTGTGACAACACAGAGAGAGAGAGAGATAGAGAGAGAGAGAGGGACTTGGTGTATGGCACCTGTGTGCAAAAAAAGAAAGAAAGAAAGAAAGAAAGAAAGGAAAGAAAGAAAGAAGAAGAAAGAAAGAAAGAAAGAAAAGAAGAAAAGAAGAAGAGAAGAGAGAAGGAGGAGAGAGAAGAGAGAAGAGAGAGAGAGAGAGAGAGAGAGAGAGAGAGAGAGAAGGAGAGAGAAGGCCATCAGAAGATCACCCTGGATCTCCTGGAGCAGGAATTACAAAAGGCTGACAGGTATCTGACATGGAAGCTGGAAACCTAAATTAGTGCACGTGTTTTCATTCACTGAACATTCTCTCCAGCCTCAACTGTGTATCTCACCCCCTATGTGTAGTGGTGCAGAATGGGATGCTGACTGCTAGTGCTGTGAAGTGTCTGCAGCAAAAAGCTTGGTGATGAGTAGAAGCCTGTGAGGAAGCATCAGAAAGCAATGGCTTATTCACTTATAAACCCAAGAAAAGCAAGTAAGATCTAAAGATATAACATCTCTGGGATTTTCATTTCTAGTACAGAATAAAAATTTATGAAAACCTAGAAGAGCTTGGCATATGGGATGCTCAGTGGGTGAATGCTGTCATCATGAATGCTGAGAACACAAGACTGATCCCCAGGACCCCATGGTGGAAGAAGAGACTCAACTCTCACAAGTTGTCCTTTTGTCACATGAGCCCTATACCAAGACATGTCTACACACATACACATATACATGCAAAACAAACACAAAAAAATTAAAATTTTTTGAAACTTAAGAAAATATCATAAATGAATGGATAAAAACACTCACTTTTGTTTAACTCCCGCCCTGGCCATCTTGCTTCGATAGGGGCAGAGAGAAGAGCCTCTGAGATGATTCCATTTGTTTGTCTTTTTCCTTCCACAAATGGATAAAGATACAGACTATATTATTTTTCTGGAGACTCTTGCCAGGATTGAAATGTGAATGAGTTTCAGATATTCCACTGCACCCTCAGGGGTGACACACTGTAACAAGAGGTGGCTTTTTGAAATGTCATGTGAGTTCCACCCATTTCTCTGCCCCTGTCCTGAATATCAGTTAAGCCTGTTTCTTTGCAGTATGTAAGTTCTACCACTGTGTGTATTTCTCACTATTAATGAGGTGTCCTTAAGTTCCCTAATGACGTACGGCTGACCTGCTTACTCCTGTGGTATTTCAGCCCCTTCTGGACTCTTGATTGCTTCAAGAAGGGATAAATGCTGCTATTGAATTTGATTCAGCCACATCAACAAGACTGCAGCACAATTATGTAAATGCAATTTTATTTTATTGACAGTACCAGATAATTTTAGATCTGTAGGCACAGTTTTAATTATCTACTTTGGGCTTCAGTTTCAGATTCTGAAATTTATAAAGCTGGGGTCCAGCTTGGTGGTAGAGTGCCCACCCACATACTCCAGGCTGTGGTTTCAATATCTAATACACAAAAAGTAAATCTAAAATTTAAAAACAAAGCAAAAGAAACTCCTCCATTTATTTTCCTTTTTGCTAATATAAACATATTATATCATTAATTTTCTCTTTAATTAAAAACAGCTTAATGAGCTGAGTCCTGCACAATTATCTAGATGATAATAAAGCAGGCTACAATTTTCAAATTATGAGTTGAACCTTAAATCTTTCCTAAAATCTTGTTAATTCAAGAGAAATCTGTCATTCAATGAGCATCATTTAAAGTAGATTTATAAAATATTTTAAAAAATACAAATTAAATTAATTCTAAAAATGAAAGAGATGTGACATGGTTTTCCTACAATCACTAAATGATTTTTCCAGTAATTCAGAATCATTGCAGTTATGTTGTTGGAAGGAATGGCATGTTTTAGATCAGACCTTGGGGAAATGGTATTACTGGTATGTGGGAGGAAAGACTGGGAACAAGACTGTCCCATATGGGATATGGTAGTGTTAGAAATATGTATGATAGTGTTAGTAAAAGTTGGAAAGATGGTTCATCAGTATAGAGAGAGCACTTACTACTCTTGCAGAAGATGTAAGTTCAAGGACACCAAACAAGCACAAGGTACACATACATACATGCGGTAGATGGATGGATAGAAAGATGGATAGATAGATAGATAGATAGATAGATAGATAGATAGATAGATAACAAATAAATAATTTTTTAAAAGTTTCAACTGCTAAGGTGGTACTTTTAAAACATTAAAGACACAAGGGAAATGTCAAGAAAGCTAATTCAGACACTTTGTTAAACAGTCTCAGGAATGCAGAAAAGAGCTCTGGAGACGATAATAGTCCATGCTGGCCTGAGAATACACAGAATTATCAATTTTAGGAAAGGAAGTTTTCTTTCTTTTGGCTCTGTTGGTTGTTATAGATTGCTTCCTCCTGAGGAAAAAAATCTATCATATAAAGTGGATTTTGAGCATTTTTTTCATCAAAATTACCTTAACTAAAAAAACATGCTACTGGGTACTAAGGCTATCAGAGGCCTTCCTCTTTGATTCCTGCATACTGACATGATGAACAACCTTCTAGAGGTCCTTTAATGTATTTTCCCCATCTTCTTTGCAGACCAACTGCACGATCTCTCATTATTCATTGCTACCTAGGAAGGGTATAATGTCTTACCTTCCCAAGGATTAAATGAGACAAAGAAAATTCCATCTTTAAAGATATTTGTAAAGATCTCATCTGGCAAAAATCCATCCTGTCAGCACTTTTCTAAGATATTGTCTCAAAGTTGCATTGTAGTCAAAAGCTGTGCATTGATGACCAGTTATACAATTCTTAATTCTTACCACTCAGGTGAGACACAAAATTCCTGTCCGTTAGGAACAAAACACTACTGGTAATCCAGAAAATGTGTTTGCTTACTTCCTTAAACCCAGCCAAGTACCTTTCTGCAGAAGTAAAACTTTGCAACTTCTCAACACATTTTGGGTTGTGTGGTCATTTACTTGGGACCCTAGACCCATTCTAACATGATCATGTCCCATCCTCCCACATATCAGCAATACCATATTCCCAAAGTCTGACCCTAAAAAATGCCATCTCTTCCAACAACATAACTGCAATGACTTTGATTACTGGACTAAGGAATGGGATCAAGTGATATCTCTGGTCCTGGAAGACCTCATGACATCTTCAATTGCCCCAGCAGTCAATAGTTGACAACTTTCTGAACCTGGTTCCAGGAGCTCCGAGTATTATAAGATTTATATTTAGCATGAGGCCTTCTGATAAAGAACAAAGACTGACTATATTGAGTGCTTTCTGAAATGCGAGTTGGAAAGAAGCTCTTTCCCTTGGCCATAGTCTGCTCTCTTTCCTTGGGAAGATGCTATCATCTACTCTGACAAACTGTCTTGTGTACTGGATTACACTGGATGTATCTTATCCTAGTTGTCTATGAAAAGCACAAAGAAATGTGAGATATGAGGAATCCAGAGGGAAATCTTATTAATAAAAAAAGGTAAAAGGTGTGTGTGTGTGTGTCTGTGTGTGTGTGTTTATTCAGTTAACTTGAAATTTGTAATGTTAGGTGCCACTATTTTTCAAAAGATCTTTAACACGCATTGTTTATTAGAAAAGTAACACATTTCTGAGATCCATCTGCTGCTAGAGGAAGCCTGTCTGATGAAGATTGGACAAGGCATCAACCTATGAGCAGAGCAGAATATCATTAGGAATCACGTCATTGATTTTGTCTGCTCTTGAGACTCTTTTGAGTTAACTTGTCCATCCTGCATATGAGGACTTCTTGTCTTACTGTATTTCATTTTGTCCTGTTTGGCTGTTGTCTTTTGAAAGCCCGCTCTTTTATGAAAAGGGAGTGATTCTTGGGAAAGGGAGATGGGGAGAACTAGGAGGACATGAGCAACAGGAAATTTTGGTTGTGAAGAATTGTATAAGGTAACCTATTTTCAATATGTTTTTTGCAATAAAAAAGAGGTCAGTGAAGCTCATTAAGCACTTCTATTACAACGGCTAAATTAAGATAAAACAAAAGACAAAACAGCAGTGTTCAGCATGGGCAAAGCTCTTTACCAACATCTCATCTGACAGAAGACTGATATACAAAATACATAAAGAACCTAAGAAATTAGACATCAACAAACCAAATAACCCAATTAAAACCCAAATAAACACATACACACACACACACACACAGAATACTCAACAGAGGAATCTCTAATGGCAGAGAAGCACTTAAAGACATGTTCGACATCCTTAATCATCTGGGAAATGCAAATCAAAATGATTATGAGATTCCATCTTCCACTTGTCAGGATGGCCAAGATCAAAAACTCAAGAGATAGCATATACTGGCAAGGATGTGTAGCCAGGCAAATGCTCCTCCATTGCTGGTGCGCATGTGCCTGTGCACGTGCGTGTGCGAGTGCGTGTGTGCTGGGGGTTACATCTCTGGGACCAGCTAGCAACAACTGGAACTCCCAGGAATCTATGAGGGTGATCCTACCTAAAGTCCTAGCAATGTGGAATACGCAACCTGAAGTGGCCAACTCCTGGAACTAGAAAAATCCTCCCATGGAAGAACAAGGATGGCAACCCACCCACAAAAACTTAAATCCACAGTTCCTCCTATCAAGATGTGCAGAGGTAAAGATGGAGCAGAAATTGAAGTAATGGCCAATCAATGACTGGCCCAGTGTGAAACCCATGCCATGAGAGGGAGTCTACTGCTGATGCCATTCATGATATTCTGCCACACCTCCAGACAGGTGCCTAACATAACTGTCATCTGAGAGGCTTCACAGAGTAACTGATGGAAATAGACGCAGAGACTCACAGCCCAACATTATGAGTTTTGGGAATTATCTGGAAGAGTGTATGAAGGACAGGAGGCTCCATAGAGGTCAAGGATATCACAGAAAACATACAGAATCTGAACCACCAGAGAATATACATGGGACAGACATAGGCCCTTGGCATATATGTAACAGTTGTCCAGCTTGGTTTTCCTATGAGACTCCTACCAACAGGAGCAGAAGCTGTATCTGACTCTGTTACTCTCTTTGGATCCTGTTCCCCTAATTGGGCTGTCTTGTGTAGTCACAATAGGAAAAAATGAGCCTAGTTCTACTGCTACTTTATATGACAAGGTAGGTTGACATCCATGGGAGGCCTTCCTTTTTTGGGGTCTTTATTTGAAGAGAGGACAGGAAGATCTTAGGAGGTGAGTGAGAAGGAGGGAATGGGATGAAAGGAGGAGGGAAGCTGAGATCAGGATGTAAAGTAAATAAATAAATTAATAAAAATATAAAATATATAAATGGGTAAAAAATATAAAACCTAAATTAAAACAAAAGCAAATTGTAAGAGAGAAAAAAGAAAAGCAGTACTAACATATACATCAACAGCTGGGATATTTTATTGCCTTATACTGATAGGGTAGGTTTCTAGTACTATCACATTTACCAAATTATAAATCAAGACAGATTTGCTGAAAGGTCTTTGCCATAACTTCTACTACCAGGTTCTTTCTAAATATCGCTGGTTATTGTGAGTGACCCTAAAGGTCTAATTCTCTGTCAGCTGTCTGATCATCAGATGGGCTGAGTCCTGACTGAAGACTCTGACCTCCCCATTTTCAACAGTTTCTTTTGATAAAGGTAGTGCAATTGTAAATCCCTTCTCTGCCCTTTGAGATGTAAATATTGTTTAAAGCCTCTTTCAAATTTTACAACCCAGGGCTGGCTTTCTCAAGGCTCTAGAAACTAGTGTCTTTGAAATGTAATCAGGGTAGAGACCTCTCAGCTAGTTTTCCTGGGGCCAAAGGAGCAGAAGTCTGGCTGGAGTCTTGCCTTAAACTATCAAACCACCTTCTGGTCAAAAAACACTAAGAATACTTACTTTTACTTGCATGAGTAAATTAACAAACATAGATGGCCTGTGACTCCAAGAAATCTGAAGTTTAAAAAAAACCCTCTTGGCCATCAATCATTTTATCTCCTTAGTGATCTGGCTTTCTTTAAAAGAGCTCTGTCCTTGCTCACCCTGCTCTGTAATTTGAGCATATCATGTGATTAAATCTCAAATTTTTCTCTTTACTGGTGTGTGTGCATGCGTGCCTGAGATAAAGAGAGATAGCAGAGAGAGAGAGAGAGAGAGAGAGAGAGAGAGAGAGAGAGAGAGAAGGAGGAGAGAGAGAGAATGTTTTTTGTTTGTTTTTTGATTTTGGTTTGTTTTGTTGTTTGTTCGGTTTTCTTATTTATTTACTTACTTATTATTTATTTATTTATTTAAAACTCCAGATTTTATTTCCCTCCCAGTCCACTCTGTAACATGAAGGCTTCAAATAGTCCAGTCAGGCTTAGACCTGATCTCTCATTTATGCATCCCAAGTGCTGTGATGACAGCCATGGACACCCACACCCAGCTAATTTTCCAATTTATAGCATCTGGAAGAGTGTATGAAGGACTGGAGGCTCCAGAGAGGTCAAGGATACCACAGGCTGGAAAGTGAATTTCAAGCATCTCCCAGCAGCCTATTGTTTTAGATCAAAGGAAATGATCTTGATCAACATTAAAAGAATAAAGTACAGAAATGGCTCCGTGAGACAGAAGTAAAACATACCTTCTAGAGATTGAATAAGCAACTGCAAGACTATTCCAATACACACTCAAAGTAAATGTATATGTGTTATAGGTTTTATAAAAAGTAAGTTGAAGTAACAATAAATTGTTAACTGACACAGAAGGTACCTTCAGATTAATGAACAGTTCTACAGTCTTGACCAGTGGCTGACAAACACAAAGGAGTAGACATATAAAATGTTTGTTATTTGTCTAAAGGACAATTGGTCACCACATATCAGAAATCTCTACTAAAGGTTCCGCATTGGTCAATTGCCTGATGTAGAGTCCTTTCAAGTTATGAGAATTTGGAACTGACAAAAGAAATCAAATTACCAAAACCAACTTTTTAAAATCTATCTACAGAGAATATACTAAATACACGTTTAGAATGTCTTTTAAGACACTGGTTGTTTCAGAACCTTCTCATGATAAAATACATGATTAAAAAATAGTACATTTAATACATTGTCATTCATATAGCATGAAAGAGGAAAGTTAGGTGTCTAGATATTTATATAGATATATAAATATGAAATTTAATTGTATTTGGGACCTCCTGTTATCAGTTCGTATCTAATAATTTAAAAACCTAGAAATGCAATACAAGTAGCCCTGTAGGTACTCATCACTGAGTTAAAAAAGATTATCGTCTTTCATCTCTGAAAGAAATCGTAAACTTCCATCAATTTTCTGATTCTCTTTAAACAATGTGTAGAAGTTTTAATTGCTGTTTTTAAATTTATAACCCAAACCATGTTATCTCCCCCCAAATATGTTTCCATAATGTTTTATGATGGCAAGGCTTTCCCACAGCCTAAATAGCCAATCCTCCCACCTTGCACATTTCTTCATTTGGGTTTTAAATTGTGGTTCTATAATTAGATGGTGCCAACTTACTGTGGAAGTAGAGACTCCTGGGAGGCTGAAAAGTCACGTATCTGACTCTTACTTATCAGATCTGACTTAGTAGCTTATATCTGTTCCTCATATACATAAATATGTATTAAACTGCCTATTGCTTACTGATTTATTAGATAAGCAAACCCAAAATGTCTTCAGATATAAGAACTCTAGAGACAAGTTCATCATGAGAATTATTCAGTTTTCCATTAGAAATTTTATTAACTGAAAATACACAGTTTTCTATCATTATTTTTGCCTCTTACGGAACATTTTACTTTAAATTTTTTATACTTTTAATAAAAACATGTGCATATGCTAAATCAGTAGGGATGTGTGGCATGGCTTTATATGGTTAAATAGGACTTTTGTGAAGAAATTCAGCAGTTCAAATTAAATATTTTCTACCTGAAAACACCGTGAAGCAGCAAATTGAGACCCGACACTTCCATGGATCTACTGAGGATCAGATTATCTTTCTACTGGAAATTAAAATGACACCTGGAAAATAGCAGGAAACTTGTCAAGGAACATATTCCAAATCTAATAACCTTTTTGTTTAATATCATTTTGGCTTGAAATTGTATAGCTTAATCAAATTTATTTTTTAAAGAAGTATTATTGATTCATTTGTAGGGCATTTATTTTTCTTTTCAGTGAACATAAGTGATCATTATAATTTGAACATGTATAATGTCTTACATGATGATGAGGCCTTTCTCAAATATTCCCATTTGATACATGACTGATATGACAATCTCTAGAAATGATACTTGAAAGTCAGAATACATTTGATAGGCTTCTTTAGAATCCTGAGTTCTATGGGTTTGCACATAACTGCTGTTTTCCTTTCTTTACTGCCTATAAAAAATTATAATTATGCAAAGTTTCACATACACACATAGAAATCATGGATTAGGTCCCAAGAGCTCATGATTTAGGTCCCGAGAGATGGCTCAGAGTTTAAGAGCACTGGCTGTTCTTCCAGAGGACCCAGGTTCAATTTCCAGCATCAAAATGGGAGTCCCCAAGTGTTTATAGCTCCAGTTCCAGAGGATCTGACACACTGAGACATATATGCAAGCAAAATACCAATGGATATGATTTTTTTCAAAAGAGAAAAAAATCATGAGCTAAGTTCAGTTCAATACTTTCAACTAAGTTATGGATTTTCCTAGTTAGATCACTAATTAGCCTTTTCATTTGGAGATCTTATCCAGTATGCTGTATTACATTGTGCTATTATAGTTCTTTATATCCATCCCTGCTATGACAGTTCCTAAAACCTTACTTTGATACTTTCAAATTTTGATCAATTCTAGTCACCTGTTTGGACAATATACTTTGCTTTTTAATCTGGCATTATCTAACAACTAACATATCCTTGATTTTTGCTTAAAACATCCGAGAAGTGATCCTGGGCCAGTAGAAGTGCATCCTACAGCCTGGTTATAGAACACTGTTCATAAGACAATGTCACACTCTCTGTAAGGGAATGCTATATACTAGAACCTGTTATGGTAATGCTGGCATGTGATAATCCTGAACTGTTTGTGTTAAATAATTCAAATCCATGTGATGCCTGATCAGTAGTTAAGCAAAGCAAGGCTTGGATCTGGGAAAATGGCTTTTGTTGCAGGAGTACTTGCTACATAATCTGAGCTCAAGTCCCCAGAATAAAGGATATAAAGGAATATTTTGGATGGCTACCAGCAAGTGGGAGGCTGAAGAGGAATCTTAGTGTCCTCCTCTGGCTTCCTTATAGTGCCACAGACACCATACTTTCTCTCTCTCTCTCTCTTCTTTCTACTGCCCCCTCTTCAACTCCATATGTTTGGGGAATTTAACCCTTTTTTTACAAATGTTCTAAAGGCAAAGGAAATGTTTTTAATTGGTTGAGTTAATGTATTGATATTTATTTTAATGGCCACATATTAAAATAGGCCTGTGTTGCTACAGAGCCTGTCCTAAGTTTCTATGAAAATTAAATTACAGCAATATCATTCCTTCTATTGTTTCAATTTAAGTATCTATCCCTCTAGCTGTTAAGTCCCTGTGTTTCTTAGTGAGGAAACTAATACAGAAAGCTTGCTTTTGATCTCCTTTTCTTGTGCTAAAGTGAGATAGGAAAATAAGGGTGAGATAGGGATTACAGAGACATCAAGATTAACATGGGAAAAGAGCTAATGGCAGTGGGAAAATGGAAACTGTCTGACCATAACCTACATGTAACAAAACAGAGTTTGTCCAGAAAGAATGCAGAATATGTAAGAGGCACCCAGTTAGCTCTAATCTGGACAAGGTTCCAGTGCTGGCCAGTATCCAAGTTCTTTTGATTCTTTCTTTTAATAAATTATCTCCATTCCTAAGATTTCTTCTTATCTCTGATCAGAGACTCAAGAATATAGCCATTTTATTAGGTGTTCTTAAAACTCAGATTTGTGCCAGAACAGTGGGCAGTATGGTTACCAGGATATCAGGATTTCTGGTCAATAGATGTTTACAAATGTCTCTAAACATGAAAGAAATCAGCAGGAAAATAGCACTTTTGATGTGATTTACAATAGAATTTAAACAGTGAAGATGTATTCTGAAACAATAGTGATTCACAGACGCTGGGGATGTGGGATGAAACTGACTGTGGGAGGAAGATGTTCTATTCACTCCCAAAGGTGTAAATTCATATATGCTTTTAGGCTGGGAAATATAAAATTAAATCAAAATTCGATATCAAAGATTGAGAGCCTAACTTTATGTATGAAGGTCACCAGGCTTGGTTTTCAACAATGCCCACTTAGAGTGGAATTCATTTTACATAAACTTTCAATAAAGTGTGGAAAGAGAAAGGTCAGACTCTAACCCACATCTGATTGTCTTTTACAGAAAGACCTTCTGGGTCTCTCTCTCTCTCTCTCTCTCTCTCTCTCTCTCTCCCCTCCTCCTCTCTTTCTCTCTCTCTCTCTCCTCTCCCTCTCTTCGTATTTTCTGTATTGTCCTTTAACTCTCCCAGACATTGCTACACACTCCCTATTTCCTCCTGCCTTTTGCCTTGATGTCAGTTTTGCTGAATCTCTGTTTGAGTTGTAAAGGAGCAAAATGGTAACTACCACACACGGCCTAATGGCATTTTAACAAGAGACTAAAGTGTAAAAAATTAACCATGGTTTGTCACATTTCAACCTGCCAAAGCCAGCTGTAGTTTAGCCTCCTGCACACCTTTTATCCCACAAGGGTGGCCCATCTCTTACAAGTTGGTCTTATTAGAAAAAAAAAAAAAAAAGAAAGAGTCTTTTATAAATCTTAAATATACCTTTTTAATCTATCACACTGCAATGATCTCAAAAGTGTTCTGAGCAATTCTCCACAAAAATGAACTAAATATGAGTTACTTCTCTGACTTCTTTAAGAATATATGTAGAAATTCATACCTGGTCAAAGCATGGAGTATAAAAAGCACTGAGTGCCCAGTGGTGAATGAGACATCTGTATGAATCCCCCATATACAAGGCTTGGGGAACTTTGCAGATGAGAGGACAGAAAGAATTTAACAACCAGTGATCAGAAGAACTATGGTATACTGACTCATCAGCGCACTGTAACTGTGTTTACCTGCACAAGATCAAGGTGGTCATCATCCCAGCCTGGGTCCAGGAGAGGATCTCCAGGTTTCTTCCTTATAGGAGAAATTATTGACAGTTTATGTCTGCTAAGGGAAGTAGAATCATTCTCCCCTGGGGATGGGCCCATTGGTCAGATGCCATAATGCTACATATACTTATGCATGTGGACAGCACCAACTGAGTTCAGGGGTCCATTAATAATTTTTTATAAGTAGACTCAAATTTGGAAGAGAAATGGGGCAACAATGTAGTAGATGTGGGTAGCACTGGACTGATTTGATCAAATTGTATTATATAAATGTATGAACATTTCAGAGAACAAAACGATTGTTAACATAAATTTTATTATTATCAAACTTTTATCTAGTGTTTCTCCATGTTTATTATATATTAATTCCCAAGAAGGATAAAAAAGAAACAAGCAGGTGATCATATGCCTTGAAGTTCTAGAAGAAACCTGGAAGCCAAAACAATCAGTCAAACAAACAAAAAGATCTATAGTAAATGATAGTATACTTTTTAGAAGACATCAAGACTTTTTATCTTAGTGTAATTTTACTACACATACACACACACATATATACATACACACACAATATGATTTCTAATATTTAAAAATAACATACAAAGGAGATTTATCATAAAGCCAGCATGAGTCAAAATAATAATTGTGACTATTTTGTAATAAGAATTATGTTGGATTTTTAATTAAACTGAATACGCACATAACACTTAAAACACACTGCTGAGGTTTCTCTTTTACACTACCTCAGCTCCTTGCCTACCTCACTTTTCACACTGTTTGATAATGCTGATATTTGATAAGTGCTGATATTTGATAAGCTGCACTGAGCTTTGCAAGAACACAAGTTAATAACAATAAAATATATAGACTTTGCTCATGTCAGGAGAAAATATCACCTTGTCTAGTTTCTGGATAGTTTTATTAAAAGAAAACTGTACTGAGAAGGGCATATTGAAGATATCATAACTTTATTACAAAAAGCACCATCTGCTGGTTGGTAGAAACATACACATTTTCCATCTGTCTGTCCTGAGATCTTTAAGAAAGAATTACGAAATTGTCTCTTGCCTGCACTCCTGGGCAGGTTTTCTTCTGCCTATAGAAGCCATAGGAAGAGGAGGTAGATTTTTATTGGTAAAATGTTTTAGTCTATGCATGTGCACATGCAATGTAAATCAATACTTTCAGCTTGTCTCTTATTGGAAATCTTAGGTAAATAAATGAGACCGTTCTATCTAACCATCTCATATAACCAGAAGGTAATTGCTGGTTTTGAATCTCTCAAAGGAAATACTTCAACATCTAAATGGATATTTTTAACTATCAAACCCTAGTACGTGTCACGTAAGTGTGGGATGAATGAAGAAAAACAAATAAATTCATTCTTATGCTGTAAGGTTAGGTGGGACCAAATTGAGAAAGTCTTTGTACTTTGTAGACATGTTTAGCCATGTTCAAATCTGATGCATGAATTTAACCTGTGCAAGAAGAAATGATTTTTTTTTATGTAACGATCATCATGCAAAGAATAAATTTAAGTATTTTTTTGAGATTTCAAAAATGTGGCCAGGCTTCATTTTAGGAGGTTTTACAGACAGTGTAAGTATTGATTCAGTGGATTATAAGAACTGAACAAAGATATCTAGGTCAGCTGCATGGCTTTGCTGTAAGTTCAATAACATTCATTTTCTATATTTTCTGGGAGTGATTGAAACAGATTATTTCCAATTGGAAATTAAGATACAGAACTGTGATCTGTAGGAAACTAAAAAATTAGCTTTTAAACAATTAATTCCTCCCTCTTTTACACATAGAGAAGCTGAGTGTCAAGGGGAATTCAGGTAAAGTCTGGGTGTCACATGTAGATGTGAAGAGATTTCTGTTAGCTTGTGTTTTCAGAGGCATCTGTAACTGTATAAGGACTTTCAGGTATAGCAATATTTTCTGAGGATTGAGAGGATGGTGTTAGGGGACTGCAATTCCCCAGTGTATGGGCAAACCTCTTTAACCACTGTGCTATTCCTCTTAACCATTCTTGCAGGGTTGTGATGAGCCAGCTTGCATAAATGAACAGTAATGATGTGTAACAGACAGTAATGGTGCACATTGCTTTTCTGGATATTCAAGTCACTTGTGATTAAACACTCAAGGCTTCAACACAACTGTTCATATCATACTTACTCCACTTATGCCATCGAAAAACAAGACTCTTTTAACTAAACTATAGAGTGCTTTCAATCAGCATATGCCTTCCCAAATGCTGGAATACTTTTGCATCTAGCCAGAAACTGGTTGCTTCATACAAATCCTGAAGGCAGTTATGGAAATAAAACGTTGGTATAGCTTCATGGAAAAACTGGTTCTGTCAGAAACATTTACTTTCACAGTGTCTAACATCAATAGACAATGCTGAAAGGGTGTCAAAATTAGTATAAAGCCCTTAAGTAGAGCTGGGTAAAACGCTCAATAATTAACAGCATTGGTATTATTTCGGAAGAACTTTGTTCAGTTCCCTAGATGAATGTCATGCAGTTCACAATAATTTTACTCTAGCTCCAGGGAACCTAACACCCTCTCCTGAGGCATCAGTACTTGTGTGCACATGTCTCCAACCAGCTGTCCCACACATACATACACAATGAAATCCAATGTCCATTGACTCTCAATAGTGTCCAAAATTCCTTATTGCATTAGTCTTTCCCACGATGTCTCAGACAAGACTTAGTGGCCATCTCTTTGGAAAGAGGGCTAATGATCTCTCAGCAGCCTCGCCCTTGCTATTCCACACCTCTTAGTAACCTTTCCATAGAATCATATGACAATTTCCCACTCACAAGGTTACTTCTTAACCTAAACCCTTCCAAATAGTAAATCCAAGAAGTGTTTCCTTAGAATGTGAGTACTGGTTTGAGCAGTGTTATTTCTCTGATTTTCTGCTGTTTCAAGTCAAACTGGGATGTGGTTTATGGTAGAACTGGCACTACCAAGGAACAGAATTGGGGAAAACAGAACACTGTCAAACTTCATTAAGGCTCTGATTTTTGCCAGGAGCCTGCCCCATAGTTGTACTTTTCATTTACATGAACCGAGCATTTATATTTATTTCTTGTAACTTGGTTTAACCCGTGTTTCTACTCCTTGAAACAAATCTGTAACTCAGTGACAAAGGTGGTAAGTATTGTGGCCGCCTTGCTCCTTACTGTAACTGTACCATGTCGTGTTAAATGTGAGAGACAGTTTCTTTTAGAAAAATCCAATTCCAAAAGAAAGTAGACAGAACAAGTGACATTAAAGGATTCCCTTCAGATCACACATCTGAAAGACAACATAGTTACTTTTAGATGTTCCTCTTTGAATGTGAAACACAAGTTCTTAAACACCAAACAAGAATATTAACTTGAACCCTGGCTTCTACATTATTTGCTCAGTGGTCTTAAGCCCGTGACTTGACTTTATGAAACCTCGATTTCTTAAAAAACTTAGAGCAATAATATTTTAATTTTTTAAAATGGTTTCTTGCATGTGTGTGTTCATGCATGAATGTGTGTGTGCTTGTGCACCTTGGGTGTTGTTGACCTCAGAGACCAGAGGGGTGTTGAATCCCTGGGAGCTGAAGTAACAGGTGGTTATGGGCCACAAACTGAACCGAACCCAGATCCTCTGAAAGAATAGCAAGTGTGTTTAAGCTCTGATCCATATCTCTGGTTCTCATAGGTTTTAATTTACATGAACATCAAGACGTTAATACACAATGTGCTGAGAAAAGTACGCTGGGGTAGTAACTACAAGTATCTAGTAGGTCATTCTTATTCTTACTGGGTTTGCATTTAACACTTTACCAATGTTACAAAATAAGCAGGGGTCTCATAGAGCTTAGATTAGCATGACTGCAATATTTCTAGCTTTCTCTCAACATCCCACAGGCACTTGGCATGCTTGTCTTTTTCCTTGACAAATGTTTGCTGATACTCTTAAATTGTCTTAAAGAGTTTGGAAGATGGGAGAGAGAGAGTAGCAAGTGCAATGGAGATGTGTGTTTTTCACCCTCCTGCGGGCTTCCTGGTGTTATGGGATGTAGAATATTTGAAAAGTTATGTTCATAAACACACACACACACACATGCATGCACGTGTGTGCATACACATATACACTGCAAACAAAACTGTGCAAAAGTAAAATGGAGGCAGGGAAGTGGTGCATCAACTCTATTCCAGAAAATAAGAAGAAAACAAATACTTTTCATCTAAAATTAAGCAATGCTTTTTGGAAACAGTGGTAAGCACCAAAGCCATGTAGGCAAAAGACACTGTTCTCAGAACTCTGACCTCATAGAGCTAAAATAAGCAAGTTGGATTCAAGAGAGGTACCTGGAGATGGTAGAAGAAAAATCATACTGGATTGAAGAAGGCGTGTTATGGATTTAAAGATTCACCCCAAGAGTTTTAAGAAATGTGTGGGTATAATTTCATTTTATTTAAAGTCAGTGATGGATAAATTGTTATAGAATAAATTGGATAAAAATAACAATTAGACATCTAAGAGGATATTTTAATTGTCTTAAGCACAATTGTTGCCTCTGTCACAGGTGAAGATAGTGTAATAAAGACCAGTAGCTAAACCATCATTTAAGAATTTGAAGTAATAAAACAAGACCAGAAACTATGTAGCGTTCAAAAGTAGAAAACTATGATGTCCATGAATTTACCTCCATTACTGAACCGCCAACTGATTTTTCTGTATTTGTTTATTTGCTTAGCTTTTATTTTATTTTTATTGGTAGGTGGCCTGGTTGAGTTGTGACAGGGTCCCACTCAGTAGCCCTAGTTAGTTTCAAACTCACTATGCAACCCAGGCTATCTCAGACTCAAGCCAATTTTCCAGCCTTAGTCTCCAAATACTGGGAATTTTTCAGTGGTGCTATATCCAGGCTAAATTAGCTACTGTTAATGTCAGCTGCTAGCCTTACACTTATCATTTCTCCAGAGTTTTGGAAAGTCATTCTTCATTACTCAGACCCACATCCAAAGAAGACATCAGAAGAATATGTTGATACTTATATCCCTGTCTCCAGAAAAGCATAAAATAATAATAATAAACCCTGCCAAACGATTTCTCATATGCTTCTCAATCCTTTCACCAAAACAAATTTGCATGAGTCAGTAGAGCCTGTCATAGACATGAGTTCAGTGAGGAGCATATTTGGTTTAAAGCTTGTATGGGTTAAGCAAATACCGATGTCAAGTTATTCCTCAGCTGTACAGCTCTGGATTTAAGACATGGGTCGAAATAAAATTGGATTGTGTAGGTATCATAAAGGGTAAACACATAAGAGAACAAAGCAAAACAGCACAGGGACTGGATCAAGACCCGCTTCAAGGAACCAGAATTTTCTGGGCATCATTTATTAACGGAATGCTTTGTACTCTCTGTAAGAACCGTTTGATTCATGTTGAATTGGAAAATTTGCCTCGTTGACTGGTGTGAGGAAGAAGATGATTTTTTTTACATGTATTAGTATATTTTCAATCTTTAGTTCCTTGCAGTGCATAATGCTAAATTTGTGTGATAGTTTCCTGAAAAAAAAAAGTATTAGACTGGAAAAAAAATGATTTATTGAGGCTAGAGAGATAATGTAGTATGTAAAAATTTTTGGTTGCTCTTGGACATGGCAGGTCGTATCCATTTGTAACTCCAGTTCCAGGGGACCTTACATCATCTTCTGGCCTCAGTAGGCAGCAGGGACACATATGGCATAAAAACATACATGCAGATAAAACAATTTTGCTCATAAAATTTAGAAAAATATTTATTCATTTATTTAATTTTTTATGTATTATGCGAATGGCTGTATGCATTTTTGTATATCACATGTGTGCATTGCCTATGGAGACCAGAAGCAGGTGTCGGATTTCCTGGGCAGAAGTTACAGATTATTGTGAGCTACCAGATGTAGGTTCAGGAAATTGAACCTTTGCCTCTGAGTCCTATCTTTAATCCCAATGCTTTTCTGCTTCTAATAAAAAAAAAAAAAATAAAAAAAAAAAACAAAAAAACAACTTAGGCCAAACATCAAAATTATGGAAGCTGAATGTGGGCCACATTAAGACTACCCATTATTTGCTTCCAAAGGGATCTAGATCATGTAGCCATATAACATGGGGACTTGGCAATTGTGGAACCTTTTAATTCCTCAACCTTTGTTCAGCGAAGCAGCTCATTTTGTTCTAACCACATGCCTGCTTCTCCATGCCCAGAGGAAAGGGCTGCAAACATAGAGATCTAAAAAGATCCTCACAGAGAGACTTTGCTAAGTTTTCTTTCTTATTTCTACTATATAATCTGCCTCTGTTCTTCCATAAGACTTCACTGAGGTTGCTGATTCTCTTTCAGCTGACATGTACGTGTGCCTGGTTACCTGTTTCTTTGAACCTCTATTTCTTTCCTGAGGTCTATCCTATCTTGAACATCCATATTAAATAAATATGTGTGCTTTTATCTTATAATTTGGCTCTTTTATGTTGGACTAAATCATTAGCCTGATAGGATAATGAAAAAAAATCTTCCCAGGGACCAGTGAGGTGAGATGGCTCAGCTGATGGATGGACTTTGCCTCAAAGCCTCAGTATCTACATTATATCTTCAGACCTCACATGGTAGAATCAGAAGTAACAACCACAAGTTGTCCTGATCTCCATATCGTTTGTCTGTGTGTGTGTGTGTGTGTGTGTGATGGTGTTCATATTGGAGGTTAGAGGAAAACTATCAGGAGTCAGTTGGTTCTCTCCTACAGTGGATTCTGGGGATCATGCTCTGGTCATCGATCTTGTCTGAAAGCACTTTAGTTTTGAGCCATCACCATCACTAGCCTTAAAGTTCACTTTTCTAAGATGAATGTGATGAAGCACCAGGGGATGCTGTTCTTCTTAAATTAAAGTGTGAACAGTTCACACTATGGACATTAGAATCACAACGTTCCGAATTGTATCCAACTATCCACAGATCTCATGGAATAAAGATAGCAATGCATAAACTCAAATAGCTCTTGTGCCTCTTCACACTGGGCAAGTCATTACAAAATAATAGCAAATGATGTTAACTTTGATATGCAATTTATTTATACATAATTTTCAAGACTTGATAGCTACAGCTTGCTAACATTATACAATGCATGAGAGTAGAATTTTTTTTTTTTTTTCTAGAATCAATAGCATATGAAGAGCAATAAAGAGTTATTTAGGTATGCATAATAAAGATCATTATGTAAAACTGCTCCTTGGTCATACCATATTTTTTTTCTTTACTTGAAAAAAAAAAAACACTTAAATTAGTGTATGTTCCAGAAAGAAAGACAAAGGTTGTATGTGGGTCAGGGAAGAAAAAGGAGACAGGAGGTCATAGGATCCTCCATCATTGTATGATTTATGTGTTTGAAATATATGGCATCCATTGTTAGCTTTCTGTCTTTACTCCATTTAATTGTAGGCAGACCTCTTTCTCTAGACAGACTGCTTTTGAGATAGAAAGAATTATTCACAGAATAGCTCCTCTTAAGCTCATCACAATAATTGTTAAGGCAAGAGCATGTAAAGATGAGGGGAAGTGAATGAAAGGGAGCTGAAGACATTGCCCAGTGCTTAACAAAGCTTGTTGCTTTTGTAAAGAACTGGACTTAAGTCCTAGGACTCAGGCTGCAGCTTACTATCTCCTACATTCTTGCGCTAGTGGGTCCGAAGTCCTCTTCTGGCTTCTTGAGTCCTGCACAAACATGCACATACATGCTGATACAAAGTACATGTAAGAGGAAAACAAGATATTTCAAAGGGGCAAACAAATTGAAGAAAAGGAAAAGAAGCATCCATGAAAAGATGGGAAGAGTCAAGCAAGTAAAAGGGAGAGAAAGGGGGAGGAAAACCTTAAAGGTGAGAGAAGGGAAGCCACAGGAAAGAACAGGATTAAGACAAACAACTCACAAGGATGTGAAAATGGAGAAGGACAAAGAGGTATATTTCCAGATTTTCTGTTCTGTGCACTTATACCAGGGATCTGACTTTATCAGAATATGTTGTAGAGAGACAGGAGACTGACTGCTTTTCTTATTACACATTGCTGTAAACCCAAGCTGACCTCTTATTTTTGGCAATAAAAGTTATAATTTCAGCAAATCGGTTTTATCCATTAACTCCATGGCCAGCTTGATATAACCTCAGATTAAGTTAAATTTAAAGTCCAAGTGAGCTCAAAGGTTCAGGTGAAGGTTGTTGCTATTAAATATAACGGAATAGCAGCAGTGTAAAATCCTAGCCACATAAAATCTTTGCTCGGGCAGCCACGACAACCTGGCAGTTCTGCCTGTGACTGCTGACAGAGAGTTCACACTTTTTTCCACAGAGAGTCCTGATGCTTGCTGCTTGGGTTGACATTTTTCCAAAATGTAGCCCAAATGGGGAGATATCAGTAACACAGGGGCAGATGTCATCTTCCTTTCTCCTCAGCCTCCACTCCCGCTTCCTTTCTGTCACTGTTCTGACCCACCATTGTGCCACTGAAACAATTCAAGCCATGGTTCGAGGGCACAAGAATTGGAGCCTTACAATTGCAGTTACTAAAACTATAACTTCCCACAATATATTATACATTCATGAGCAAATGTGAAGCCCAGAAGGAAGACTGCAGTCAGCTATGATGTATGGTTTACAAGCACTGTATTTGGGAGAAGCTACACAGAGCTCATCACAGGTGATATATTCCTAGTTAGAGAGTTCAGATCACACCATGTGCACCTAAAATGAAACAAGCTGATGAATGACTTCTGTATTTTGCTCCTGATATCTCAGAAAGATATAGTATAAGGTTCTGGGTATAGAATTCCCTGGACAATTGGGACAGCTGCCTGGGATGGGGTAACAGGCAGAGATCCTACAGCTGCAGAGGTACTTGGTTTAGGATATTTCTTTCTGGGCTCAGAAAACATTATCCCTGAAGTACAGAGGGACCAGAATGCAGGTGTTACAAGGTTAGGTGATTAACTTTGAGAGTCTATTTGATTTGATAAAGAAACATCCAGAGGAATTGCAAGAATTAGCTTTGAGTATTTGTATCAGGGCAATTCCAGAGGGGATTACGTGGGAGAAGAAGAGACACTCTAAGTCTGGGATCCTGGATGAAGAAAACGGGAAGGGGGAAACACAAAAGGAAGAAAGTGAGTTGAGTGACAGGATTCCTTTTTCTCTGTTCCTTGGTCCACCCAAGTGTCAGCTAGCCTCATCCCCCTGCTATAGTCCTTCTTCCACCATGACCAAGTGAACCTCTTATGAACATGAGCCAAAGTAAACCTGTCTTCTCTTAAGTTGCAATGAGGAAAGTAAGTAAATAATAAGAAGAGTATATAATTCTATTACTATAGTAATAAGCTAAAGAGTGTTATTTAGATCAAGGCAGTGAATTTATATCACCAAGGAAACATCCAGATGTTGATTAAGGGGCTCACTGGGGTTTGCTGAGGCATGCCTCAGCTTGGGAGGTAGAAGGCAAAGGAAGAAGAGTTCACAGGCCATACCTCCTGTTGCCTCTGAGCCCTTAGCTTGATTTAGTTGGAATTTCCAGTAATGGAGTGAATCATTTGGGTTTGATTTTAGAAATATACTTGGTAAATTAATGCCACTTGTTGAGGGGTGATCTGAAAGGACAGAATGTAGGTGGAGGATCTCTTGTTCATTGCAGATTAGACATTCAGCAAAATTTGCTTTTTATTCGTTTATTTTCTTGGTTATGTTCAATGTACCCACATGGTTCAAGTAACTTGTTAACTACCCACAGAAGAAGATGACATTAATCTAATTAATGGTGCTCTATTGAATGGTGTTGATTGCAATCAAAACAGTGACATTTAAAGTATTACTAATTGTTTATATTTTGTTGAGTGGTGAGAGAAGTGTTCTCAATGACTTTTATTCTATGCTAAGAACAACAAAAAATAAGTTTCTAAGTAAAACTCTACGTAAAGAAATTTCTATGACCTATTATACAATAAAATCATGAATTTAAATATGATAGTCTATGTGTACTTATATAAAGAAAATATATCATTATATAATGGTTGCTATCATTAATTTTTTGCTTTTATATCCATCTATGCTGTCAAAATCCTCAACTTTCTATCAAAAACTATTTTGTCATTAGTGATGTTTAAAATTACTTCTCTTTGTTCTTGAAAATTTTGTACATTGATACATAGAAAGATGATATGTACCCAATTTCTCCTACAAAGTATCTCCTTCCCAATTTCATGGACTTTGCCTTCTGTATAGGTTCAATTAGTGTTGCCCATATATAACAAATATAAGGACAAACAAAGGAGCATAAGAAACCCTGCAATGGCCCAATATACAAAAAAGAATGTGTCCCCCGACCCTGCCCACCCCAGCCCCAAACTTCAATCAGTTACCAATAGCTTGTCACCAAAGGAGTGTAAGCCTGGAGTACAACCTCCTTTATCCATGCATTTGCGCTGCTTGAGCTTGGGCAGTTAACCAGAGATGATGTGAATTTATAAGTGTAAGTCCATGCAATGTCCAGAAGAATCACTTCTACTGCCCTTTCTACAGCTTCTAAATACTTCCATTAAAAATATAAACCGTAGAAAGTTTCATGTAATTACTTCTCTGTGGTGAAATGATTTTCAGGATTCAGTTTTTCATGATTATTTTTTTTTATGTTACAAAAAAAGGAAAAGATAAATTGTCAAAATATCAAAATGGCACTTTATCAATTATGGAAAGAATGTGACTCAATTTAAAGTTCCTCTCTCTATATTATGATTCATTAACACTCTGTGTCAGTACAGTTCAATGAATGGTTGGCATAATTGCAACGAAAGACCACAAATGGGAGGTGGGTGTAAAGACAAAGTAAGCACATTACAGACCAAACTGAGGTTCCAACTGTGTTCGTGTTTTGTATTAATATCTTCCTCTGTGGTTATTCAATTTGATTTCTTCATGCTATCATGATTCCTTTTTAAATTCAGATTTATATTCTTGAGGTGGTTCAGGCTTGGCAAAAATAGGAGGCAAGACAAAAGAAGAGAAGATTCCTCCCCCACACCAAACTTTGTAGGATTATATATCAGTCCCAACTGATAGCTGACTTTTGTTGACAGCTTGGATGAGTAGAGAAGAAACAGCCTATGATCTAATTGCCTGTGTGGCCTCTGGAAGCTCCTTTGCATCAGGTATTATTTACTGGGATTACAGGTGAGAATGGATGAGTGTCCAGGCCCATATTAAGATGTGGAAAGAGAAAGGTCAGTCAAAGTTTGGTTTTAAGAGTCAGCCCTGTAGCCAAATGTTTCTTTTTGAGATGTACTCTCAAGAGAGGATTCACTCACATAACTGAAATTGGAGTTAGCATGATGCACGGGATTCTCTTCTGAAGTGATGTAACCATGTACAATATGTAGAAAACTTTTGTTGTTTCATATAAAGTAAGCCCAGAGTAAAACATTATGGGGGAAAAAGGGATTTGGGAAGGAACATTTGAGATCTTGGATTTTTTTTTTTCATTAGTTGACTTTTTAAAAAATTTTATTTATTCTTCACTTATACAATACATCCTCTTCCCAGTCCACCCTCCCTCCAGTCCTCCCAGTTCTACCATCCCTCCCATCTCCACTCTCCTCAGTGCACTAATCCTCCATTTCTCTTCAGAAAAGAACAGGCTTACCAGGGATATCAACTGAACATGGTATCATAACAAGGTGCAATAAGACTAGGCAAAAACCTTCATATCCAGGATGGAAGAGGTAACCTAGTCAGAGGAACGGGGTCCCAATAGTAGACAATAAAATCAGAGATATCCTCAATCCTACTTTTCGGAGACTATATCTACAGTTATATCTCAGAAAATTTTATAATAGTAACGATCAGATATGAGAATGTCAGCTGTCAACTGGACACATTCTAGAAGAATCACCTGTGAGATGAGCCTCTGGGATTGTCTATAGCATATTATCTTGATTTTATTCACTAAGGCTGGAAAATCTGTCTATTGTGAATGTTATCATTACCTGGGCAAGGGACAAACTGAGACAAAACCTGGAATATATGTATTGTTCTCTGTCTCTAATTGTAGATGTAAGGTAACCAGCTGCTTCAAGTTTCTTTGAGTTTGATTCTCCGATGGACTATAGTTCACAGCTGTGACATAAATCATCTTTTTTTTTTTTTTTTTTTTTTTTTTTTTTTTTTTTGCAATAAGGTATTTTCATCAGAGTTTCTCTCATATCCACAGTAAAGAAAATAAAAGAGTGGTTTAAAATTGCTAATTTTGCATTATGATTTGAATATTTAATCCTTCCTTCGTGTTAAATTGGTCAAAGATTATATGGGATAGATGTGAGATGGTTCTTTTTAAAGACGTTCCGTCTAGGATTAAGTTTATTTTTTATGTATATGAGTGTCCATTGCACACATGTGCAGGCACATGTCGAGGCCAGAAGAAGGTGCTGGATCCAGTGGAGCTAGACTTAAGGATCCCTGTGAACCACTCAACGTGTGTGTTGGGAACGATCCACTGGTCTCCTGGAAAAATATCAAGAAAGCATCTGAAGTAGGAGCCATTTATTCAACCCCCAGGAAGGATGGTTGTTTACAAGTGTGCAAACACAAATGAAATATTTTATTTCAATATTCTCAACCCTGGATATTGTCATATATACAGGAACTGATACATGTTTTTAGTAAACTAAGCTCAGTGATAGAGCACTTGCCTAGCCCGTACCCTGCACTAAGTTCAATGTTCAATAGCACAGAAACAAATGCATCTCGATAGCAAGGCAAAGTGACAAATATTGTCATGAATAATACAAATGTCAATATGTTTCCTGGGAAGAATGTTCATTCTCAGTGTTCTAGAAAAATCTATTTTAGATTTAAACTGTCTAAATTCCTCTATTGATTTTTTTTCAAAATACAGGGGGAAATTTAAAATGCAGTCTGTCAAAACACAAAACAAACATAACCCCTCGACATTTTTTTTCTTGTACATTTATTGAGAGTCTTTCGTGTATCAGAGGTTTAGACACAAAGAAACCGAACAGTGAATGTGGCCTTCACATAGAATAGTGAGTTTTAAGTTTAGGAATTTCTTAGAAGAGTTAATGGAAAGATTTAAAAATGTATAATTAATGGCTGGAAAGCTCAGTGGTTAAGAACACTGGCTGCTCTAGCAGAGCAGCTGGGTTTAATTTCTAGCTTTTGACAGCTCACAAGCATCAGTAACTTCAGTTCCAGAGGAATTGCATTATATACAAGTGACATACATAGATACATGCTGGCAAAATATATATATATATGTATATATATAATATATATAATTATATATATATATATATAATAAAAATATTTAAATCTTTACAAACTACTCAGTCTATTACTGTCACAGTTACTTAGAACACATCTTCTCTACACTATGAAGTTAATTTTGCATTAATGTCCTAAACACAGGTCTCTATCAAGCTGAAGTATCTCTAGTGAAGATATAGGCAGTTGTTCTAGAATTTCTTGACCACATCAGACATCAATTTGCACTTGCAATATACTTTCAAGAGGCTTCACTAAAACCTTGGTAATCATACTTGTCTCTTTAGTTTTAGCAACATCAGATTCTGGTTGGGTCATAGGTCCAACTGCTTTTCTTTTGTGTTAACACATAGATGACTCTGTGCTCCTAAATTTATTGCATACTTTCAACACTAAATTTATTGCATACTTTCAACACTTAGCTGGATCTACTTTAATTTGTATAATGTTATAGACACTAGTTGTTCTACATTCTATCTCTCCACCATGCTATATAATTGCTTAATTTTAGCATCATAGTCTTGTGGATATTCACATTTTCATCTTGGAGGCTCTAGTCTCCAGAGAGTTTAGTGTGCACAGCTTTTGTCTGTAATTTCTCCATCTTTCTCCTGGCAAGGTGCTGTAAAGATGAGGCATTTCTGAGTCAAAAGTAAATGACACTCTTTTCTTTTGCTTGCAGTATTCTAAGCCCTGCTACAAGCACACTGTGTGTGCTTTGTTTATAAATTATAAGAATAAAAATACTGTCTTGCATTTATATTTTTACTGAAATACATTTAAAATGCTAACAAGGCAAACACACTAGTTTCTTAGCAAATAGTAGTGTTTTTTTAATTCTTCCCACTGGCATAGGGATTGAACCCAAAGCCTTGTTTGTTAGGCAAGTTAGCACTAAGCTAACTCCCCAACCACAGAAGAATCAGGTTTTAATTAAATACTCTCTTCACTTTCCCTTTCTATAGCCTCTATAGAGTCTTCTTTATCTTATTCTTTATATGTTCTCATTTTAATGGATCAAAGTTCTTATAGAGAATTATAATATTTTAGCTTATGACAATTTGTACATTATACATATCACCTTGTTTTAAAATCCCCTAAGGGACTCTGTGGAATGAAGACTTTGTTCTATTGTTCTAGACTCATTAGACTTAGAATGCTTCTCAAAGCCTCTAGAGTACATCCCCACATTGATGTTAAAGTTGCTAAGCCTACAAAACAATTCATTGTAGGTGCAAATTCTATGACCATAGCACCACCTCATTGGTCCTTCAGTTGGCTTGCATCAATCTGAGTCTTCCTGGATTATTTTCTAACACAAACATGCTCTTGCCTCAGGACCTTTCTTGTTTTCCCTCTCTCTGATGCTCAGTTAATTGTTTTATCATAGCCATATGTCCATCTTGAAGCCTTTGTTTCCATTGCATCTTCTCAGCAAGGCCTATCATAATCAGTCTTCAATACCTCTGCCTCATCAAAGGATTCTATTTCACCCTCATCTTTTTCAGTTTCTTTCTATTGTCCTGTATTTTTTAATCAGTACTTAATTTACATATGTGATAATTATATAAATGAATCTATTTATGAAAAGACAGTTGTTTTTTTTTTTTCAGTTTTTTTTTAACTCTTCTAGACAGGGTCTTACTATGTAGTCCAGGCTACCCTAGAATTTATTAAATAGCTTAAGCTAGTTTTAAACTCAGGGCAGTTCTGAGGGCTAGGATTATGGACATCAGCATCATCCCTCATTTAATGTCTATTTTTAATACTTGTGCATTCTTACTGCCTATCTTTTATCAGAAACACAAAAGCATGTGTTCTATAAAACCAAATACATTAATTTTATTCTTCTAATTCTCAAAAATTTAATTTAATTTATTATAATTTTATTATTGTTGCCTGTTCATTGTGATAAGATGAAGTGATTTTACATATCCGCTCACAAATTTCTGCATGTCTTTTGAAAAAAGTTAAATGGAAATCTCTCCCAAAATTTTAATATACACTATTGTAAACAATAGAAATATGCTTTCTTTCATTTTTTCATCCATAGCAGACTTAAATAGGTAATCAGTTTTTTTAGTAGGTGTCCTCTTTTTATTTATGATAAGATTATTATTAGGTTGTTAATATAACTTAATTCTTTGCCTTTTCAAATAATTGTGAAGAATTTCTCATAGGAGACATTATTATTTAATACAAATACTATTAAGAAGCATGGTCTTTGAAGTCTGGCAGACTTAAGTATTTACACAGATTCTGACATTTTCTAGTTGTTTGGTCTCAGATGCCATAAGCTCCAGTTTTTGAATCTTTAAATAGGAACAAAACTCTGCTATCCCCATGTGACTCTGAGCTGAGTTAGGGGCTGCCGTGGTATCCTGTGTTTGAGGCTGACAGCCGAGCTCTGAATATTTTTCTGGTGTAAAGGCATTGCCTGACCTAGATGTGGTTGGCAGGTTCATATTCTCTCCTGGGCACCGCCTTCTGGGTCTCATTTATATCTTTAACTCAGTCTGTATGTTTCACTTGGAAGCTGTAGTGATTCTTGTAAAGTATCCTTTGCTAATCTGTCAGGTTTAATATCCTCCTGGACATCATGTGAGAGCTGACTGCAGGCCTCAGTGAGCATTTGTCTGCAGATGGCCTGAAAGCAGAAACTGCCGGCAGTGTATGCCCCACAGCTTCTGCATCACCCCTAGCCCTATGCCTTTGCTGTTGTAGCATTAGTCTTGTCTGCAGACAGAATGTGGATGAGTCGGGGTGCCAGGCTTCTGATAGAGTTCATGTACAGAGGCAAGTGTCTATCAGATTTCTTCTGCAAATTGGAGCTTGTTGACTCCAAAGTAGTAATTTTAGGGCTGGAAAGATGGCATAGTCAGTATGGTGTTTCTGTGTAAACAAGAGGACTTCTGTAGCTCCCAAGAACATTTGTAAGTAACCGGCAAGGCAACTCTGCTGTCTTTTACCCACCTTTTTTTCAAATTTTGGGGCCCCCCTTTTTAATAAAATTTTTTTTTCCCGGAAAATTTTTTTCCCCCCCCCTTTTTTTAAAAAAAAAAAAATTTTTTCCCCCCCAAAAAAACCCTTTTTTAAAATTTTTTTTTCCCCTTTTTTGGGGCCCCCTTTTTTTAAAAAAAGGCCCCAAAAATTTTTTAAAAAAATTTTTTTTTTCCCCCCCTTTTTTTTTTTAAAAAAAGGAAAAAATTTTAAATTTTTTGGGGAAAACCAAACCCGGGGAATTTTTTTTTTTAAAAACTTTTAAATTTGGGTTTAAAATTTAAAAAAAATTTTTTTTTTGGGAAATTTTCCCCCAAAAACCTTTTAAAGGACTTTGAAACCCTTTTTTTTTAAAAAAACCCAAAAAAAAAGGTTCTTAAAAAACCCCTTTAAAAAAAAAAAGCAGGAAAAAAAAAAATTCCCCTTTTAAAATTTCGCCTTTCCCTTTTTTTTTTTAAAAAAAAACCCAAAAAAAAAAGTTTTTAACCAAAAAAAAATTTTTTTTTAAAAATTTTTTTTTTTTCCCCCCAAAATTTAAAAAAAAGGGGTTTTTTAAAAAAAATTTGGCCCAAAAAACCAAACCCTTTTAAAAATTTTCCCCCCTTTTTTTTAACCCCCCGGGGGGGTTTTTTTTCCAAAAAAAATTTTGAAAAATTTTTTTTTTTTTTAAAAAATTTTTTTTGGGGAAAAAGGGGGTTTAAACCCCCCCTTTTTTTTAAAAAAAAGGGGAAGGGGGCCCAAAAAAACCCCCAAAAAAACTAAAATTATTTTTAAAACCCCCCCCTTTTTTCCCCTTCAAAAAAAACCAAAAAAAAAAGGGGGGGTTTTAAAAAAACCCCAAAAAAAAAAACCCCCAAAAAAAATTTTTTTCCCCCTTTCCCCCTTTAAACCCCCTTTTTTTGAAAGGGGGGTTTTTTTTTTTTTTTTTCCCCCCCCCGGAAAAAAAATTTAAATTAAAAAATTTTTTTTTTTTTTAAAAAAGGGGGTTTTTTCCCCCCAAAAAAAAAAATTTAAAAAAAAAAAAAAAAAAAATTTTTAAAAAGGGGTTTAAAAAATTTTGCAAAAAAAAAAATGGAAAAAATGGGGGCCCTTTAAAAAAATTTTTTAAAAAAAAACCCCAAAAAATTAAATTAAAAAGGGAAAAAAGGGGGAAAATTTTTTTCTTTAAAAAAAAGGGTTAAAAAATTTAAAAGGGGGGGGGGGGGGGGAAAAAAGGCCAAAAACCCCCCCAAAAACCCTTTTTCCCCTTTAATTTTTTTTTTTAAAAAAGGGGGAAAACCAAAAAGGCCCCAAAAAAATACCAAAAAAAAAGGAAACCCCTTTTTTAAAAAATTTTTTAAAAAAAAAAAAAAGGGAAAAAAACCAAAAGGGGGTTTTAAAAAAAAAAACCCCCGTTTGGGGGGGCCCCCCCCCCCAAAGGGGGCCCCCCACCAAAGAAAAGAAAAGGGAAAAAACCCCCCCCCCCAAAAAAAAAAAGGGGGGGGGGGGGAAAATTAAAAAAGGGGGGTTTTGGGGGGAAAAAAAATTTAAAAAAATTAAAAAAATTTAAAAAAAAAAGGAAAAAAACCCCAAAAAAAAAAAAGGGGGGGGGGGGGGGGGGGGGGGGGGGGGGGGGGGGGGGGGGGTTTTTTGGGGGGGGGGGGGGGGGGGGGGGGAAAAAAAAGGGGGGGGGTTTTTTTTGGGGGTTTAATTCCCCAAAAAAAGGATTTTCCCCCCAAAAATTTTTAAAAAAAAAAAAAAAAAAAACCCCCGGGGGGGGTTTAAAAAACCGGTTTTTAAAAACCAAAAAATTTTTTGGGGAAAAAGGGGAAAAAAAAACCCCCCCCCAAAAAAAATTTTTTTGTTTTTAAAAAAAAATTTTTTTTTAAAAGGCCTTTAGAAAAAAAACCCCAAAAACCCCCCCCCAAAAAAAAAAAATAACCCGGGGAAAAAAAAAAAAAAAGGGTTTTTTTAAAAAAAAAAAAAAAAAAAAAAGAGGATGCCCCCGGCCTCACAGAGACTTGATATGCAAGGGTGGAGGGATACCCAGGAAGCCCCCAACTACTCAGAGGAGAAGGGAGGGGAGTGCAGGAAGAATTGTGGGAGGGGTGACAAGGAGGGTGACAGTGAGCAGGATGTAAAGTGAATAAGTTAAAAATAAATTTCAAAAAATACAGCTTAAAAGACAGAAGAAAATAACTCCACAATTTAAAAGTTCACAATTTAGGAGTAAACTAGCAATCATTGTACATTTATAACTTTCATGAGAAATCTTGGATAAGAATGAAATCTTCCATGTAATACTTCTTTGAAGATGGCATGGCTAAATACAAGAGAAGAATTTATTATCGTTGGCACAATGTAACTCCTGGCTAAAGGTTAGGTATTCATATTCAAGGCAACAATTGTAAATATAAACACAGAAATAATAGTAAATTAATTGCAACAAACTCATCTGCAGATTGTTGACCTTCAAATACTCTTTTATTTTTACATGCACAGAAAGAGGTGGGGTTAGACTGGCATGAAATTATGAGCGGTAATTCAAGTTAATACAGAAATAAAGTCATTTATGCTGTCACAGTGTTTTTACTCTCCTGGTGAATTACTTATTGACCATCAGAAATGATTGTAATTTGTCCTCCATAGCTCACACTTTCAACATTCTTTCGAAGCAACTGACACTACAAGTTGCTTAATAGAATAAAAATATATAAAGTATGGCCTACATTTCAATGTGAAAAAGATTCAGTTTTAAAGTAAGTAAGTGGGAGTATATGTTGAAAATTTTAACAGTGTATATCATACAATCTCATAAATTACTTCTGACTCAGAGAACATCCAAGCAAAGTCCCTGATATAAAGTTCTTCCAGCTTGAGATGATCCACCTGCAAAATGAAATACTCTAAATCATACATTATAAGAATGTAATGACATAGTGTGGGGTATTGTCTCATTATTCCTTGAATGTAAAGATCCATTGGTTCAATAATACTGTTTTAATAATGAACATGAGTCAGACAGTCTTCCACTTAGGGCATCATGAAGATTAGAGTTCCATCTTCAGTGTCTAGCTGAACTTACTTATCCACATGCATAAACTATGACTTTTTTACTAGATTTACCATTTCATATTCAGAATCTGTAACAAAACTTTGTAGGCTATTTGTTATTGCAGCTAAATGAAAGACCTACATTCTCTTTATTCGACATGCTTTACTTTTAAGAATTATACAGTTAAATCTTCACCCTCTTTTCCTCCTTTCAAACTGTCTCATATACCCCTCCTGGCTTTCAAATTCATTGCCTTTTTAATAATTATTTTTATAGGGATATTATATATATATATATATATATATATATATATATATATATATATCTTCTGAAATATAACCTCCATATTATGTTACATGTATCCATGTTTTCAGTGCTGACTATTTTATGGGGTCTTCCCAGAGAAAAATTATAGCTTCTACTCTCAGCATTCTTTAGTCGCTTGTAGTCCTTTGTAGAGTTATGGCCATGTAGACTATCCTTCATTCATTTTAGCATGTCTATGGCTGTTGTCCTTTTTCAGGTTGTGCTTGGGCAGTTATGTTGGTGAGACTTTATGGGTATAGCCTCAGACATACTGGGAGACACAAACTTATAGAAGTGCTTATCATATTCTTGTTGATAATGGATTTTAAGCATTTTTATTTATTAGTGTATTAACCCAGTGAGGCTCTTTTTCAGAACAACATAGTACATTCAATTAATATCTGTTGCACAAAAATAATGGTAATGGCAATATAACTAAATACTAAAAGACCTAGCACAAGTTGCTTATATTTTATAAGAGTAAGGAAGAGATATTGAACAATGACTTTCATGTGACTATTTTAGGAATGATCAGGAGTCTTCTTGATATCACTTGAGGGGTAGAAGTGATGTATTTATAAAGAAAAAGCAGCTTGGTAAATACTTGTTGGAAGAACTCATTATAAAGAATAACAGTTTCTGAAAGACAGAGGACTTTATTGTAAATGCAAAGGCTATGATTTACAAAGAAAATATATCTAAATATTTTAAGAGTTTTTGATCAGTGGAGGAGTTAAAAAGTAAGATCTAATCGAGCAAGCATTTGAATATATTTGTCTAATGCAGTATTTTAGAGTGCTTGTGATACCCACGTTCTACATCAACGTTAGTGGACACAAGGGGACAGTGCATAAGTATACTTTTCTAATTCTTGACCATAAAGCAGTCTTTACAATGAAGAATCTTGAAGAGTTGATGCCATATTGATATGAGTTGATACAAGAGGTGGAACTTCTATATCTAAGTATTTCCTATTAAGGCTCACTATTACAAAGACCATTGCTGGGCAATCATAACTGTAGAGGGCTGTGATGAGTATTTGTTTCTAATTGATAGAGACTGGAGTCGCAGTCAAGCATCCTATCATGCAAAACACATGACAAACATCTACCCATCTTAAATGTTCAACAGTGCCGATGATGATAATCTTGAGGTAAATGAAAGAGTCAGAGCTTTGAATTCAGAAAAAAACCTAACATTTCCATCTTCACACTAAATAATTATGGCAAATTCAATAATTATTTAGTAAATCTAGAGCTAAGATACTTTATTGAACAAACTGGAATGTTTTCATTTGGAAGGTAAAATTTACTTTAAGAAAGATAATTATGATTGGACATATAGCTTAGTGAAAGAAGGTTTGCCCAGCAAGTAAAGATGAAATCAGCCCACTGATGTAATTTGAGATAACTCAAGGACTTCCAGCCTCCATTTCTCTACAAATGTCATTAGAGTTTATTTCCTTTAATCAAAAAAGTCCCAATTAATATAAATACAGCTATTTTTAGGTCAGAAGTGAAGAAACTCAGGCTTTCTACAGAGCATTATAATACAGTTCTTCATTTGAATAGTTTAATCCCATTTTGAAAAAGTTTATGAGAGCAAGTGTAATACTTCACAGACAATGATATAAATCAGTAAAATCTTTGCATTCCTTAGACCTTTTTTTGTTTGTCTGACCCATGTTAAAAATCTTCAGTCTAGTTATTCCTAAATTAGTCATTAGCAATGAACTTTACTCCTTAATCTATTTAAAAAAAAATTCAGATTGCAGTTTTAGTGATACCTGCCTAGGCACATTTGGATAGATTTTGTAACTTAGAATTTCTCAAGAAAGGTCTAAAAATGAAGAAAGTAGAAGAAGAAGAAGAAAGAAGGAGAGAAGAGAGGAAAAGGAGGAGAGAAGGAGGAGAGAGGAGAAGAGAAGGAAGAGAGGAGGAAGAGGACGGAGGAAGAAGAGGAAGAAGAGATAAACTAAGCTAGAGGAAATACCATGGGTGTGATTGTCATACAACAGAGAACTGTAGACTATAGATGTGCTTCTGAGCAAATACTTTTTTATTGAACATATATTACATAACAATTATCATTGAGAAAAGGCTAATATATTCATTCTAATTGAGAAAATGACTGCAGAAACCAAAAAAGAACTACAAAAAAAGAGTGAGTAGAACCTTTGCAGAGAAACCTCATGGCACTCATGTATGACAATATGGAGTTGTCTAAGAAGCCCATTAAAATGTAATCAATCTCTGTAGCCTGTGCAGTAATACAAAGTGAAAGCACAAAGTTATCTCTATGATCACCTTCTATCGAAAATAATCACTACCGTTCTCAAGAAGGTAATGATGATAGGGATTATAATTACTACTGGGAATAAGTAAAATTGACAAAGTTGCTCTGGAAACAATAGTACTTTTTTAATGAAAAATATTTGCCAAAATGAATTTGTAATTTCACTCCTAGATCATTAATTACCTAAGATAAATGCAATTTTGCATAAACAGAAACTTCAATGTGTACAGCAGTTATATTTATCTAACACAAAACACACACATGCACACATATACAGACACACACACTATACACACATGTATGCTCAATGAATATAGTCTGAATGTCATTCCTGAAAGAACATCTAAACAAACCATGGTGCTTTCCACAAAAACAGTATTATTTACCAAATGAAGATGGAGTATATAATAAACCTACACAGGTTCAGAACTTCAAAGGTACTTTCAAGATAGGTGTCATATGTCACAATGTGATAATGTGTGATTTCTTCCTAGGGCATCTGAAAATTGTGACTGTAAGAACAAAATCAAGGTGTATGCTTTACCTTACCTACAGTGTGCATCTTTGGGAGAGTATCATACAGAGTAGTACTTGTAAGATCATTGACCCATTCTATTTCCCAAGAGGCAAGGTGATTGCATGAGTCTGACCAAGAATTAAGTATCATGGAGGACTTAGGGGACAGCTTATTGAGTAAAACACTTTAGATGCAATCATAGCAATTGACATTTGATCTTCAGAACCCAGTTATAATTATTGTGTGTTGGGAGGATGGAGACAAGTGGATTCATGAGAGTCACTGGCCAGACAGCAGAGCCTACATATCCCAATACATCCAAAGTTAATGGAAACTTATAATAATACCTAAGGTTGTCCTCTAGCTCTGAACACACACACACACACACACGCACACACACACACACCACTACACACTACACACATACAAACATACAACAAACACACACAACACACACACGCCACACACACACACACACACACATGCACACACCTCACAGAATGATCAACAGCAGCAAAGGGAACAATAATTATTTTTGTTGACAATAAATAAAGAATTTAAAAAATTGGATAAAAAGCAAGATATTTAAAATATTATACATATGCAAAGCCAGTACTCATGCTAAAATAAATTTTATGACAAATGAAGATTAATCAATGAAAAAAAGATCATATTGAGAGACATCATCCTATTCATTTGTCCCTAAAGGTTAATAACTATTTCATGAAGAGATCTAGCATGTGTGTGTATTAAAACTTATACTCAAATATAGCACATATAATACATTAGGCTGGTACAAAACTCATAGCAAAGTTTCATCTCATGGGGCTTATGGTACACACCTTTAATAACATTTGGGAGGCAAAGACAGGTAGTTTGAGACACCTTGCTCATCATAGTGCCAGGACACTCAAAGTTAATAGTGTGACCCTATCTTGAAAGGAACAGACAAACAAAAATATTCTCTCTCTTTTTTTCAAACACATTCAAGTGGATTCTGAGCTTGAGGCCGGACTGTACAGAGTAGGCTCCAGGTCAGTCAAGGCTATTACATAGAACCCTGTCTCAAAAAAACAAAAACAAAAACAAAAACAAAAAATCAAATTAATAATAAATATAAAAATTACTTATTCAACAAGAAGATATTATCAGTTTCACTACTACTAAATATAGAAACCATTTAACATGAAAGTAAGCTACACTTGGAGATAGTTTCCTCCTGACCATGGATATCAGTTATCACTATAAATGCCTGGACCATACAGAATCAAAACTTCCACGAGGAAGTGTATAAACTTAGCTTGCTTTATACAAACTGTTCCCTCAATGTTGATTCTAAAAGAATGATGGCTCACTGATGACTTCTGGAACTCAGAAGATAAAGTCTGTCACTCTTAGACTTGAAATTTTATGTGCAAAACCAAGTAGATGTGAAGATCAAAAGCAAAGCAACTGAGGGTTGATGTTGACATCCTCTAGTAATTGAGTTTAACATGCATTTCCCTGACTCGTACTCAAGTATTCATCTTGAGGTCAACAGGTGTAGGCTTCTAACACAGAAATAAGTGAGTCTACTCCGTGAAATAAAATATTGGTATAGAATAACAGACATGTGTCCATCACCCTTCTGATTGATACCAGTTTCCAGCCAGAGAATCCAACACCAATTTTGTCCCATCACCTGAGATTAGGTATAAGATTGCAGTTCTCAAGTGGACCTATTTTATTGAAACAAGTTATAGAAAGTAAATGTATTCTCAAACTGATGCTGTACACAAACTCATCACAGGCATTTGTTGTAACTGAAATGAAGACAATTAGAATTATTTTTAATGTATGCATACTGTTTGTCAAAAAAACATTTTATAGATATCCTTTCATGTCGTTTTCTAATCACAGTGTTTTAAAAAGAAAAAAACTTATGTATTTATTTATTAAAAAAAAGAATTAAAATAAAACATTTCAAGACACTATCGACTGAAATTGTAAATATACAGATGTGTATGAGACCTTGTAGTGATGTGAAGACATAAGTAATTAGGATATGGAAATTTACTGTTCTCACAGACTGTTTCAATCTTTAAATTGTAAAACATCCTTAACGTTTTCAAGACTCCCTGAGGAACTCTAGCTCTGCAAATCAGAACAGGAAGTAACCGTGAATGCAATAAATAGCACAGGGTTGCTTTTATTTTAATGGAGGAGCCACATTGCCTAGCTAAGTAAAATATAAATAAGCAATAACCAAATTTCCTTAAATAGTGATAATATATTAAAGTAATACTGAACACTGCATCTGTATCTAGATTTTAAAAGTTATTACATAATAAAGTGGTAGCTTGTAAACCTTTAACATAAAATACAAAATAAACACTATATGTTAAGTATGTATGTACACAGCATAACCTTGTCTAAACTGGCCTTGAACTCAACATGTTGCTGAGAATGAATTTGAACACCTGTTCTGCCTGCATCCATCTCTTTAGTGCCAGATTCAGAATGTACTGCCATAGTTGGTTCATAAAACATATTACTTTCAGTTCTAAAAAGTTATAGCTATAAGAGCAAACTGAATATATATGTATATGAAAGAGATATTTTATAATACATATCTCTTTATTTTTGATGAAGCCCAGAGAGTAGGAATCACCCTGTTGTCAGTCACAGAACCTCTGCTCTGCTGAACAAACTCACACTGTCACCTCCGCTCCCCAGGAGTGCTTCAAAAGTGAACATTCTTGCTTTCGGACTTCCATTTCCTTTGGCCAATACAGAATGCCTGCAGACTTGATCTGTAGACAGATATTGCAGGTATTTATTCCACGACTTGCCCCCTATTGTCTGTGATTTGATAATAGTTACATGACCTGACCAAAGGCTGTAACTCCTATCAAGTGAGTTGACCTTGAAGCTGTAGTTTTCTGGGACATCCAATTACCATGACCTCTTATTTGGATCCACGATGTATGAGTGCTTCACACTGTATAAACACTGGGTCTTTGGCATATTTGTCTCTGTGTCTTGCTCCCGCCTCTGTAAGCATCACCTTTGTTAAACCCTGTCCTTAATCACCTCATTTTCATTCAGTTATCTGTTCCCAGATACCAAATAATATATTTGCAAAAATATTCACAGTGCACCATGATCATTTGATAATTATAGTGGCCATGTACAACAAAAACTACATTAAAAATAAGTAGAAGACTCTTAACTACATGCAAATATAGTTAAACATGCTGTGAAATAATTTCCAATGAAGTCAGGAAGAGCACAAGGTGATTCTTAGCCCCATTTGCTAAGTCAACAATGTACTGGAGGACTTAGTGAGACCAGTGGGAAACGTAAAAATAAAGAAAAGTATGCTGTCATTTTGTAACTTATTGTAAACAATATACTGCTATCATCTATGATATTAGAGATTAGGAAATCCATTGACATGTGTGCCTATCCTGACCATACACAAAACAAATATATCACAGATGAAAATACTCCCCACAGAAAATACTGTGTGAAAATACGTCACACAGAAAATTGCATAGGAGTAGCCAAGTATTTATCCAGAATTAAAGGGGAAAATAAAAGTAGAAAGTCCTTATGAATGACTGGTATAAAAATAGTTCAGAAGAAAGGGCAGCTCTGGGATACTTTTAAGGTATGAAGAGAAATCGAGCTCTTGGACACAAAGTTTATTACCATACTTCCTATATAATTAATACTAATTTAGTTTACACTAAAGTATTTCAACATTGTGCTATAAAAGCAACTAGTTGTGATACCATTATTGTTATTTTCAATGTTTGTGTGTGTAGATGACATGGTAGTTATGTTTCATGTTCATGTGAAGGATGAGTGCAACTAGAACAAAGATAAGTTTTGCTCAAGAACAATGGAAAAAGAGGACAGATTCTTTATATTACAGTGCCTAAAGTGTGTGCAGATGCCTATAGACACTGTGAAAGTATAACTTATTTAAAAACCAGAATAAGATAATCACCAAGAAGTGGAGACATAGCTCATAGTGTGTCATTGTTCTAAAATCATGAGACCACTAGTTTAAATTCTAGCACTTTCATAAAAAATAGAACGTGGATGTCTGTGTACCTAAAACCCCAGTGCTGTGTTTGAAATGGAGACTGAATGCTCCCTGAGGCTTCATCGTCATTAGCCTAGCTCCAGTTTCAGTGATAGATTCTGTGTCAGGGGAGGTGGGCAAAGAATGATGGAGCACAATACCACATGCATTCTGATTTCCAGGAGTGCATACATGATGTGTATATACTACAGACACATGTAACACACACATACACACACTCAGAGAGGAGAGAGAGAGAGAGAGCAATAAACCTAAAACATGCAAATAAATAAAGCCATCAAAAATTCCAACGTATTTGAGAATATGTCTTGAAAAGTTCCCTGTTGAATATGTAAAATGAGGATCCTAAAAGTGTACCAACAACCCTCCTACCTTCTACCACACAAAACTGTAAATTGCAAACAGTCCTCAGCACTACATGCAAGCTCTCTAACAGTGGGATTCAACTTCAGAAAGATTTTCCATTAATACACTTTATTTTTCTTTTTTTAAAAAAGATTTATTTATTTATGTATGTGAGCACACTGTTGCTCTCTTCAGACACACCAGAAGAGGGCATCAGATCCCATTACACATGGTTGTGAGCCACCATGTGGTTGCTGGGAATTGAACTCAGGACCTCTGGAAGAGCAGTCAGTGCTCTTAACCGCTGAGCCAACTCTCCAGCCCTACACTTTATTTTTCAAACAGAGAACTTAATGATGCTGAGGTGTTAGAGAATGGATTTAGAAGACTTTGAGGAAAGCAGATAACCTAACATAAGCACTGACATCCTTGAGCAGTGGATCGTCATGGATTGTATCTGTATAATTTCATGATTATAAGTAGCCCAGTTATCAGGATTCCAGAAAGTCCTAAAAGCTATATATGAAAATAGACAGTTAATATCCACAAGTCACAATTTTTATAAACTGACTAAAGTAGGATAACAAAGCAAGTGAAAAAGAATAAAGAATTTATACTATACATTTTAAATCTCAGATATCATTTAAATATCTGAAAACTATGCAAAAGATAGTTTGGTCTCAGCAGTATTCAAGGAATAAGTGATAAACTATACTGCTGGTGGAAAAGTCACACCAGTCATCTCACTTAAAAAAAAAAAAAAAAAAGAAGAAGAGGAGGAGGAGAAAGAGGAAGAGGAGGGCAGGGAAGAGGAAGAGAAAAAAACTAAACATGCAAACTAACAAAATCTCTATTGGTGAAAACATAAATTATCATGGGCCAGCCTCACACCAAATATGAGAATCCTCACAATTAAAACGTACATTTTCTTAGTAAAGGAATTTCCAACTAGTCTCAATTTCAGGGGAAAAGCAGCTACAATTGAAGATGCAAGTTAGACAGTTTTATTGCGATATTTACTATATTATAATGTAAAAGACATGAAAGAAATTGAATTTCCCTTCAGTGGTGTGATAGCTAAAGACCTGATAGAAAATAGGAACAATGGAAGATTAAAAAACAACTAATAATTAACCAAGTGATGTGGAAATATTTCCATATTTTATTTTTAAAAGGTGGAGGTGAGACATTTAAAAAAAAATGTGAGTTTTGAAAGAACAAGAATCTTCTATATATCCATGTTTATCCAAGAGAATTTATACAGGCAATTTTACTTTACATAATAGTACTTACTTAGGGGGGAAATGTAGAAGAATTCCTGTGTAGTTCTCACATTAGATTACTAAGTGCTCCTGGGTATTTCCTGTATTTAAGGAGAAGACAAGCAGAACAGGGAGTTTTGTTTTGTTTTTGTTTATTTGTTTTTGTTTTTGTTTTTTGGTAGTGGGGAAGGAACCAAGGAAAGCCCTTTATCACGGATCTCTATCTCTAGCACTGGGCCAGGCAAATTGAACTGCAGGATTATACTGTGTATTATATAAATAATCAGGGAATACAAATATTTAAAAATAGGAACCATGGAGGATTAAAAAAAACAACCAGAAATGTACCAAGTGGTATGGAAATATTTCCATATGCTATTTTTAAATAGTGGTGAGACAAAAAATGCCTCATAAATATGATGGTCAGACATGATGGCTCAGTATTTAAGAGTACTTGTTGTTCTTCCAAAGGACTCTTATTCAGTTCCCAGCACCTAGTCAGGGACCTTACAACTGTCTGTAACTCACACCCAGAGGCTCCAGACTTCTGGACTTTGGCACACAATTGGCAAACAAGAATACACATAAATAAGTAAATGCAAACAATTATTTGAAAGGTGTGCGTATGAATCTGTGTAAAATTCATATAGAAATATTTAACAGAAACTAATTGCAATAACATAAATGTAGAGGGGAGGAAAAGATAGCTTGCTGGTATTTAGCACTGGCTGCTCACTAAGAAGACTCAGGCTCAATTTTGAGCATCCACAACCATCTTTAATCCAGATCCAGGGAACCTGTCACTTCTTATGGCCTTATACAGCACTGCACATATGAAGTCACCTTTATCCGGTACTTCAGCTATCTAGTGGCTTTTTATATAATGATGAGATAGAACAGTATAAGGTACAAGAGCAAGCCTTAATACTCAGTCAAGCACCTGAGCACCAATCTCCAATAAGATATGAACCATATGTGAATCCACAGAGGCCATACGAGGACAGCCATATGCCCCAGAACTAGATTGACAAATGGGTGTGAGCCACCACATGAGTGCTGGGAATCAAACCCTGTTGCTGTATAAGAGCAGCCAATGCTCTTAAAAATGACGTCACCTCTCTAGTCCTCATTGTCTCCTTCCTTTAGCACCCACAAAAAGCTGTTCTAAGTCCCCTTGACTCTGAGCCTTAATCATCTGTTTTATGGAATAAGAGTTTGAAGCTATTTGTTTAGTCCTCTTTACTGATGGTGAAATAATAATTAGATTTTACGAGTGAAGTCATTGACTGATTTGATGTACAACCCACTACCAGATGGCCAGAGGAAATTTTGTTCGTTTCCCAGATCTGATTGCAATGAAGAAAAACTTCAAGCTCTCCATCAGTGACCTTACACACTGAAGACAGATTATTCTTGCGATTATTAAGTGATCTGCCTCACCCTCAGATCATTTTTGCAGACTCCAGGAACTGCAATTAATTTTATGCATGTGCCTTCTCATTTGAAATACTCTCCCAAGGGACATCTTGGAAGTATAATCAGTTCTCACAATTCCAAGTGCTTCTATTTGAGGAGAGATCAAGCCTGTCCCTGCTTACAGTGCTGTATATTAAGGGACTGATTGGTATAAATATGCAATGCAGACAGCCCTTAAGACCTACCATTGCATTATCCTAGACAAAAGCAAGACTTCTTTTCTTCTTTGAAATTTTTGTGGGTATTCCAAGTTATGAAGAGGAAGTAGAAGAAACAAAAGATAAATACAGGTTAGGGGATCAACTGGAAGAGTTTTAGTAAAGTCTAATTGAAAATCCCAAACAAAGTAAGTTGTTGTCATTTCCCTTATTCATTTGTGTTTCTCAATCATTTTAAAGAATTGTAATCTATGGCTAATTTTATCTCATTAATTTGAGTGGTACATTTAAATTAGGCATTATACGATGAAGACATTCTCATTATAAGACCAAAAGTTTAAAAAAATTATCATAATTCAAATATTTTTACTTTAAAATACCTTTATAATTTAATTTAACTTAAAAATAAAATTGAAGCTATGCCTAAAGATTCAACTCTATAAACCTTTGGTTCCAGCTACTTGGAACCCCAATTCAGAATCACAAGTGCAAGTCTTTCTGTGCAACTCAGTGATATCCTGTCACAAAAATAAATAAACAAAAAGCTGGATATGTAGCTCAATGCTCAAATGTTTTCCTGGCATTTACAAAACTCTGGAACAATCTCAAGAACTGAACAAGACAATGTGAAGATAATTTATAAATAATATAGTACTATAATGCTGTCACTTCCACGAACAGTTGATAACACATGTATGTTTGTGTTCAGTATACATGTAAATTTTCATGTATACACACATTTATGTTCAGTGCTAGAATGTCTCTTCTTTCTGCCTTATTTTGTGATCATCAGATGACCAGGTAATTCACAGACTTTTGCTGTGTTTACCTTCTATTGCTGAGGCTATGCTTTGTTTTATGTGTATGTGCTCAGGATTTGAACTCAAACCCTCATGCTTTCCAGAGAAAGTGCTCTTATTCTGAACTCTCTCTCTAGCCATAATAATTTACATATTTCAATATTTTTTGATAAAAATATCTTGGTAAAAATAGGAATTGTCCTTTTTCTTGTTTATATTTTGTGCATGTATTAATAACTGCAACTCTTCAGTGGCATGCATAAAGATTATATGTTTTTAGTATAAGTCCAAATTATATTGAAAGTCAATTACCTAGGGTAGAGACCTAAGTGTTTAAGAGCATTCTCTGCTTTTATAGACAACTTGGGTTAGGTTCCTGTACATATATGGTAGCTCACAATAGCTTCTAACTCAAGTTCTAGGTGATTCAGAGTCCCTTTCTCACCAATATGGACACTGCATGTATTGGAAAATGTACATACATACATGCATACATACAAAATACTCATACACAAAATAAAATTTAAATCTTTAAAAGAGTTTGTAACATATCCTTACATAACCAGATAGCTTTAACTTTTTCTTTTTATTTTGTATAAAGCTAAGATAAACATCCTTAGATAGTACATATTTTTAATCAAAAAATTATGTTTTTGTTTGTTGTATTTAACATTCAAATCATTGCATCTAATATCTTGTATGCTATCATTTAATGACTATAGTGATAGTCCTATTTATTACACCACACTTGTTTACAAGAAATCATATGGCAAGGAATTGTTTTGCAATTTTTCCATCTGCTGCCAGCTCATCTGTCAGTAGTCAAGAGAATGGTTTTAAATACAGGTGAATAATGAAGCCCAGAACCCTTCCTGTCCATAATTTATCCAAAGAGAAGAGTTCTTACAGAATACGCCTTCTGTACTCATCTACAAAAAGACGAGTTCTTTAAGGACCTCTTCATACTCAAAGTATCTATGTTGAAAAAATTTTCTCTGTCAAAATATTCTATTAATCACCAGATCCCTGTTCATTTGGATGGACAGATTAGTACTGCCTCCATCATTAAGATAACAAGGATGGATTATGGTGTTCAGTTTTCTAGGGCCAGAGTGATAAACTAAGAAAAGCAAAATAAAAAGAAAAGTTGATAAAACTCACCCACATACCGACTGGAGAAAAATAATCTGGAAGGTAAAAGGTAAAATGGCCACTGATGGAAGGGTGGTCAGTTGGGTTTAAGCACAAGAAAAAGGAAGCCATGCCAATCATAATTCCTTGTACTTTATGCTGCAAATAAATGAGGCAAACCAGGAATACCAAGGTAGTGTTGTAAACCTCATCATAGACATCATAGGTGAAATGAACATCCATGATTTTCATTCAGGAGAGTTGTATGGCCAGAGGAACATTACACAAATATTTTATAATTTATCATTTTATTCATTTACATTTCAGATAATATCCTTCTTCTCAGTCACCTCTCCACAACACCCCCCATCCAATCCCCTCTCCCCTCGCCTTATTACCTCTATGAGGGTGCTCCTCCACTCACTTACCCACTACTGCCTCACCTGTCTATCATCCCCCTACACTGTAGAAACAACTGTAGTATCAAAATTAAAATAAATAGTTTTTCAATGTGAAAGATCTGTTTGACAAGAACTTCAAGTCTCTGAAGAAAAAAATCAGAGATCTGAAGAAAAAAATCAGAAGATAGAAAGATCTCCATGCTCATGGATTGGCAGAATTAATATAGTAAAAATGGCTATCTTGTTGAAAGCAATCTACAGAGTCAGTGCAATCCCCATCAAAATTTGAACTCAGTTCTCCAGAGTTAGAAAGAGCAATATGCAAATTCATTTGGAATAACCAAAAAAAAAAAAAAAAAAAAAAAAAAAAAAAAGCAGGATAGATAAAACTATTCTCAGCAATAAAAGAACTTATGGGGCAATCACCATCCCTGACCTCAAGCTGTATTACAGAGCAATAGTGATAAAAACTGTATGGTATTGGTACACAGACAGGTAGGTAGATCAATGGAATAGAATTGAAGACCCAGAAATGAACCCACACACCTATGGTCACTTGAACTTTGACGAAGGAGCTAAAACCAAAAGACAGCATTTTCAACAAATAGTGCTGGTTCAACTAGAGGTCAGAATGTAGAAGAATGCAAATCACTCCATTCTTATCTCCTTGTACAAAGCTCAAGTTCAAGTGGATCAAGGATGTCCGCATAAACACTCTCAAAGAAGCAAGAGGAGGGGGAATGGGATTGGGTGTTTCTAACTGGGAAAGGGGATAACATTTGAAATGTAAATAACAAGAATATCCAATAAAAATGTGATCTAAACAAAAAGAATTAGAAATATGAAGCAATTTACTTTGCAAGATGCTTAACATATGGAATCAATGGCAGGATTTATCCAACTGCTTCCTGTAGATGTAATGTCATCTTTCTACATTAGGTATCTATGTGATCACAGCACCAATAGCTAAGGTTAAGTGTGAATGTTTTCATGAGTAATTATGAGATGAGCTTGGGGGCACACAGCTGTGATGCCAGCACCCAAGAGGTAGAGGCAGAGAAGGCAGGAATTCAGGGCCAATACTGGCTACATAGTGACTCTAGGTCAGCTTGGGCCACATGAGAAAAATGTCTAAAACAACAAAAATGAATTCTTGTCCAAAGAGCAATAGGTCTAATGCAGATTGCAAATTTTCATATTTAATGACTTTTTAATTTTTATTAAAATTAACTTTGTGTGGATCAGTGTGTTTGTGATATGTGCGATCTCTCTCTCTCTCTCTCTCTCTCTCTCTCTCTCTCTCTCTCTCTCTCTCTCTCTCTCTCTCTCGCCTTGTGTGTATGTGTGTGTATGTGTGTGTGTGTGTGTTTGTGTATCTGTGTGTCTGTATATGTGTGTGAGTATGCCTATAAACACCAGAAAAGGGGTTTTTCTAGATTCCCTGAAGCTGGAGTTAGAAGAAGTTGTAAACTGCCCATTCTGAGTGCTTGGAACTGAATTTCGGTCCTCTGCAAAAGCAACAAATGCCCTTAACCAATCAGCCATCGTTCCAGTCCTTCGGATTCTAAGATTTCAGATTCATCACTTAATATGTGGGTTTATTAGTTTTTCGACTTGCAAAATGAGGTTATAAGCCTGTAGACGGCATCATAGTTACAGTCAAGTTAATTGCTTCATTTAGGATACAGTGTGCATCTGCAGCTCATGGACACAGTTACTCAGAGCCAGTGATTCACTCTGCCATTTACACACTCTCTGATGTTTGCAGTGGTGCTTTGTGTTGTCACTGAAGAAGGTACTCTAAGGTACAGAGGCTGTACATTATACTTTCTTGCATCTCATGTTTATATACTAGAATCAGATTAAATTATGCCATGCCTGGGATGATTTATTATGTGTACATTTGCCATCCAAACTTATTTTCTCTAACTTCCAGATATTAAATTGATTTCAGTTTTTCCTAAATAGTAGAAGTAAAGGCTAATTTCTAAAGTCTTTGAAGTAGAAAAAAAATAAAAATAAAATTTAATAACATATTACCAACAGCATCATCACCATGTGGAAAATAAGTGATTTTAACCTTTTCTGTATTTCCAACAAAGAAATAACAGCACAGCTGGAGGAGTCTATAGAAAAGAAGGGAGCAAGACCACGAGTTCAAGCCTACTTCTGAATTGCAATTATTACCTAGAAAAATTCCTCCCCAATATTACTGCTTCTCCTGAATACTAATCAAATGCAAAACATCTATTTAAGCTAAACGTCCACTCAACTTTTTCCGAATTTTTGTAAATGCAATTGAACATCACTGATTTGCAAAACCATATTAGACAGTTCAATCTCTGTTGGAATTTCTATTAAGTATTAAATTAAGGGTTTAAAAAAACAGGTCTTACACAGAAATGGTCAATTAAACTGGAAGTTAGTTAGGGTTGTCTAAAGTAGTCACAGTTTTTTGTCCTTAATATATTTATGCATTTAAAATACCATTGTTTTAATTACATTCTTATCTCACAGCTTACCCATACAGCTTTCAAAGATAATGAATGGGCCTTATGAGGACAAAAAGATGAATAAGAGTTTTGTAGAGTGACTGCTATAATTTTAGCACACTTGCCTCTTGTATTCTTATCAGTATTTTTGAATAATATCAAACTTGAAGCAAAATAAAGATCTAGTTTAACATGCATTTCTGCCCATTCATTTCCTCCTTAAAATACCTAAATCATTTCTTTATCTTTCCCATGAAGTATGATGTTTTACCTTAAGAGCACATTATATTCGGATTTCAAATTTTGAAGTCTTCCTCCTCATAGAAAAAATTTGAAGTTAAGTACTTTTCAATAAAATCATTGCTAGGGTTGGGTTACCAATTAAAAATGAACTTTTCATGGCGAGTGATTATTTCTTTTTTGAGATATGTTATAGCATTTTTTTTAACTAACAACTAATTTGATTATTATCATATAGCTATGTTAATATTTTAATAACTATGTCTCATTAAGCTATTCAGATGCCATGATATTAATAGTGTGATTATGCCCTGTTCTCCATGAATAGCAATAATGGAAACTAGTCCAATTGATCCTTTGACTTTTGGAAGTCTATCTGATAGGGAGACAGAATCAGGAAAGTGCCATGGTGCTGCCTGAGTTTGGACACCAGGGCTTTGAGATAGAAGACTGGAGCTGCTGCCTAATTCTTCTTTTTACTTTTTGTCCACAACAGAATAGTAAATGAACAGTGCTTCTATGTCTCCTATCACAGACTTTCTAAGTAAAAAGGATGATAATGTTAGAGTAGCAAATCTCCGGTCCAGGCAATCTCTGTCCTGGGAAGGGACCTACTTTCCATCTGGGCTGTTTAATTACTTTGGCTAAAGGAATGTGGCTAGGAAGTTGGGTTACCCTTATACCATGCTTCAGAGATAAATGGAATAGCTAGCTTCTTAGAAAAATACTCAACATTTCCATCCTAAGACCTCACCCCTAGTGCAGAAGCTTATGAGCTGCAGTCATGTGGGTTCCCAAGTCTGCCCTTTTTTATAAAACTCAGAAAAGCAAAATATCACATTACCTCTTCTTAGTCTCACCATGACATGCTTCACGAACACTTGGAACTTTTTCTCCAACATCTTCAGCTTCCTTATTTTTTTCAAAAACTTCCTTCCCTGCCATGAGGTTGTCTGTCCACCATGCTTGACTTCCATACCAATGGTCCAGCTTTTTGTGTTCTCTTCTTCCCTCTTCTTCAGACAGCAACTAAGTAACCTTGCATATGACCTGCCCTCGGGTGTTTGTATTAAACCCTAATATAACTGACTCAGTGTTGACATTCGTAAAGTCTTTTATTTGTTAAACTTAGAGCCCTCAAAATCGGATCCCGATTTGCAAAGTATGAATAAGAGCAGAGGAAGACAATTACTCATCTAAGAACAGTATCAGCTGACCTAGACTAAATAAAAGTCTGCTTCTTCAGTAGAGAAATGGTTATTTTTTATTGTATCTCCTTAGCAATTCAACCCTAAATCTTTATAGGAATCCACACAGATTTTATTATTGCTTCCCACTCAACAGTAAAGAAAATTGTGGCATTCTGTGCTGCTAACTCATCTAATGTCAAAATTAAATGGCAAATGAAGAATGTTAAAATTAGCTAGACTCAGTGGCAAATGGTCAGCTCTAAACACATACATATGAGTAGTGTTAAAAGGACTGAGCAGGATATATATACATATATGCATGCAATGACAGCTAATAAAAGAACGGAGTTTGAAGGACGGGCATTTGGGAGGATTTGGAGGAAGAAAGGAAAAGGAAAAGAGATGTTGCAATTATGGTTTAATCTTTTAAAAAAATGTTTTAAAGGTTTAAAAACTGATGCATCCTCTTAACACAAGGCACTGTGGCCCTTTAAGATTTATATTACTTTCATAGTTGAAACTCATAGTAACCATTACTATAGGGTGTGATAAAAACATCATCTGCCTGACATTTTATTTGTTGCCATTGTCATTAAACATTTTGAATCCTTGAAACTGCACATTTAAAACTAGAAAAAAAATATAGGAGGTAAGGAAAAAAATGCAATCTAAATATTAGAAGAGCAGAGAAGAGAGAAATGTGTGCTCAAAGAGGAGAGAGCTGCTGTGAGGCCGCAGAGTCCAGCCAGGCCTAATGTCTGTAATATGATGTATTACAAAGTGTTACTATTACCATGTCACTGAACAGGAGAAGCTCTGGCAATTTCCCTTTGTCCTTTAAAGAGTCAGGGTTAGGCACAGATTCAAGTTTTCTGTCTTGTCATCTGACATAGTTTACTCAGCTTTGCCTTCACCTTGGAATTCCATTCAGACTCAGAACTCTGGTACAAATAATGAATGATTAATGAATGTATTCTTCTGTGTCATAAGCCTTAGGTTTTTGACAAAAAGCAGTCCATTTGCCATAATTAATCGTATTATTTTCCAGTGCACAGCTCATTGAGTAGTTCATATATATAATGTTTGTTTTTCCTAGAGGTGTTAGAAGGCTGGTTTGAGATTCTTACTTCAACATATTATGTAACATTGAGTTTGGAATGGAAAAGAACCAATTAAGTGAGATATGTTTTGTACAATGGAAAGTTTCACTCACAAGTGATGCATAACTCCACATGTGATTGACACATTGGAAAGAGTTACTGACTTAACTAAAGATAAATGTGCCATTGGTGTTCTTTCTCAGCACACCCAAATTTGAATCCCAAAAGGAAAACTTTAGTTGTTCCAGTTCTTCTCAAATGAGCATTTAGAAGCAAAGAAAGTCAGGCAGAAGACTCAGAACAGGAAACTTTACTACTTATGCCTCTCTGTTTGTGGGGAAAATTCGCATACAATATCACCACACCTGCCACTAGCTAATTGGCTGGTTCTGAGCACAAGAATGTTTTGCTTGTGCTCCTTTTTCAGCATGCACACATTTAAAATTCCTTTAGAAGGAGGAATGGAGTCGACAAGCTAACTGTTATGTAGAAAGAATGCATTTGGAGAAAGCTATAAAATTTTCAAGTTTATGGGACATAGAGAATTATAGGAAATGGTGAATTCAAGTCCAAACAATGAAGACCTTGTTCTCAGTGGAGGACTAACTGCTCACTTACAGGCAAAAAAATCTCTATCTGGTCATATTTTCAAGGGACAACAGTCTAACAGTAATAATGAGAACAGATATACTTCTCCACGAAGTTACAGAGCTGGCTGCTTTCCTACGGTGCCTCCTGAGAGTCCCATGAGGCTCTTTCATCCCTTTCCGGCTCCTGCCATCTCCTGGCACTTTGCCTCACTCTCTGTGAGTCAATAGGCTCTACAGAGGCCTTTGCATCCTGAACGAAAGCAGCACTGACTAAATCTTTCCCAATAAATAGCTGTCTTAACAAGAAGAAAGTGCAGCCAATGAGTCTAGGGGTCAGAGTCTCCATCATAGTCAAACCCCTCTTTGTTATTTGTGTTGTTATATTTCTGGTGATTGTTTAGAGGAAGGGGGATTTGTAGAGGATAAATCCAACTGCATTTGAATCCAGTGGAATGGAATGAATCCCTAATAATGATATAATCCTACCTCTTAGCTGATAAGCAACATTTATTTAAAGCAAACTTTGAAAACCAGTGTTTATCCTTCCAACACAAAGTAGTTAATTTTTCTGCATTCCATCAACAATTATAGTGTCTAGACCTCCAGATATTGAGTTTTTCTATGTAAGGGTAAAAGACAGAAGCTAATAAGATGTAAGAACTAGTAATCTTCAAAAGGAAGATAAATGAGTGAAGTCTTCTCGTTGAAATGGTAGACTCCATATGTGTACATTGAACCCTCTCCTTTGGAGAGCAAAGCTCACAGAATCAACCAAGCAGGACTAATGGAGGCTCACGGGAACTCACAGAGACTGGAGCAGCAATCATGGGGCCTGCATGGGTCTGTAGTAGGTTGTATGCATGCAAGCTGTAGTTGCATAGATTTAGTCTGGAGTGTTTGTGAAACTCCTAACTAAGAGTGGGAGTATCTCTGACTCACCTTCTCCTGGGCAACTGTTCCTTTACTGGGTTACCTTAGGGTTTATGCCTTGTCTTATAGCATCTTTTTATTTTGTGTTATGGTTATATCACTAGGAGACTGCTCTTTCCTAAAGGGAAACAGAGGAGCAGTGGATCTCGGTTGGTGATAATATATTATCATGGATAATATATTCTCAGGCATATTTATTCAATACTACTATTGTAGGAAAAGTTTTGTAATCTGTGATTGGAATAGTATTACATGCTTAAGTTCAAATTTTGTAGAGTTCAGCTGTATGTACAGATATATAGCAAGAAGTATGGCATCATTATAAATGACCTTCTGTTACTACTGCTTTTGCTTTGAGACCGTCTGGCTGGTTTGGCTCTCATAGTCCCATTTTCACTCCAGAATACTGGCTTGACAAGTGTATCCCACCATACTTGGTTCAACATGAATAAATTAGAAACATTCCATAAACAGAAAAATCTGAAAAACTCTCAATAATTTTCTTCTTGGACCATATCTTCATTTAGAAATGACAGTAAATAAGATTTTATGAGTCTCTTTCAAATTTATAAAACTTCAATCTAAGTATGTTTCTATATTGACCAGAATGAGTTGGCTCTTTATTATACATTTCAATAAAAAAATTACCTATAAGTCACTGAAACTGATTTGTGTTTTATATATGCAGTTAATGATTGTGTGTTATTTTAAAAATAATAGTCTAATTAACTGTAGTATAATATGCTGTTGTTACAATATTTAAGTATTTTTCGTTGCTATTAGATAAGATATTTAGCATAAAAGTTTATGAATAAAAGCTTAAGTTACAATTGTATATTCAGAGTACTGTGCCCACAAATGATGTAAACCTGTATTTCAAACAAAAAATAAATGTAAATAATATCAGAAAACGTGATGGGAAAGTTTTTAAACTAACCTTTATTTTTTGAATAATATACCTTTTAAACTTTTAATGATAAGTTCAAACTAGTTCAAATCAACAATGATAAATTTCTTTCTTTGAACATTGTTATAATATAAATATACATGTATGAAATGAATCTTCTACATCACCCACCTTTTAATTACAAAGTCAATTGTGGGACTGGAGAGATATCAAAGCATTTAGGAACACTAGTAGCTCTTGTAGAGGATTCACATCAGCTTCCAGCATCCACACCAAGTGACTCACAATTCCTATAACTCCATCTTCAGAGGATTCTGTAGGGCCTTTATCTTCCTCATTAACATGTTATATGCTAACAAAATCTTTTTGCCTACAGACTTTTAAATCTGGAATGAAGTAAAGAAGATCATTTTCTTCCCAGGTGACTCTCTAGAATTTCCACAAGATGTTTTCTGAACACACACAGCACACGCACACGCACACACACACACTCTCTGATAATCAGCAGATATAGAAGAAAGCATGGCCCTAAACCAATAATAAAGAATGAGAGCAGCACAGGAATTCAGAACCTTCTGTTTCTTTACTTATCTGCCTCTCTCTTTTAGATAAATTCATTGTTTTCTGAACCCATGAGCATAAACTCTTTCCTTAAGAAACATAACCCATTTAATTAGCTGTTTGATTATCTTCATAAAAGCAATAGATAATTTTTATTATATATTCTTAGACAATTTTTAAATATATACCCCCCACTTCTCTAGAAAACTTTTATCTCTCTTCTCCCCACAAATCTCTCTCACATATACATTTATGTCTATTTGCTTTTTCTGTGACCCACTGAAGTTAAGCAGGGTTATCTGAGTGACTATGGGTTTGGCATTACTTGCTTGAACCTGATAACTCTGTATACAATTAATGGCAGAGATTCCCTTGACCAAGAAATTATCAATAGTCAGGAGATGAGAGGAAAAAGGTAGGATCCTGTGTACCCTCCTCCTTTCTTGACTGACTATTGATAGTGACAGTGATACTGATAGATATTGATAGAGACAGCCCAGGTAGATAAAAAGAGCGGTGAGTTAATTAGTCAAAGATTTATGAAGTCAAAGAGTGGTGTTACACAATCCACTCCATTTTCAATGCTTACAAATACCTCATGCTGTCTTCCAAAGTGTTTACTAAACTTTAGAGTGGTGGTATGAATGGCTTGTTTCATATTTAATTCCCATGTATTAGATGAGAAATGTTGACCTTCTTGCATTCAGTTAACCCAATAAAGCCTGGATTCAAACACAAATTATTTATATGTGAATCTAAACCTCCTATATTTACATTTTCATCTGTCTGAAAGGAACAAGGTTGTGATGGATGCTGAGCATAGAGGTATAAAAAGGGACAGTAACTCCTGTCATTTCAGTATATTGTAGGTCAAGTTAAAGAAAAGGACTACACAGTGAAGATGCTGAGACAAGTCTGTGATCTGTGCCTCCCAAGGATTCTACTTTTGCAAAACATAAGCCTTTGTCAATGTCTCACTTGACAGTAATTTTGTTCTTCTGATTTGTAGGAAAGGGAGCATTGTCTCCCTTCTCAATAACTTTCCTCAAACAATCAATGAGAGACTATGCCCAGGACTGCTGAACAAAAAGTGAAAATATGAAATAATTTTGAATTGTTTAAGAAATTTAAAAATATGTTCCCAGATGACTAGTCAAACATGGCAGAATTTCAATAGAATGAGAAGGATGTAGGATCTCTCAGATTGTATTACTAAAACTAAAGACTGTAACAGACCATATCATTTTTTTTCTGTACAATATTATTATCAACCTTGTGTTCTCTAGTCTGATCAGGAATTATTGTTAAGGATTCTCAGGCATGTGCTTTCCAAGAACTACCTTAAAATACTCATCACTCATAGATCCTTGGTGACATGAACTTGTTCGACTTCAAAAGAAAGAAGGACTGGAGAGAGGACTCAGTGATTCTTAAGAATGCCTACTGCTCTTGCAGAGGACCAAGTTCAGTTCCCAGCACACACACCAGGTGGCTTACAATCACCACTAACTCCAGGTGGCATAGTCATGTGCTCTCTTCTGGCTTCAATAAGGACTTTCACACACCTGGTGCACACACACACATCTAGTGCATGCACACATACACAAGTGTGCACATATACAGACAAACATACACATAATCATACATATGCAAAAGTAAAAGTGAGTACATATTTTTAAAAAGGAACTGAAGTATACACAAATTACACTGGTTAAAGCCTATGACCTTCTTTAATATATAATTCAAGAGGAGATAGATATGTGTGATTTTTTTCCCATTTTGTAGTTTTATTTTATAGTAAGAAGTCAGTTACTCTCCACCATTTCATTGGTCAGCCTTACATATGAATTTATAATTAATGACAACCTAGATAGATAAAGTTAAGTTTTACTGCAAGATAATAATTAATCAATATTATTCTTGCTCCTTATTTTAAAAGGAAGTTATAAAATGGACCTTTTATTTCACTTCAGGCAACTAACTAAGGTCAATACAGCATGTCAGATTGTGTGTTCAGAATTCTGCAGCCTGTACTCTATGGTTTCCTCTGAGCCCTTAATCCAGCCACCCTTCCTGGATCTGCCTTTACATCCCTACCTCTTCTGTTCTGACAAGGGATATCTGTCAATTTCCCTGTGATGCTCCTGGACTCAGGCTACTCACCACCTCTACTCTCCCCATGCATCACTGTCTTTAAATCTATGAACCCCAAGGCTTGATTTTCCCTTAACTTTTCAACCCCTGATTCAAGTTCCTACCAATGCTGTAATCTTTCTTTGTTTCTCATTACACGTGGAGAATGCCTTTATTCTTAATTTAAGGCAGCAGTTTTCCTTGCATTCTTTGTTTCTTCTCTGATTTGAGCTCTAGGGTCTGATACATTAATCTTCCTTTCTTTACAATCCTTGATCCCTCCTTAACTGTTAACTCTCCCACTCAGTTCTGCCTCTCACACATCCTAATTAATCTCTTTCTGTGATCTCACTAGTTATGACAAAGTAATGATAATACGACCTTCTAGCATGGAGGTCATATCTTTAACCTTAACAAAAACATGATTTATTCTATTGAAGACTAACCAACTGGCATAGCACTGTGGACGAAAAATACACTACTTACTTAAGAGAAACAGTGTACATTATAAATCATAGGACATAAAGCATGAACTTTAATGGTGGCATCAATTTTCATGACATCAGTGGTGACATAAGTGGCCACAAAGATGTGGGTGCTTTGCATCACAGCTAAAAGATCACTCTGGTTCGGGAAAACCCTGACAATAATATGGGCTGTTGACAAACTTTTCTTTTTTTTTTTTTTTAAATTTTTATTTTTAATTTTTTTTCAGCAAATCAAAAAAATTTAAAAAGCATTCAAACAGAATAAAATGAAAAGAAACAAACAAGCAAAATACCAAGGGTCAGATATATTTATACAATAATTCTATAGAGCCTTCAAACAAGCAATATTTTTTGAGTTATGTTTAAAAATTCAGAACCACAATAAGCTCCTTCACAAAGCAAATAATATTGAAATAGTGAAATCAAGTGTAAACCCAACAAAAATATATAAATTATAGTCCAGTATCCCTCATGAGTATACATACAAAAATTCTCAATGAAGTAGTTGCAAACTGAATACAAGAGATATAAAAAAATAATATTCCATGAATAACTGAACAACTGGTTTTTTTTTTTTTTTTTAGAAGACCATACTCCATATACAGGCTGCATGTTTTGGGATAGCCCCCACTCCAGATGTTTGAGACCTACATGAAAACCAAGCTGCACATTTACAACATATGTGCAGGGAGGCCTAGGTTCAGCCCATGGAGGTAGATCTGTGTAGACTAGGTATGCTCCACTGTTGGTGATTCAGTCTCTGAGAGCTCCAAGGGTTCATGTTGGTTTACTCTGTTGATCTTCCTGTGCAGTTCCTATCTCCTTAGGGCCCACAATCCTTCCACCTATTCTTCTATAAGAGTCCTCAAGCTCCATCCACTGTTTGGCTCTGGATGTCTGTATCTGTCTGAGTCAGCTGCTGGTTAGAGCCTCTCAGAGGACAGCTTGCCCCTGTCTGTTCTCAGGCTGGAGGTTTAGATTCTGGGAGCACTGGTTGAATCTTTTGATACTCGTTCTAAAAAGGACAAAAGCACCCTCACTTTGGTCTTCGTCCTTCTTCTTGAGTTTCATGAGGTTTATGCGTTGCATCTTAGGTATTGTGTGTTTGGGGGCTAATATCCGCTTATCAGTGAGTGCATACCATGTTTGTCTTTTGTGATTGGGTCATCTCACTCAGGATGATATTTTCTAGCTCCATCCATTTGTCTAAGAATTTCATGAGCTCATTATTTTTAATAGCTGAGTAGTACTCCATTGTGTAAATGTCCAGTGGAAAAAAGACAGCATTTTCAACAAATGGTGCTGGTCCAACTGGAGGTCAACTTGTAGAAGAATGCAAATTGATCCATACTTATCTCCTTGTACAAAGCTCAATTCCAAGTGGATCAAGGACCTCCACATAAAACCAGCTACACTGAAACTAATAGAAGAGAAAATAGGGAAAAGCCTTGATCATATGGGCACAGGGGAAAAGTTCCTGAACAGATCACCAATGGCGTATGCTCTAAGATCAAGAATTGACAAATGGGATCTCATAAAACTGCAAAGCTTCTGTAAAGCAAAGGATACGGTCAACAGGACAAAGCGGGAACCGACAGACTGGGAAAAGATCTTCACCAACCTTACATCTGATAGAGGGCTAATATCCAAGGTATACAAAGAACTGAAGAAACTAGATTCCAGACCATCAAATAACCCTATTAAAAAATGGGGTAGAGAGTTGAACAAAGAACTCTCCAATGAGGAAACTCGAATGATCGAGAAACATCTAAAGAAGTGCTCAGCATCCCTAGTCATCAGGGAAATGCAAATGAAAACAACACTGAGATTCCACCTCACACCAGTCAGATTGGCTAAGATCCAAAACACAGGTGACAGCAGATGTTGGCGAGGATGTGGAGAAAGAGGAACACTCCTCCATTGTTGGTGGATTGCAAGCTGGTACAACCACTATGGAAAGCAGTCTGGCGATACCTCAGAAAATTGAACATGGTGTTACCTGAGGACCCAGCTATACCCCTCCTGGGTATATACCCAGAAGATATTTCAACATGCAACAGGGCCACATGCTCCACTATGTTTATAGCGGCCTTATTTATAATAGCCAGAAGCTGGAAAGAACCCAGATGTCCTTCAACAGAAGAATGGATACAGAAAATGTGGTACATTTAGACAAACTTTTCAAATCTTTACACTATGCAGACATTGTGCTGTAGTATTATTTAAATCCAGGACCAGAGCGTTTACACCACTTTGATCATGGAGTTCCCAGAAACACACACACACACACACACACACACACACACACACACACACACACAAACACAGCCTTTATACTTACAATAAGCCATAAACAACACAAGATATGGACAGCTGCCTATCTGTCATGCTGTTAGAATCTAGTTTCCTATCGATAACCCTGAGCTGTTATTTACTATGTTTCATCTGGGTAGCTCTTAGCTTCAATTGGGCAGTTCTCAGGGCTCATACTCTTGATGCTTAACACATGGCCTCTTCTCCTTTCTCCTCTTGCATGTTCTTCCTCTTCCTCTCTGACTCCAAGTCCAGGAAACCTAAACCCCACTTATGTCTCTTTTGCCTAGCTATTAGCTGTTGGCATCTTTATTACCAATCAGAACTAACTTTGGGGGACAGGGTCATAGGGGCTACGGGGAGACTTCAGGTCTTGAAGACATGAACTTAGCATTATGATAGAAAGTAAAAAACAAAATCTCAACAATGTTGTCTTTGCTGTTCCAAACAGCCACAATCCTGCCAATGTTATTAAAGGGAATGGCATCTTACACGGTATTTTCTACACATTTTCTTATACAAAAGAACTTAAGCCAAAGATGCCAAAAAACACATAAAATTGATTCTCATCAGACTGATTTTTTCTTATTTACATATATATTTTTAATTTAAAATTATTATATTGCATTTATTCTTGTAATTAGATAGTTATTTTGTGAAGTTATTCATGCCACCATATGCAATAGAGAACAACTTTAAGGAGTCAAAGTCGCTCCTTCTGCCACACAGGTCCTGGAGAACACTCAGGTTATCAGGGTTGAAGACAAGTGCTTTCACCTGTTGAGCCATCTCATGAGGCATATTAGTTTTTTAAAAGTGTATTGGGCAATGAAATGGCCAAATGGGCAAAGTGCCTACTACACAAGGATCAACACTTGAGTTCAGATTCCTAGCACTCAAGCAAAAAGCCTGTTGTGGTGATATGTGACTGTAATCCCAAAATTATGGTGGTAGAGAAAAGACAGGTAGATCCTGATGGCTTACTGGATGGCCAGCCTAGTGCATACTGTGAGCTACAGGTTCAGTGAGGACATTTTCTCAGAAATATAAGTGAAAAAGCTATACAGGAAGGCATTGACTTCTGGCCTCTACACATACATGCATGGGCATGCATGAATGCACATGCACACTCACATTTTTACATGCTTACACGAACACACACAAGAACACAGACTGACTCTCTCTCTCTCTCTTTCACACACACACACACACACACACACACACACACCGCCACACACAAGTATTGCTTTTAGTTCTCTCTATGTTAGACATTTTGTTATGTGATGAACATAATCGCAGATTCAAAGAACCCTATCGAATTCTTAATGGACACAATGAATCTTGCAACACATTTCAGAAATAACGGTGATTTTTTTTTTAAAGCCTTAAATTACAAATCATAAATCATACCTAGTCCTTTCATTATAAATTCCTGCAAGGTTTCTAAGCATTGAGGTCTGGAAAAAAAATCTCTACACATATTGGTATTGATCCAATAAAGAAGAATAATTTGTGAATAATATTTGAGTATTAGCAATATTTTTTCCACTAGGCAAGACATACAAATAGACACTTGGTAAACCACCACGCAGCTGATGGGAGCCTCCACTTTATTTTGAGACAATGGTTGGAATTCCATTATATTAAGTAACTCTGTATACTGGGTCTTTTGAGGTGGGGATAAGAAAACACATTGTGCCGAGTATAGCTATTGTGAGTTCAGAGTTCAGGAGAAAATTCAATTCTCTGGAAATGAGTGCAATGGAACAGCTGGTCAAACACAATTTACTCGCTCACTGAAATGAGCTTAATGATTTCTGGGGAAGCACAGAAGAGCTTACTAAAAAGGGTCATAAAGAATATCAACCAGATTTAAGACACTTTTGGTTTAAAAGGGCATCAGCTTATAGGCTGTGTTGCAACCTACTCCAATTCTGAAAACAACCATGGCAACATAAAGTTATAATAACATATATATATATATATATAATATAATAAACACATAAGTCTAGAAAGACAGAAATAAATATTATAAAGATTTGCTTAAAACTGAATAAGTTTAAGTTATTGGCAGCTTGTAGCTAAGAATGTTGAAAAGTTTTCATTAATTATAAAAGTAATAAAAAGGGCTGGAGAGCTAAGCCCAGCAGTCAAGGGCATGTACTGCTTCTGCAGTACACCCAGCTTTGGTTTTCCAGTACCTACATTAGAAAGCTCACTACCATCTGTATCTCAGTAACAGGAGGTTGACCCCTCTTTTGACTTCTGCAAGCAACTGTAACCACATGGCACACAGACACATCATGCCAAAGTGCCCAATAGTGGGAGATGGGACCTGAAGAGAGTAACTCTAATAGATAGACTGGGCCCCCAGTGGAGGAATGGGGTCACCAACCTGCCTTCTAAGTTTTTGACCCAGAATTGTTCCTGTCTAAAAGAAATGCAGAGAGAAATTTGGAGAGAGACAGGTACAGGCCATCCAGTGACCAGCTCAACGTGAGATCCATCCCACGAGCAGGCATCAATCCCTGATGCTATTATTTATGCTATGTTGTGCTTGTAGACAGGAACCTTGCATGGCTGTCTTTTGTGAAGTTCTACCAGTAACTGACTGAGACAGATGCAGATACTGATAGCCAACCATTGGACTGAGGTTGGGGATCCCTATGGAAGAATTAGAGGAAGATTTGAAAGAACTTACTGCGATGGCAACCCTATAGGGGCAATGTGTCAACGAACCTGGACCCTGGGAAGTCTCAGAGACTGAGCCACTAACCAAAGAGAATTTACAGGCTTGTCCATGGCCACTGGCACATATGTAGAGAGGACTGCCTTGTCTGGCCTCAGTGAGAAAGGATGTTCCTAATGCTGTAGAGACATGATACCCCAGGGAAGAGGAATGCCAGGAGTGGGATGGGAGAGGTGAGGGAGCACCCTATCAGAAGCACAGTGGAAGGGGGAGGAAGTGAAGAACCCTTGGAGAGGGGAATGGGAAGAGGCAACATTTGGAATGTAAAAATAAAATAATTAATTTTAAAAAAGTAATATAATAAAGCAATTATAGGAGAAGTATTAACAAATTATCCAATTTTAATGTGACATAAAACCAAACTTTTGTCTGTAATAAAAGTCATTTGGGAAAAATTAGAAAAGAAATTGTTTTAAATTGCTGTTGGCCTCCACATTGAGGGTATAAAGCTACTCTTTTACAATCTGGATGCTGTATTTTGAGGTATATTACAATACTGTCACAATCCTTCTTCCCATTTACTTTATTAAGTAACATATTCATAAGAGACTGCAAAATAGTAAGAGTGTTCTCAGGGACTGGCCTTCATTATCTCCCAGGTACAATATATAAACATGAATCTGATGTCAGTCCTCTACATGAGCAGGATGTCAGGTTTGGTTCATCTCTGTTTCCTTACCTTGACTTGATTTTAAGAGAAAACGATTTAGCTTTGTCTGCATGAATGTTTTGCATTCGCCCAAGTATGTGCTGCATGTGCAGGCAGGGCCTGAGGAAGCCAGAAGAGGGCATCAGATCCCCAAATACTGTCATTATAAACGGTTATAAGAAGTTCATGTAGTTGCCTGGAACAGAAGCCACGTCTCTGCAAGAGCAATAAGTGCTTTTACCATGAGTCATCTTTCCAGACCCATCTTCCTTCACTTAAAATAAATATTTATTTATTTATTTATTATCTTTTTTCTAAAATTAATTAATTTATTTAAATTAAATCATAATTTTTACTTATTCACACAGAGGTTATAAACACAAAAAGGCAGGACGTGGGGAAGGGGATGACACCGGAGCGTAGCTGTTCAGGGGGAGTACAGATATCTTTCAGAACAGGGTATTGGCTGGGTGACGGTTCAGGGGACAGATCACTATGACAATGCCTATGATTCACTTGTCCTTATCTAAGTTGGTACTATATCCGCTGAGGCTGCCTATTTACAAGGTCTATGACTACTCAGTTTGGTAAATTTCCACAAAAGCTGCCTGTTTACAATAGCTTATAGCCATCTGTTTTTATAAATTTAAATACACTGTTGCCAGAAGAGGCCATTGGATCCCATTACAGATGGTTGTGAGTCTCCATGGGGGTTGCTGGGAATTGAACTCAGGACCTCTGGAAGAGCAGTCAGTATTCTTAACCTCTGAACATCTTTCCAGCCCTTCCTTCACTTTTTAAGCTATGTTGATAAACAAACTTACAGAAAATGATATTGTAGTAAAAGATATTAGTTGACAATGTCAGAAAGCTATGGACGTGAGGAAATGTAGAAAGACACTTGTTACAACAGATGAAACTGCATAGAGTGGATTTAACATCTGCTTTTCCATAGGCTTAGACTGGAAGCTAAAGGACAACAGTCACTTTTTGTCTCTGAACAGTTTGTTTTACTAAGTACAGATAACAATTTCAAGGAAGTTTAGTGCTAGCAAAGGAAATGTGGTGGGGTGGTGAACTGCAAGATGTCTTATCAGGAAAGGTCTTGTCCACATGCCTAATGATCCAAGTTTGATACCAGAACCCAGAAGGTAAAAGAGGAAAGAACAGACCCTTGAGCGTTTCCTCTCATGACCTCATATATGCCCTGATTTGTGCACACTCACACACAGGTACCAAAATACAAAATATATGAGCAAGAATGTAATATGTTTTCTTCAAAAGGACACAGAAATGTGAGGTATGAAGATATAGCATAAGAAAGAAATGATAGAAAGGAACAGACTGAGATCTGTAATATAATGTGAAATGGAAGATGGAGAAGCAATTTCATAGCAGGAGGAAAGAAATGCATTGAGAGTAGAAAGCAGACAAGACAGCAGAGGGTGACCTCTCTTCTCTGTAGCTTACAGGTAATTAACTAATAGGTTGTCATTTTAACAACTGATCACCCTGTCTCTATGGTTTCCACTTAGACAAATGACCATTTTCACAAACATATTATTTCCCTTTTTGGTTAAAATTTGGGCTGAAAAGATGACTCAATATAGTTAAGATAGCTTGAACCTTTAACACAGGCCCATGTTGAATGGCTCCTAGCCACTGGAACTCAAGGAGATCAGACCTGCTTCTGGCCTCTATGGGTGCCTACTAAATATAAACCCACATGTGCGCATGTGAGCATACACACACACACACACACACACACACCACACACACACACACATACAGAAGAGAGAGAGTACTATTATTATCAACTCTGTGTTTAAGTATGAATAACATCAAATCTTTGCGTAGACCCCATATTTTAAACCAACAGTAACTCTAAGGTTTAGTCTAAGACCTTATTTGTGTATGGAGGACATCAAGATACTCTCCAGGCTCAGTTGCTCATTGCAGAGGGATAGGTCCCAATGACTGTGGGCATTTGTTGATTTCAGCCTTAATTGCCTTTAAGATTCTTAGCTCGAGGCCTTCTGGTATTCATTTACAGCAGGATTGTCTATGTAATATCAAATATTCTGATGTTGTACCATCACTTTATCTTGTTATAAAGTTTAAAATTTTAAAACTCATCTTGGAAGAGAAAACTTCCACCTTCTTTGAAACAATGGAAGAAAAATTTATTTCTATTTTTTGTTATTGATCTTCTAATTTCTAAAGGAGTCTCCTGAGGGAGACTACCAGTTGAAACATGAATCTCCCTGCCACATCCCTAAACTTCTCATCGTCTTTTCCCCTGCAGTTCTGGTCCAAATCCAACACGTTGAATTTGAATATATTACAGGCCATTATATCTATTCTGCTCAGACTGGATTTCTGTTTTAGTTTTTCTGTCTGTATTATCTCTACCATTCCTTGAGAGGGTAAATATTTCAAATTTCAGTTTATCAATTTTGGGCATATTTTGCATTAATTAAAAACTATCTATGTTGAGACTATAACATGTACCCCTTCTTATTGTATTAATTAATTAACTAATTTAAAATAGTGCCTGTGATCCAGGCTGTCTAGAACCTTTCATGTTGCTTAAGGTGAGATTAACTCCTGATCTCATGTCTGCACTTACCAAGGTTTTGGATTATAGGGTTGTGATCATTTTGCCACAATGAAGGTCATAAACTTACTATATCAAGGACAAGGGAGACAACTCAATGTTTACTTATTGTATAAAGTAAACATGTACCAACAGATATATCAAAAGTCCCTTAATAAAGCTGTTCATTAAAAATAGGACAATTAAAAATATAGCTTAGACAATAAACTACTTGCCTGGGATTCATATTATTTCTAGTATTACTTAAAACAGGTGCTTAGGCAAGGCATAATGGCACACAGCTTTAATACCAGCACTCAGGAGGCAGAGACAGGTGTATCTCTGTGAGTTCAAGGCAGCCTTGTTTACAAAGTGAGTCCAGGACAGCTAGGGCTACACAGAGAAACCCTATCTAAAAGAAAACAAAATAAATAGGGGCTAGAGAAATAGCTCAGAGGTTAAGAGCACTGGCTGCTTTTCCAGAGGTCAACTCCCAGCAACCACCTGGTCGTTCTTATCTGTCCATCTTCAAATCTGGTGCCCCCTTTGGTATGTAGGCATGCATGCATGCAGAATGCTTTATACATAATAAATAGATAAATCTTTTAAAAACAAACAAACAAACAAAAAACAAAAGAGGCACTTGAAAGACCTTGCCTAAGTGATCCTGGAAGATTTGTGACATCAGCTTTGGGTCTTCATGCACACCCCAATGTTCTTGTATCCAAATATGAGCATGCATATACTTACATAAAGCACACACACACACCACACACACACACACACACAACACACAACACACTATACCAGGAAAACACACGGCAACAGTTTCTTGTAAGCTCTTCAGCATTTTTTATTTTGTGATAGAAATTTTTAACATGAGCAATATCCTTTTGAGGATAAATTGGTAGTGTTAGCTATCGTGCATGCTGTTGTACAGCAGTTCTATGCAACGTAAGCTGGCCAGACTGAGACTTTACACCCTATGAGATCAACTCTCCTTCTGCTTCCCCTGGTAATCATGTGTTTACAATATTTTTGATTTTCTTAGGTAACTCAAATAGATGTGTCCATGGGACCTCTGTTCTTTTATGATAGGGTGCAGTTTTTTATTTTAAAAGAGTATATAGTATTTTTACAGTTACATTCATCTTTCTCTGTAAGGGGGGTTGTTAAAGGAACATGCTGTCTATACACAGTAGGGAAGGTGCACATGTGACCTCTTAGAGTTGTGACAACATAACACACACACACACACACACCACACACACACACACACCAAATCCCAGTTCAGAGACTTGAGCACACAATCCAGTCCTATAATATATCATGTATATAATGACAATTATTAGCTTCTTGGAGGGGGAGACATTTTTCTGTAGTAGTGCAGCACTCCTAAATTCCAAGGCCACATATCCAAGAACATTTGGGCATCATAGATTGGTCTTGAAGAATAAAATAAAAGCAAACTTGTGTAGACAAGAAAGGAGGAATAAAATGGCAAGACATGGAGGGTGATAGTAAATTAAAAGTTATATTTCCTCTTACAGTAAAAGTTTGACAGTTTTGCATTAGTAATTAAAAACTTTAGTAAAAATATACACATCCACCAAGAAACAAACACACAAAGGAGGGGAAATGTTATAGAAAACATTACAGATTCAGTGAAATCCGCAAGCCATCAGCCATCTTTTGTTCTGACCCCCAAAAAAAAAAACACTATTGTAACCACTGTTCTAGATTATAGAAGGTGCTTCTAAGAATGGACAGGGGACAGCTTGAGTGTCTATATACTCTGAGACCACACACAAGAGACATCAGACTTGTGTGTAGCTTTCTTCCCCATGTGTAGAAAATCACAGCTATCACTGTGAAAGTTATAACCATTGTTCTAGATTATAGCAAGTGCTTTTAGCAATGGGAAGATTGAAGGAGACAGCTTGAGTACCCAGCCACTTTGAGACCACACACCAGAAACATCAGACTGCACCTAGCTATATGTGGGAAATCACAGCTATCATCGCACAATGGGGACATAAAGCTCAAAACAAGGAAGGTCTTTGGGAAACAGTCAGGCCCCTAGGAGTGTTCAGAGTAACAGGATGCTGTCACCAGCCTTACTTTATTACAAATTCTCTGTGTGGAGTCATAAAGAAACTATTAGAAACTTGTAATGCACATTGCAATTTTCTTCCTTCCCTCCTCTCCCTGTCTCATTCTCTCTTTTTATGATTCTCTCTCATTCAATCCATTTAAAATTCAAAACTAAAGCAATATTATAAACACATTAAGCACTAGAAAAATTGGCCATAAAATGAATTTGAATATTACCTGTAAACTAAGGTGCTGTGACCCTTCATACTTATTAATCCGGTTGTCATTATAGATTCTCAGGCTTTTCTAGGTTTCAAAAGTGTCATGGGTGGAAAAAAATAACTTCTTTTTGATTCTTTTAACAAGGTCCTTGAAGTTTTCTTTTAATTGGAATTCTCTCTTATAAAATATTTTAAGTAACCTCTTAATATTGGAATAGGTTAATATTGATAATTTAGAAAGTTAATGAAGAAAGGGGCTGTATACTTCTGATGAAATTTCCTTTAGTGAATGCAATTGGTCCAACAGAAACACTCCATACTGGAATGCTACAATCAGCACACCTCTGCTTCATTTTGATCTTACTGGGTTGTCTTCACTCACTGAAGAAATCTGCAAGGCCAATGATACTGAAATGGCCCTGAAAATGCCTCAGCCTCTCCTGGTCTAGGACAGTATCTCAGATGTCTTTGATTCTGATGAAAGCTTTTGAGACTTGGTAAGTTGTTTTTAAGATGTACTTCAATTGTGTTCTACCATATTTTTTCCTTGTGATTACATGGGGTTATAAGTTTTATGGAAGAAGACAACAGCAATAAAATGCTGTTACTATGTTTCTCAGCTGTTGTGGGGAAGCTTGCTATCAACAAGATTGATTTCTGATGATGACAATTTTGTGCACCCGGCTGAGGTGGGATGTGTGTTCTCTGCATTCAAAAGCCAATTTTGACCCCTTCCAAAATCTTCAATTTGGAAGCTAATCACTACACATATCCAATGCTCAAGAAGAGGAGAGACAAGCATCTAGAAAATTCTGGAAATTGAGAGATCATCTCTAAGAAATATTTATAGTTTTTTGTGTGGGAGAGTTTCTCTCTCTCTCTCTCTCTCTCTCTCTCTCTCTCTCTCTCTCTCTCTCTCTCTTCCTCCTTCCTTCCCTCCATTCTTTGTTTCATTATTTCCTCCCTCTCTCCACTACCTCCTGTTTTTCCTCTCTCTCTACTTATTTAACTAATACTTGCATGAGGACAGAGGCCACAATAATCTGTGCACTAGAGTGCTGATGACTCTTCAGCCTGGACCATTCTTTTATATTGGTTGCAGTTTGCTTGTGCAGGTCCACTGAGATGCCTCCAGGTCTCCGTCTGTTCAACACACTTTCTGGAACTATAATATACTGCAGACTAATCCTGGGCATTGTCTTTCTCAGCTTTGCAATCAATCATTTCTCTAAGGAATTTGGGTCTTCTTAGAAAAGGTAATGAAATCACGGTCTGGACATAAAACAGTCAAATTTTCAAATGCAAAGTATTTCTTCTTGTTTGTAATATTCAATATTAAATTGATTTTTATAAGAAAATTATACAATATAAAATGTTATCCGATAGTATTTTTATAGGTAAGTGTAGATATTCTATACAGATGATGATATTGACTTTCACAGTTATACTTCTTCTTTAGGGTTGTCATGTTTTCTAAAATTCTTGTTTTGGACAGGCTCTCAGAAGTAAAGTATAATATAATATATATATATATATATATATATATAAATATTTTAATTATTTTACATCTGACTTCAAATTTTAAGCTTCCTGTTAAGTATGTTTAGTTTTTATTAATACTAATTACTTCAGTCAGCTCTAAGACAAAGAAAAAGTATTTGTTATTTTCATTTCTATATGAGATATGTTAACATGATGATTAGCATTTTTTGAATTTTCCCACAGAAATGCTCAACCATTTTTCATTTGTGTAATTATAATTTAATTACAGCATTTCTTCCTTCTATTTCCTTCTAGTCCTCTTGTATAGCACTCCACACTCCCCTATAAATTCATGGCTTCTGTTTAAGTTTTTAATTTAGTCTTTGGATATTTTACTTCTAACTTAATATAACATCATTTTGTCAAATGTGTAAATCCTTAACATTATTTTAGTAATTTGGGCTATACTAAAATGTATATTTTCATTGTCTTCAGACTTATGGGTTTGTAAGCATTGGTAATATCTCATTGTTCTTCAGAAATTCTTTAATAGAAGCTGGAAAGATGGTTTAGAAATTAAGAATACCCATGGCCTGTACCCAGGTCTCTCCACACATGCACATATATAACAGATGTGAAGCTTGGTCTTCATGTGGGTCCCAAACAATTGGAACAGGGAGTATAAATGGGATTTGTTCATTAAGCTGGGCTGCCTTGCCTGGTCTCGGGGTGGGGGACGGGAGGAAGTGATTACCCGGGAGCTTTGCCACCTGCTCAGAGAAGAAGGGAAGAGGAGAAATGGGAAGATTGTGAGAGGGGGTGACCAGGAGGGGAGCAGTGAGCAGGATGTAAAGATAATAACTAAAAAAATAAAATAAAAAAATAAAACCCATGGCTTTTCCAGAGGATCTATGTTCATTTCTCTGCATTCACATGGAGGCCCACAGCCTCCTGTAACTCTGGCTTCGCGAAAACTGCCCCCTCTTCTGGGATCCTAAGACACTGCATGTACAAGATATATATGCATACATACACACACACACACATATATATACACACACATATACAATACTATATACTCATACACATATATATATACATATATATGTATGTATGTATGTATATTCACACACATACACATAGCTTTTTTAAAAGGCTTTAGATATTATACAGGCTGATCAAGTTGTGCTTATGTATCTAAGGTATATATATGTACACACATTTACATACACACAAACACACAAATAAGTATTGATAAAGAGGTTATGGTTTTGAAAAAGGACAAGGAAAGGATTGCAGGAGTGTTTGAAGGTAGGAAAGGAAAGGGGAAAATGGTTTAAATATAATTTCATAAAATTAAATAAATTATTTAGAAAATGTCCCCTAGACACCATAATTCTATTATTTACTTTCAGTCAACATTTTTTTTTATGGAAAAAGTAATTTTTATTGGTGGAACATTCTTATGATAGTTCCCTTACTTACAATAAAATCTTATATGTGAATATCTTAGAAGCTGATTTCAAATGTGTAGCCAACCAGTGCTAACTACAGTAACCAGTAAAGAATGTGTAAGTGTCAGGGTCAGGATGAAGCTAGTTCTGAGATGGCCAGTGGTGACCTGTTTAATATAAAATAGCAAGTGACATACGCGGAAGCCTTCTGGAAAGTTCTGGAAAAAGAAAAAGGAATGTGGAGAGACTGTTCTTTTATGGTTTCTCAGACTGGTCCTTGGAGTCTTACTCAAGATAATAAAGGGGGAGTGAGTGGTACTCAGCCAACATTTTTAATACAATCAGAATTTCTCCTTCCTTTTTAAAATCTTCTTGGTTATTTGTTAATTTAAATCTTTTCCAGTGATATATTTTTGGAAATTATTTTTCTTTTATTTCAACTTAATTTTTACCTTAATTTGTTTTCGTAACCTTTCTAGTTTGAGGCATGTATATTTCTTGTTTCTATAGAATAAGTAAAATTAATTATATAATTTTATAACGAATACTAAAGTTTTAATCTTAAATTCTACTTTAAGTTTGTTCCACAGTGCTGGAGAAATGGTTCATCTGTTGAAAAACATTTTGTCAGGTGGCTCACAGATACAGACCACTTATAACCCATCTCTGGGTATGCTACCCCTCTGCCCTCTGACCTCTCCCCTCTGCCCTTTGCTCTCTGCCCTCTGCTGATATCCATACACATGTTGCACACTCTCACACACTGTGGCACACATACAAACACTCATACATTCATACACACTGGCATACTTATGCACATGCACGCGTGCACACACACGCACACACACACACAATTTATTTAAAAAATAATTAAATTGTTCAAAAATCATCCCAGGTATGTACCTATTTCATTTTTACTGTTGAAATATATGTTTCAATTTTCAGTCCTTCATAAAACCAATCATTTTTAGTTGTGTATATGTATGTATTTATATCAGTGTGTATGTATGAACAGTATAAATATGTGTAATATGTATAAAGTCATTATGCATGCAAATGTGTGTATATGTTGTATATGTTAAGATTCTATTTCTGTAAAGCTTTAGACAACCATATCTACTTACAGTTAATAATGAGACTATTAAGAGCATATTTCCCATTTATTCAGCTCCATTTGTTTTAGTAATGCATTGTGGATACCGAGTGCTATACTTCTAGTCCTCCTTTTCAGAGATTAATCTTGAAATTCTCTATTTATTGCCTATCTATTCATCATGGAACTTTCTTTCGTTTGTGTGACATATGTATGTATTTCTGTGACTGTGTCATGCTTGTGCATGCTGCTTTACAGGCATGAAGAGATCAGGGGTCAATATCAGATATCCTCCTTGATTACACATACCTTATTTTGAAGTAGGCTCTCTCATTAAACCCCCCAAACCTGGAGCTATAGTTTAGCCTAAGCCAATTGTCCAGCAATGCCAGGACTCCTGCTAGCTCCATCCCATAGTCCTCTGTGCTGAGGTGTCGGTACACAGCTGTGTTTGACTTCTACATGGCTGCTGGGAAGCAAACTGAGCCATTTTCATGTTCCTGGAATTCCCTTAATTAATATTTAACTTTTCACTGAGCTGGAGGTGATACACTGTACTTATATCATTTTAATTCTTATGTATGCATTTAATGTAAGTATTTGACATGACAATATGTATTTAAGAAACCTGTGTCTCCTTCCTCCTGACATTTACACTGGTGTGATGCAGAGCTCCTGTGGTCCTCCCTCCCATGCTGTCCTTGTCATTTATTGTACTTTCAGTTTCCATTCATCTCTTTTCGCTGCTTGCTGACCTGAACCTTATTCTTCTGTAGCACTTTCTATGTGGTTCAAATTTTTTGTTTATAATTGTTTTCCTCCTGTGTTTCTTATACTTTGTTTTTTCTTTCTGAATCCTACTACTCTAATAGGTTTTGAGAAATAGTTCTATGACTAATTTCTATATTATTTTCTATGCTACCATTTTTCTCTATGATAATTTATCTGAACACCAAGCTGACATATGGCAATTATATTTCTCAACAAATGAAAACTATGATCTTAGCATTATATGATCTTTATTAATGTTGAGAAGTCAGTTCCGTCTGGATAATTTGAGTGCATCTATTTTCTGCATGTGGTTCTTTAAAACATTTCTTTAGTGTTTGATAATCTATATTTTTATAAAGAGATATTTGCTTCCAGCATGCAGGCAAGAAAAGAATATATCTCACATTAATTAATACTTGTTAAATCAGTAGTGTATTAAGCAATAACTCTTAGCAGTGATCTATAGTAGCATGTAAACCATTTAAGTTATGACTGATTAAACAATATGACACTGCACAACATGTCTAGTCCTTCAGGGAAATCTTTAATACTACTAAGTACACTTAACATACTCAATTTTCAAATACTTCTATAGTTTCTTTTTACTTTGATATATTTTAATTCTTGGGAGTTTTTATTTCAAGCAAAAAATACAAGCATGTTTCATGAGAAAATCATTTAGCAAGACCATCCTTGATGGCAGTTTGCTCTGGAAAAATCCCAAAGATGCAGTAGATTTTGTTCATTTTGTTTTGTATTATTTTCCCTGTAGATTGCAACTCAATGTTCATGTACCCAGAAATGTCAAGGTTTTCATGACCACCTTCTGTGATTCTAGGGTAGGCATCCATAGACTAAAATTAGGGGAAATGAAGCAAGAGTTTGTGGAAGCATTCTTTCCTTGTCTTGAAAATCTTGAAAAAGTTATTGTGCTTTTATTCTAAGAATATATGTTTGGGAAGGTGAGAAAGTCATCAATGGATGGAGTTTTGAATCAGTGACCACAGAGTGCCCTTTATCTAAATGGCTATGAGTATCATGCCAGTGCTTTAATATCTAAGAGTAATCCAATCTTGTTTTAAACAGAAAGGAATTTTTTGAAATTAAAGTTTCTAATCTGAAATTAATGTGACAAGCAAATGATTATCTAGAGCAAAATGCAAACTTTGTATCCACTTGAATTTCACTACACATGGCTTGAATGACATCACGAAATAATGTATTCAGTTGCTAAGAAAACCAACTGGTTCAAAAGTTTAGCTTGTTCACCAGAAGTACAGTCTCCCACCAGAGCCTTCCTCCTTACTGACATTTTTAGTGTATATGAGGATTAGATGAAGGAAAGGATTTATGTAACAAACTGAGCTTTGAAAATTATACATAGTTTATATTTCATAAGCTAAAATAAGGTGGTCAAAAGAACTAAGCTGCCCTGTGCTCATCTAATGATACTTTTGTCATGGTTAGAAATAGTCATATTGCAGTTTGAATATTTCAGATGTTCATTTCCCCTACCTCAGTGTGTTAGTTCAGGCAAAGAACATGGAATTTCAATGTTTGCTTTGTATGACACAATAAAATAAGACCCAGATATGTATCAACATTTTAAGTTCACACAGCTTTTAACCCTTACTTACATCTTAGACTTTAGATGTTCTGTCATGTTTTTTTTTTTTTTTTTCAGTAAGAACTGCTAACTGTGTTTTTCCGCTAAGTCTAACAGAAACTCAGATTCAAGCTTGCACATGAGAATCACCGTGATAAAGGATAATGATTCCGTGTTTGAATTACCATAGTGTTAGTTATAAAATAACAGGGGAGGCATGCTTGAATAAATAAGGCACACATAAGGATATGTGAGGGAGGCAGACATATATAAGAACTTGCCTTTTTCATCAAAGACTTTGTAACTTAGGAAACACAGAAGGTTTTCTTTAAAGAGATAAAAGAAAATATAGCAAATAGGTCCAGAACAAGAGAGCTTGCCTTGGGAAGGGTAAATGTGAACATTAGTTTCACTGTTAGACATCCTCTAAGGTGCTTATCCAAATACTTTGCCTCTCAAACTTCCTTAGAGTACTGAGCTTCTTTAGTTGCTAGGTGAATTAAATGAGAAATAATCAAAGGCAGAACATGCTAGAAATATTGCTACTTCCATGCTTATTTCTGGACTATTCATAATAGCCACAGCATAAAATAAATCTAGATATCCAACTATAATCTAATGTACAATGTAAATGTGGTATTTATCCATACAATGGAGCACTACTCAGACAAAAGGTAGAAAACCATGCTATTTAGAAGCACATGTTTGTAATGGGGAATGTCATATTAACTGAAATAAATTAGAGCCAGACAAACATCACGTAATTTTCTCTCATATGTGAAATCTACTGCAAAACAAAGACACAAATATAGAATAGCAACCTAGGAGAGATGAAGGGGACCTGGGGAAGATGGGGAAGTTCAATAAGAGAAGGTAACAGGAAGTGATGAATATATCACAATGAAAACAATAATTTTCACAATTAACATTGGCTATAAGGATATGTGAAAGCCTAAATAAGATTTTTATGAAATATGTAATATATAAATAACTCAAAAATGTTGATCATTTGTCTCTGCTTTATTTAATATTGTAACTGACATTACATATTTTGTATAAACACATTCATATGTCTGATAAAGGGAATAATATTGAGTGGCTGAAGAATTTGAAGTTCAATAATGAGCAGGCAGAAATTTAAAATCAAAAGATGACCTAAATTGGATATTGTCCACCATTTATCTCCTTCTGTTTAAAGGAAAAGAGAATTGTTAAGAGAAGAATTTGGGAGAATGAATTTTGGAAAGAGAATAAACTATATGAGGGGACACAAGATTTATGAAGAAAAGTGAGTAAAACTAAGACTAAAATTTAAATTGTAGATTTCATGTTGCTATGAACTCAACCTGACTTCTGTTCAGTGGAATTCCCAACAGAGCAAATGTGGGCCTGGAAACTTACAGAGAAACTTCTTGAGTGGACATAGATGACTAAAATAAACCCTTCACCA